>CM069860.1:97919348-98349348 GCA_036172795.1 Pelodytes ibericus
AGATAAATAGAGATATTTACTATTTTTTATGTTAGTTTAAAATAGTTTTTTTTTTTTTATTACAATTTTTATTTTGTAACAAATTATATTTTACAAATAAGTCATATGTAAACAAATATGGGAATGGGAGAATTATATTTGAATTTGAGAGTGACAGCAAAGTCGTAAAAATAAAAAGTCTGATAAAAAGAGGTCCACTTTGATGATGCAGAGTGTCACAAAAATGTTGTCATCCAATCGACCGACAAAGTTTGTGGGAGGCCCCATCTATATTTAAACCATAGCTCATGTAGATGGGAGACATTGATCTTCTTCATAGAACAATCAAAGGGGAAATGTCATCAAAATTATGAATTTATTTTTAAAACTGGAACTTGTCTTGTTTCTGGGCCAGACATCTTGTCTGCAGCAGAACTTAGACAGATGATCACATTGCATGGGGCATCCTGAGGAGCCTTAAAGGGACTGTCTAGTGCCCAAAATGCATCTTCCAAATATTAATGCATATTAATGTGCTTTCAAAGTACTTTAAAATGCATGTCTTACATTTTGCATTGCTTAAAATATATAATACTTACAGCTAGAAGAAAAAAAATGACAGCAGTTTGCAAGAAACAAGGACTGCCCACACTAGATGAGTAAAAGTCATTTCCTTTTATTTTTTTCAGCAGGAACCAATGAGAATAATTCCATTCAAATGAATGGAATATCCTGTCTCTCTAGTGATGTCATCAGACAATGTGTTGCCCTGTTAAGAGATTCTACTGTGTACAAGAGCAAGGTCACTCATAGGCCACTCAATAGACTCAATTTGAGGAGGACAGGAAGTGACTATATGAAACAAAACTTTATATCCTCAGTGTCTATAGAATCAGTGCTGCTGCACCTGCAGTAAACATTTAAGTCAAATATTAAAAATGCAATATCGAGACACTTCAGCCATGTTGGCTGAGGCCCCCATCCCCCCCCCCCCCCCCGGAAACATCCGGGCACCGTGACAGCCAATCACAGTGCCCGGATGTTAATAGCTGTCAAAGCAGTTGCCTGCTTTGACAGCTACAGTCTCTCCCTGCTCCACAGCAATCGTGGGGCATGGAGAGGCTAAATATAGTGCTGGAAGCCACCCCTGGTCCTCCCAAGCCCATCCAGCCCCCCCCCCCCCAGGTTTTTTTTTTTTATTAAAAAAGAATAAACAAATTAAAAATATTTTTTTATTTATATTTTTATTTTGCTAACCTTAACCTTAACCCGCAGGATAGCAAGGATACCAACAATCTGTGCTTCCTACTGTAGACTACATTCCCTATGATGCTACGGTCACTTTTGGCTGGCTGAGCATGATAGGAAATGTAGTCACAAGCATTACATAATAAATACATGTTTTAAAGCTGCAATAACTGTATCCTAAATTTGTCCCTTTACCTGCCACATAACACTAGCAAACTTATACATACTCAGGGGAAGTTGCTTAACAAATATTGGGGTGTTGTTTGGCAAAAAAAAACAGAACAACTCCTTTAAATTTATACCTAAATACAAAGTGTGTGTAGGGGGGTGGAGGGGAAACACAAAAACAATTACTACGCCAAAACTTGTCAAAGATTGGTAGGAAAATTACTGCATGAAAAGTGTCAAAATACCCCAATTTGAATACCCTGGGATGTCTACTTTAAAAAAAGTGTACATGCGGGGCTGATTCACCGATGCATGACTAATATCGGTGTTACAATGTCAGTAACACTAATTTTGTAAAAATGGTTTTGAAACAACTAGGTGCTACTTATTACACTACAACATTAAAAAAAAAGCAAAAAAATATTGGGTATTTCTAAACTCAGGACCAATATTAGAATCTAATTAGCAGTTGTTTTATTTGCTTTTGTAGCTTAGTAAAAGATTTTAGAAATAAAAGTCAGGAAAAGTGTTTTTTTTTTAAATTGTTCACCATATTTTTCTATTTTTTTCATAATAATATAAATGATATTAACAAAATAATGGCATCAAAAGAAATCCCTTCTTGTCCTGAAAAACAAACGATATATCATATGTGTTGGTATAGCAAACAACAAATAATAAAATTACAGCTAAACACAAACACCTCAGAAGTGTAAAAACAGCCACGGTCATTACGGCACAACAGTCCAAAAACAGTCTGGTCATGAGAGGGATAATCTCTGAGGAAGAGTCTGAGTTGTATCTCAGTACACTCGAGGAGGCTGTAGACGAGTTTAGGCCTATACTGCCTTGACAGTAATGTCATGACAGTAATGTGTGTGACAGTAAGGTAGAGGTTTTTTTTTAGCGTTTTTGGCAGGTGTGGACATCAAAAAAGTTAGTTTATTAGTCCTCCATGTGTAGAACTTCCTCTGCACATGTCCTCTGTTTGCTGTCAAGCTCCACATCTTCCTGTAGTGGTTAGAATTTTAGTAAAAATGATTTAAAGAACATACCACATGCTACTAATAGTGGTACTAATAATGGTAAAGAAAATTTAGGATAGAGCAGTACCAAACACTGAATACTTAAATAATGGATCACTACATTTAATAAATTATTTTTCTTTCAAAACAGCACAGAAAATAATTAGGTGGCTCCTAATGTAGCTTATATAGAAAGAGTGATGCATGTTCTTTGTCTGATCAGCCATATAAAATCTTGTATAATACAAGCTTATTTTAATGCCAGTTAATTCAGCTCCTAAATCATTTATTTCAATTAGTTTTTTTTGGACTGGCTAAACCTGCTTGGCAGTGAGGAGCTTAATGGTAATTCTAGATATAGGCACAGCTGTGCAACAGGACTTCCTGGTTCCCTTTCAATCCATCACATTCATAAACGGGGAATCATTTTACTTGATATAAAATGTCAGATTATGATCGAATTACACTGTATCGTTTATCCTATGGACTAATATTTTTCAGTATGGTTTTGTCTTTGCTCTTTGAATAATAATATCATGGCTAGATAAATTAACACTGTACTAACAGGACAATAAAGGTTAAAACAATTAACCCTTCTATCCTGAGTTTAATCAAACTTGTTATTGCATAACAGCAATTAAAATAAAGTTATGTTTTACTGAAAAATTTCGTAAAGTGTAGGCATACTGAATAGAAATAGTGTAATGAAAAAATGCAAGGAATATACTTAATTAAACCATCTTTGCTGATATAGCTCTATCAGGCGCTGGACTGATAGAGCTTGGGTTAGATGAAGGGAGATCTGACACCTCACCCGGTTTAGCACCCCATATTAAGAATTTTAATAAAAGATCATTTAATTTGTTAGTTCTTTGTTAGATCGGGTTAGATCAACAGTTTTTTTCTGGTTAGAGCTAAAATATGAAATAGTAACATTCTTTTTTCAGGGGGCCAGTTCCCCAGGAATTAGACTAACAAATTGTGACTGATTAAACCTGATCTAAAGTGGAGCTATCGTAATCAATCATTTTTTTTATGGGGGCGGGTCTAATCCAAATTAGTCCCCCTGAAAAACGTTGTTAATATTTCATATTTTAGATCTACGGGGGAAAAAAAGTTGATCCAACAAAGATCTTACAAATTAAACATTCTTATTATGGGGGATAAACAGGCTGATGTATATCTGGCTCCTCTTTCTCCTTAAACAACATGTCGCCCCCTGACAACCTGTTTTTTTATGATTTCATTAAAGAATTTATATTTAAAATGTCTACACTAGATCATGTCTTTCAATTAAATATAACTTATTTATTTGACAACAATTCACCTCTAATTGCACATCAGCTTAATAAAGATCCCTAATGTCATTAGCATTTGCTTTGGACTCTGCTGTACCAGGACAGATGTCAATTTCCAAGACATCTTCTGCAAACTCCCAAGTTGTCATACTAATGATTCACATTTCAAGATAACTTTACAATATAATCACAAACACTAGCTCAGGTGCTGCTCAATTTCACTTTTAGTGTGAGTACATGGAGAATCATTGCAACTATATGTACATCACATCAGTACTGTCCTTGAGGTGCATAGACCTATGAACATGCAAAGGATTGCATTAATGTATAATTACATTTTTGTGTATATGCAAATTATATTCAAAAATCATGCATTAATAGCTGGCATTAAATCGCCAACTCACGTTTTGTGAATAGCCCCCAAAGTGTGCTAAGTTTTATCTGGAAATGATCTGGATTTGGATCTGTAGATAAGAAAATGGCAGCTGAAGAATAAGCTTTTATATTAGTAATTATTTCCCAATTATTTTCTGTACATAAATTATGGCCCAAAGTACTTCCTGGTTAAATGGATGGGACTTTCCATCAAATAAGTGAGATAATTTAAAAAAAAAAGTGAAGTATAGACAATTTGTAGTTAAATGTACCATGGCACAAATCTCAGATGACAGGCCCACTATGTGAAACCTGTTTTGTAAGGGACTTCTAGAATCTAAGCATAGTCTTCTAGAATCTTAACGAAAACATCTAGGATCTTTGGGAGAACTGGGAACGTTGCCTTTAACTGAGACAATGTTTTTCAATATTTTTTTTTTAATGGTTTCCAGTTGCATTGAGCTACATTATGGGTGTTAGTATTGTCATATTTAATAATGACAAATTATTACCATTTTACTACATGAACTGACTTCCTAAAGCAATTATAGTGTTTGTGGCCTGTGATTAAGCATGACACATTGCGTCTGTTCCTCTGCAATTTATTTTTGCCATTAATGTTACTGCTTCTAGTTGAAGAAATATTACAGATCTTTTCTGCTTTTGTGTTTGTAGTGGGAGAAGTAATATTCAGTCCCAATGACCGTGTACTTAAACCGTGGACTCTCTGTGCCCCGGGCATTCCTAATTAAATTGCAAATTTATCTGAGCAGAGCCTGTGCCAGTAAAATTCTACTTTCAGTGCTTTGAGAGATCCCAGTGTATTATAAGTAATGTAATTAGAATGTCAAGCTTTACAATAGTATCATTGTGATTTAACTATGGTTTAGGAGATGGTATACACACAATCCTTGGCAAGTGCTTTTGTGCAGTGACTGGGTTTTTGTGTGTTTATGCCTTTCTGAACAGCAGACGTTCATGTAAGTTATGTGGCATCTTGTTTATATACAATTATATGCCTGATGTGGTAGCTCAGGCCTGTAATAACTGATCTGACCCTCCAATTAGACAAGAACAAAACATTATGTGCCAGTGTAATTTATATACACTCACTGGCCATTTATCAGGTATACCTGCTCATTAACGTAAAATGTCACATAGTGTATCATGTGACTGCAACTCAGTATGTAAAGCATGTAGAAACATAGAAACATTGTGGGGTCTACTCAATTTGTGCTGGAATTCAGACCGGAAATGGTGCTTCCGAAGTCTGGACTAATTCTGGATACATCAAGAACTGAATTACGAGCTACACAAAACACCCCTTTGACCGTGCCAAAAACACTGCGTTCTCATACCTTAATATTTTTAGGCTTTCCACATCCTATGTCATGGCCACCCTCCCCTCAGTACCCAGGGCCAACACAGCCTGCTTCTAGAAGAACACCAATAAGTTGATATCCAGGTCAGTTGGCTGAAAACAGAGCTAGAGGCATCAATAAACAAATGGCACATGGGTGATCAATTTACAGTTTCACTGCTGGTGCACCGCTGACAACCTGTTTTATAAAATCCCAATATTTCTTATAAAGAGTTCAAGTTCTCTCTACTAAAGATGAAGGTAATTTGAAGGGCAGGAATAGGAAACAATGCAGACAGAATTGAAAACATTATCTGGAATCCAATTAAATTTGCATAAGTGCAAACTATGCACGTAATATATAAAAGTGTAATCATAACACTATAATGGAAGGACCGGTTTAGAAAAGCAGTGTTACTTAACCCCAACTTGCACTGTAATTGGAGATTCTGATTTTTTTTCTGTCAGTTCTAAAGAGGTTTGCAGATACATTTCATCCACTCCATGCTTTTATTATAACGAACTGATTAATATTCACGTTATCAAATCCCCATGTTATATCCCCTATTTTTTTACCATTTCAAATATTACATTTTAATCAGAGCCAGACATATTATTTATTCATCATATAATTTAATTAGACCATGTTAACCACAGTTCAGTTACTTGTCCCACCTTTAGTCTGCAGTTTCATTCAGTGTTGAAAGATTACTCTGTGCTTCTAATGTGAACATAACTGATCCTTAGAGGACTGGCATTTTTTATTCTGACCAATGGCCTGAAAGTTGTGTTGTAGGGATTACAGGCTAAGTATTCCTTATCCAAAATGCTTGGGACCAGAAGTATTTTGTAAAACGTGTCATTTCAGATAATGGATAATTTTCACCCATAAGATGTATTGAATCCTCTCAGCACTCATGAAATGCAGTAGTGTCAATGCAAATACTGTATATAGAGAGGCATCATTGGGAACCTGCTGTTGGCGTGCCAGGCCTTCATACGTGCCATTGTATTACCCTTTGTGGGTGTGGGGGAATCTGAGCATGCCTGGAAGGACTATATTGCAGCTTTAGGGGGTGGGACACTGGATACATTTTTTTTGCAGAATGTTCACACCTGGGTGGTAGGCTTCATTTTATACATTTAGATTATTTGAGCCTGTGACTAGCTTAGAGCACCAACATTTTTGTTTTCCCTGGATAAACTGTTGTGTGCTTGCATTCTGACAGGTGTGTGTGGAATTTGCAACTTGTGTCAAATTCTTTGAGGGATACTCAACCTGTACAACCCACACAGGGTTTACAACCTACATGTCACCATATCTCCTGAGTAAGCTACCCCTGCCCTAGATGATCCATGTACAGTCACTTGTAGGCCAGCAGTCAGTCTCTTTTGCATACAGGTCCAAAGGTCCACTTAGTTAACTGACCCTTTCACTGTAATCTTGTTTCTTATGTGCTGTGTACTGTTATTGATTTAGTTTACATATAAATATGTATTTATTGCAAGTGGCAATGTGTGGAGAAGTGCTATTACAAAAGACTTGCAGGTTAACTCTGCAAAGACCCTACTCAGCAAGGTTGACAATTAGCCATACATGTTTCTTTCTATCTCAAAAGCAAATAAATATGACCCACGGAGGGAGTAACATGTAGTACTCTTCACACATTCAACAACATTTTGTGATGTGATATGTGTGTTTGGTTGCAGCTTGTAGTGAAAAGATTAATTGGAACAAGGTTTAATTGGATCTTGCTCAACATATGAAAAGGTTTTGGTAGCATTAGCGATTAGTGAGACTGGTTACTTACCCTATTTTGAGATTGCTGTGACTTGAAAGGTAAGCCTGATTATACTATGGCCAATACTTAAAACCAAAACTTCAGATTACAGTTTATATGAACTTGCAGCATGCTCACACTTGTTTAGTAGGCATCATATTATATAGGTTTATTAATTTAGCTTGCGACAAAGATAGCGCGCCAACATTTTTATTTTCTATTCTCTGATAAGTGCTTATAACTGTGTTCATAGTAAGTTCTTTTTTATCTTTGGTTATTACACATTGAGTATGTCATTACATCCTCAATCTCGTCATGAAAGCACTGAACCATAGTTTCCAGAAGTTCTGAATTTACTGGGACAGCCCTGTTTATTTGGGTCCTGTCCCTTAAAATCTGGGTATGTAACGGTATTAATACTGCCTGTGCACAGTATTTAGCAGATATAAACATCTAAAAAAGGAGAAATGAGCTCCAGACACCTGTTATCTGCACTAGGAGAAGCTGTAACTCAATCTTCTTGGGTCACAGTTCATCGCATGATGTCATGTGGTGTCACATGACTCCATACTTTTTTAGCTCTGCACCTTTTCGTCCCGGGAGCCAGCTACAGAATGGCAAGTATGTACTGAAACTGTAACAATAAAAGTGCAAGAAAGAGATAGTTATAGTTAATTATAAAGTATAATCCAGAGCAGTCAGAAACCAAAAAGAAGGACACTACAATTGATACATATCTTTATCCTATAGCAGAGATTATTAACCTTTGGTACTGCATATATTGAGGACTATAGTTTCGATGGTTGAGCACCATGGGAAATGTAGTGCACAACAGCTACAGTGCCAAAGATTAGCCATTCTTGACCTAGATGATCCTTGTAGACTGAAGAGACATAGACCAGTCAGAGTCTCTTTTCCTAACAGGTCCAATGGTTCTCAACATCTATTTGCTGACTGTCCCATTGACTTGGAAATATTGAAAAGGATATCTTGTTCCTTGTGTGCTGTGTACAGTCAAATACTGGAGAAATATAATATCATGCATGTTTTTCAAACAATTTGACAGAGGATTCCTTAGATTATTTAGGGCAGACTTACTGAATTTCATCTGGCCTGAAGCGTTTCTTACTGTTTGGGACCAAAAATGGAAGCATGCATGAATTAGACAGACTTGGTGTGTAAACTGATATAAAATGTGATGTAAACAAATTCCATATGGCTAAGGTTCTCACAAACCCACAGGGCAAATGAATTCTTCCCCACCAACAAAAATGACCCATGGGGAGAAAAAGCTGTTTTGTATACCTACTTAAAGCATGCCACATAAACAAGCTGCATGTCATACTACAGTGAATGACATGTGTAATTTGAATAGTGCTAGTGTTTAAAGTAAAAAAAAAAAAAAAAAAAGCAGACTTGCCCTTGACTAAATTAAGACCTCACCCATTGTATGATTTAGAGCAGGTCATCAGCTTTATTATTTATTCATTCTAAAACATAACCAGCACAGCCTGCCCACCATAAAATGGCTGACTAACGGCAGTTGCATGCATTCACATGCACAGATTATACTAGATCATAAAAATCACGACACAATTATAATGTAAAAAGATTATACATAAACATAAAGGAAGAATAGATTAAAGAAAGAAAGTAGCGTATTTGCTTGAATATAAGACTGATTATAAGACGACCCCCCAAACTGGATACTCCTTTAGGAAAAAAACTAAAAGCCTGAATATAAGACTACCCTATAGGAAAAAGGTTCAACTCCCAGACTTGCCCAATGCTCCCTCTCCCCTCTCCCTCCCCCAGACTTTCCCAACGCTCCCTCTCCCCACCTCCCTCTCCCAGACTTGCCCAAACATTTTGCAGTCTGAAATATGACATCAGGTAATGATAGTCTTCCTGCTTTCTAGCATGCTCTTTCTGCTATTCTCTTGTCAGCTGATAAAAGTTCATTGTTAATAGACCTTATTGTACAGGTAATAAAGTATTTTACAGAAAAATCCGTCAGGTTAACACTGAAAGTTTGTGGGATTTTTCTAGTCATTACTTACACCATGCGCCATTCTCATAACCTGAATCTGATAATCTGAAATTCATAATCCAAAATTATCAGTTTTCCAAAACTGTTTCCCAATTTCACCACAAGTTGCACATTTCAGACACCTGTTAGAATGAAGGTGCACAACTAGAGTTGAGCGGACACCTGGATTGAAGTCAATGGGGACACTAACTTTTGGCCACTAAAATGCCTCTAAAAAAGTCCTGGTAAGGGCTAGAGGGCAGCAAAATGAAGTAAAATGTGGGTAAGAGTAGCACAAGTGCCCTGCAAGCAAATGTGGATAGGGAAATAACATAAAATACATACAAATTACAAATACAGCTGAGCCATAAAATAGCACTAGCTGGAATCTTTGATTTTAGCTATGGAAGAACATAAATCTAAATCTAAAGCATGGATGCCAGGAGGATCAACAGAATTATCCATTTGAGAGAGGGTTGGAGTGCAGGGTATTCTCTTTCAGTTTATACTAAGTGACCCATAAGTTGAGGAGGCGGTGACAGTGGCGGTGTAGGTGGAAGCGGCGCTGGAGGAGGAGGAGGTAGCCAGAATTTTTTAAAGTGCGCTGTAAGCACAGTATTGGACTGTTCTACTTGACTCTCAGATGTGAAGTGCACCGCAAGACGCAAATGTACTAACATATTTGCTCGATTATAAGACGAGGTTTTTTTCAGACCCCTCGTCTTATAATCGAGGTCTTCTTATAATCTGACCTCAATTTGAGGTCAGAGTATAAGACATGGGTCCATTTTTTTGATATAATTTTTTATTAAAAAAGCAATTTACATGTGAATATATACAAGTTTAACTTTTTTCCTATAGGGTAGTCTTATATTCAGGCTTTTCGTTTTTTTCCTAAAGGAATATCCAAAGTTTGGGGGGTCGTCTTATAATCAGGGTCGTCTTATAATCGAGCAAATACGATATTTAGCACCAAAAACAATTAGAATTTTTCAAAGTGCGCTGTAAGCACAGTATTTGATGGTTCTATTTGACTCTCAGATATGAAGTGCAGGACGCAAATGTAATATTTAACACCAACAAATTGCAGTATTTAAAAATGCCTCGATGTTGCCCACTGAGCTAACAGAACAGGATTAAAGTCATGTGCCTGGCACACATGCAGTTGCAAGTGCACTGCACTCTGTGGCACTGGGCTCAGGGCAGGGTACAAATATGTAGTATAGCATCCAATAAATAATCACTGTAATTTGAATAATCACTGAAGGATTATGCCCCTCAATATGACAGGATTATGCCCCTCAATATGCCAGGATTATGCCTTTCAATGTGCCAGGACTTAGCCACCCAATATGCCAGGATTATTATGCAACTCAATATGCCAGGATTTTCCCACACAATATGCCAGGATTATGCCCCTCAATATGCCAGGATTATGCCCCTCAATATGCCAGGATTATACCTCTCAATATGCCAGAATTATGCCCCTCATTATGCCAGGATTATTATGCCTCTCAATATGCCAGAATTTTCCCACACAATATGCCAGGATTATTATGCCACTCAATATGCCAGGATTTTCCCACACAATATGCCAGAATTATGCCCCTCAATATGCCAGGATTATTATGCCTCTCAATATGCCAGGATTTTCCCACACAATATGCCAGAATTATGCCCCTCATTATGCCAGGATTATTATGCCTCTCAATATGCCAGAATTTTCCCACACAATATGCCAGGATTATTATGCCACACAATATGCCAGAATTATGCCCCTCAATATGCCAGGATTTAGCCACCCAATATGCCAGGATTATTATGCCACTCAATATGCCAGGATTTTCCCACACAATATGCCAGGATTATGCCCCTCAATATGCCAGGATTATTATGCCTCTCAATATGACAGGATTTAGCCACCCAATATGCCAGGATTATGCCCCTCAATATGCCAGGCATATTATGCCACTCAATATGCCAGGATTTTTCCACACAATATGCCAGGATTATGCCCCTCAATATGCCAGGATTATTATGGCTCTCAATATGCCAGGACTTAGCCACCCAATATACCAGGATTATTATGCCACTCAATATGCCAGGATTATGCCCCTCAATATCCCAGGATTTTGCCCCTCAATATGCCAGGATTATGCCTCTCAATATGCCAGGACTAAGCCACCAATATGCCAGGATTATTATGCCACTCAATATGCCAGGATTTTCCCACACAATATGCCAGGATTATGCCCCTCAATATGCCAGGCATATTATGCCACTCAATATGCCAGGATTTTCCCACACAATATGCCAGGATTATGCCCCTCAATATGCCAGGATTATTATGGCTCTCAATATGCCAGGACTTAGCCACCCAATATGCCAGGAATATTATGCCACTCAATATGTCAGGATTATGCCCCTCAATATCCCAGGATTTTGCCCCTCAATATGCCAGGATTATGCCCCTCAATATGGCAGGACTTAGCCACCCAGTATTCCAGGATTATTATGCCACTCAATATGCCAGGATTTTCCCACACAATATGCCAGGATTATGCCCCTCAATATGCCAGGATTATGCCCCTCAATATGCCTGGATTATGCCTCTCAATATGCCAGGATTTAGCCACCCAATATGCCAGGAATATTATGCCACTCAATATGCCAGGATTTTCCCACACAATATGCCAGGATTATGCCCCTCAATATGCCAGGATTATTATGCCTCTCAATATGCCAGGATTTAGCCACCCAATATGCCAGGATTATTATGCCACTCAATATGCCAGGATTTTCCCACACAATATGCCAAGATTTTGCCACTCAATATAGTTTAAACTAACTTTATTGAATCCGCATCGGCTGGAGAGGAGCGCACAACGCTTCCCTCACAGCCACGGACCTGCACTGGGAGACAGAGCAGCAGCGAGGAGGTAAGTAAGGGGGAAGGGGGAGGAAATTTTTTAATTTTTTTTTCACGGTTCCGGTGCCCCCTGCTAAGTTGCGCCCTAGGCGGCTGCCTAGGTCGCTTTACAGGTGGCGCCGGCCCTGCCGAACCCCGAACTCCAACACGAACATACAGTGGAATGTCCGTGTTCGGGTCCGGGGTCCAAAAACCGTAATGTTCGGTACAAACCCGAACAGTGCGGTTCGGGTTCGCTCAACACTATGCACAACAGTTTATTCAGTGTCCAGCCCCCTTAAGTCTGACATGCTGACAGTATGCCTCAATCTTATTTTTTTAACTTTCATTTATGTGTACCTTTTATAAGCAAAAATAAGCGCCATCTTGTGGACATGTTCTAGCAGTTCATGCAAACAAATTACATGGGATCATTGTAATAGATGAGCACATTATGAGAGACTGTCATTAAAAAGCAGTTTATTTTGACTTTTTATCAACAAACCCTTTAAAATCCATAAAAATATCAAAGACATCATCACAGCAATACAATACATTAAAATAAATTGTGTGCCGAGTGGGCTGTGATTTAAAAAAGAAGAAGCTTCTGATTAGTTAACTCTGTCACAGCTATATGATTGGCTGTCACTTTCAGAGAATAAACCCCTCTATTTAACAGACAGGCAGTTCCAGCGAAATAACACGCGTATTACTATCCATTACACACACACATATAGTTACTTACACAGTCTCTCTCTAAATCACACACACAGTCTGTCACTCACACATACACAGACACACACATAGTCTGTCACATATGCAGCCAGAGAAAGAGTATGGCGTTCATACCTTTCATTGTGCAGACAGGTTGCTGCAGGTTACACTGAGCTGCATGAGAAGGAGGGACTGAGCCAATCGCAAGAGGCTTCTGTCCCAGGCAATCTGGAGAGGCTATTTTATTTTTTTTTAAATTTCTAATCAACAGTTATTAACTGGAGATTTTATGTGCCCGAGATTCAGCTGTTTTAACCGATTTCGGGTCAATTTTGGGGAATTTCTGCCCTGATTGAGTAGGCATTTCGTAGAATTTCTGCTCTTATTAAGTGAACCAATTTCAAGTAAAATTTTAGTAATTTCTGCCCTTATTGAGTAGGGGGAATGCAGCCTTATTGCCATGAATCTACTATTTTGAGTAGTCAAATTTCTGAAAATTCACAAATTTGGATACAAAAACAATCTGGCCCCATTTCAGACCAGATCAGTCTATATTGAGTAGGCTCCAGCATGTATATTCAGATTTGTAATCAATATTAACGATGAACCACTAGAGTAACTAGTATTAAGAATGATACTATTCATGGAAAAACCATTCATGATTGCTGTGTCATATACACTGTGAGTGTGTGTGCAAGACTAATGTTGTAAAATACTTAGCACTGAAGGATTTGCATGTTTACTGCATGTAGGATTGCCACCTGGCCGGTATTTTACTGGCAGGCCGGTAAAAAAATGGCATCAGGCCAATGTTAAGTCTATGGAGACAGTACCAAGGCCGGTATTTTTCTGAAGAAAGGTGGCAACCCTAACTGCATGATTTATAGAAAATGTCAGACTCTCGGTGACACTTCTCATTTCATAAGCAATTACCACAAAATAACATATGTAGCTATCTCACTTGACAGTTCTCAGGACAGATTAGCCACTTTGTTTCTGACAACAGAAAGCAAAGTCACAGTACATCAATTTACAAAGTCATTGTTACAGAAGTAAATGAAAGCATTGTACCCAGTCATAAATACTAGTAACCTGCTGATTCCAGAGATTACCTCACAACAACCTGTGTCTTATTCTATGTAAAACAACTGACTTATTAATAAATTGTGCTCACTTTGAATGACACAATGGCTGTATTGCTAAATTTCTATGAAATGAGGTTGCATGGATTTCCCTATACTTCCTCTATGTGTATTTTGCCTGGGTTAGTTTCTGCATTGACACATCACATGGATCTACTCGTGTGACTGGGCTAAAGCACAAACAACTAAAACCACAAGATTAGGGTGGTCAGCTGACAGGAGTATTTCCAAGTAGTCCAAATACAGGAAGTTACTTATGGTTCTCTATTAGTAACCAAGACATTCAGACCTATATCATTTGAAAACACTCCCCCTCATGACATGATTAGAGTTAAGCGGACACCTGGATGTTCGGATTCCAGAGGTTCGACCGAACTTCGTAAAAAAGTCTGGGTCCGTGCTCGAACTTGACCCCGAACTTGACCCCGAACCCGGGGTCAAGTTCCGTAAGAGTAGGGTAAGTTGGGTAAGAGTAGGACAAGTGCCCTGCAAGCAAATGTGAATAGGGAAATAACTTAAAATAACATAAAATACATACAAATTACAAATACAGCTGAGCCATAAAATAGCACTAGATGGAATCTTTGATTTTAGCTTTGGAAGAACATAAATCTAAATCTAAAGCATGGCTGCCATGAGGATCAACAGAATTATCCATTTGAGAGAGGGTTGGAGTGCAGGGTATTCTCTTTCAGTTTATACTAAGTGACCCATAGGTTGAGGAGGCGGTGACCGTGGCGGTGTAGGTGGAAGTGGCGCTGGAGGAGGAGGAGGAGGTAGCCAGAATTTTTCAAAGTGCGCTGTAAGCACAGTATTGGACTGTTCTATTTGACTCTCAGATATGAAGTGCACCGCAAGATGCAAATGTACTATTTAGCACCCAAAACAATTAGAATTTTTCAAAGTGCGCTGTAAGCACAGTATTGGACTGTTCTATTTGACTCTCAGATATGAAGTGCACCGCAAGATGCAAATGTACTATTTAGCACCCAAAACAATAAGAATTTTTCAAAGTGCGCTGTAAGCACAGTATTTGACAGTTCTATTTGACTCTCAGATATGAAGTGCACCGCAAGACGCAAATGTACTATTTAGCACCCGAACTATTAGAATTTTTCAAAGTGCGCTGTAAGCACAGTATTTGACGGTTCTATTTGACTCTCAGATGTAATACATGTAATGCTATTGCTATTCTATAAACCGAAATAGAGTCCTGCTCATCACCCTTCTGAAGCCAGGATCGCTAATGCGCATGTGCACAATGCTGCGCATGCCCAGTAAGCATTCTCCAGTGTCTGGGATACCAGAGAATGAAATCAGGACTGCGGAATTGCGGTCCTGAGTCCTGCTGTCCCTCTCAGCTCTACCTCTGTTCCGAAAAGTGGGACAGAAGTAGAGTGCGGTGGGACAGAGGTACACACCACCCAAATCAGGACTGTCCCACGCAAAGCTGGGAGGTTGGGAGGTATTATATACTATTATTTGTTCATTAATATGCCATAGCCAGTATGCCCATTAATATGCCATAGTCAGTATGCCCAGTAATATGCCACTGTTCATTTACCTATTAATATGCCACAGTCAATTTGCCCATTCATATACCACAGCCAGTGTGCCCACTAATATGCCACTGTTCGTTGGCCCATTAATATGCCACAACCAATTTGCCCATCAATATACTAAAGCTGATTCGCCCATTAAAATGCCAAAGCCAATTCGCCCATTAATATGCCACTGTTAGTTTGCCCATTAATATGCCACAACCAATTTGTACATTAATATGGCATAGCCAGTATGCACATTATTATGCTACTATTCATTTGCTCGTTAATATGCCACAGTTTTTTGCCCATTGATATGCCACAGCCAGTATGCCCATTAATATTCTATAGTCAGTATGTCCATTAGTATGCTACTGTTGATTTGCTCATTAATGTGCCACAGTCAATTTGCCCATTAATATGCCACAGTCAGTATGCCCATTAATATGCCACTGTTAGTTTTCCCATTAATGTGCCACAGCCAATTTGCCCATGAATATGCCATAGCCTGTATTCCCATTAATATGCCATAGCCAGTATGCCCATTAATATGCCACTGTCCATTTTCCCATTAATATGCCACAGCTAGTTTCTCATTAATATGCCACAGCCAGTATGCCCAGTAGTATGCCACTGTTCATTTGCCCATTAATGTGCCACAGCCAATTTGCCCATTAATATGCCATAGCCAGTATGCCCATTAATTTGCCACTCTCCATTTTCCCATTAACATGCCACAGCTAGTTTGCCCATTAATATGCCACAGCTAGTTTGACCATTAATATGCCACAGCCAGTATGCCCATTAATATGCCACTGTTCATTTGCCCATTAATATGCCTTAGTCAATTTTCCCATTAATATATGTCACGGCCAGTTTGCCCACCACCGTGTGAGACAGTCATGCGGGAAGCAAGGGGGCATGTTGGGCCAGCAGGGCCCCCTTAACCAGCCGAACATTGCACATTGGTTAAAGTGGCCCTGACTGTAGCTGGGGTTAGGTGACTGAGGCACCAACCTCAGGTGCACTGACTAGGGGTCTCTGTAATGATAACTCGTGACTCTGAGACTTCAACACTGGGGAACCGCTCTGCAAAAATCTGTCGGTCTCTGCCCTTGCTGCAGAGAACTTTCCCGAAAGTGGATAGAGGCACCCTGGACCAATAATAGGGGAGCACAGGGATTTGAAGTCAACTCTGCCCCCTAAGTGATTCCTCCGAAGTCTGAACTGATTTTGGGCACATCAGGGACATATCTGGAAATATAATTTTGAGCTACCCAATATGCTCCAATGTGCCCCCTATTAGGTCATGAATTTGGACATCATAGCTGATTACACGCTGAGATCTCACAAAACGTGAAAGGACTCCAAACATGCCTGAACTGAAAAGTACCTCTATTATCCCCATAGAGCTCTCTGGGTATATAAGACTAATTTCAGAAGGAAGTCGGATATTATAAAAATAATAGTTGCCCTGATCCCCTACTTCCTACCATTTGGCTGGCTCCTAGCCACCCATTACACATATGAGGGGCCAAGGCAGGTAGCTATAACAAATGGGGCTGAGAGCTGGACAAGTGCTTCCAGCCCCTATATACAACATAGGGGGCCAGGGCAAGTATACTAAAATAGACTTCCCTGGGCTAACTGCCCTGACCCCTCATATTTGCAACGGCGGTCTGGGAGATATTTTCACAGTTTTGTTTTTAATAGGGGTAGGGTAAGGGGTACTTGCCCTGGCCCCACATATTTATAATGGAGCTGTGAACCATTTTGCTGGCCCCCAGCACCATTTATTATTAAATGGTCCAGGGATACTAACCCTGGTCCTCCCTAACTTTAATTGGAAGCAGGCTTATTTTTTAATTTATTTTGACATGGTATTGTGGCACGGGTCACTTAACCCCTCCCCATCCATGTAACACACAAATTTGATGTGAATGGAGGAGGAGGGTCATCTTTACACCTCCTGTTCCTTCTGCAACACTGTGGATAATGGGGAAGTGAGAGGACACTGTGGAAAGTTCTATGAGCAAACTGGTTGTGCAGTGTTTAAAGGGGTAAATTGGCTGTGGGATGTTTTAAGGGGCAAAGTGACATGTACTGTGGTGCAAAGATTTGTGGTATGTTCTGTGGGACAACGTGACACTGTGGCATGTTCTAAGGCAGTGTTCCTCAACTTTTTCTCGCACAGGGCACACTAAGGATCTTCCCAGAATTCCGTGGCACACCATAGACAAAAATATATAAAAATTAAGTTATAAAGTCAAGTGCATACACAGAACATTAGAACTAGATGCTTGTATTTACCTTTAAAACCAAACAAGTGTGCAAAATAAACAATGAATGCACAAACCAAGACAAGTGCATTATAAATCATAAATAGACACACCAAACCAGTGTATTACCAGTGATAAACAGACAAACCAGTGCATTACCAATGATAAACAGACAAATCAAGACAAGTGCATTACAAATCATAGACAAGCCAAACCAGTGCATTACAAATCATTAATAGACAAACAAAACCAGCCACATCCAATTTGCCCATTAGTGTGCCACTATTATGTTGCCATTAATATGCCAGTATTACTCTTGCCATTAATATGCCAGTGTTATTTTGCCATTAATAAGCCACAGCCAATTTACCCAATAATATGCCAGTATTATTTTGCCATTAAAATGCCCCAAGCAATTTGCCCAATAATATGCCAGTATTATTTTTCCTTTTAATATGCCCCTGCCAATTTGCTTAATAATATGCCAGTATTATTTTGCCATTTAGTATGCCCCAGCCAATGTGCCCAATAATATGGCAGTATTACTTTGCCATTTAATATGCCCCAGCAATTTGCCCAATAATATGCCAGTATTATTTTGCCATTTAATATGTCCCAGCCAATTTGCCCAATAATATGCCAGTATTATTTTGCCATTTAATACGTCCCAGCCAATCTGCCCAATAATATCCCACTGTTATTTATTTCATTAATAAGCCACAACCAATCTGCCCAATAAAATAAGTCTTAGACATCATTGGAAGAAAAAATGGTAGCAAAAAATAGCACTCACAAGATCGCAGGTGAAGGCAAAAAATATATTTAATTGGTAAATAATCCAAAGGTATAAAATAATCACACAGAAGACAGTGGAAATATGCAAAAACCAGAAAATCATGCTTGACGCCTTTCGCGCATCTAGTGCTTAGTCATGAGCTCCCACTCCACTGGGCAGTCCGGATTACTTTCTTTCCATTAGACAACATTGGGCTCTCCTCTCGGGGCCTGGCGGCCAGCATCTGCTGGATGCTTCATGGCACACCTCCCATCATCCAGCGGCGCACTAGTGTGCTGCAGAACACTGGTTGCGAGCAGTGTTCTAAGGGACAATGTGACATTTTCTTTTGAGGCAAAGTGACACTGTAGCATGTTCTATGAGGCAAAGGTACTCTGTGGCATGGTAGATGAAAAAGAGAGGGATCCTACTCAACTTCAATCGGTAGAAACAGGACTGACTTGTCTTATATAAGACATAGGTGACATATAAGACAAAAGGAAAAAAGTACATAGCGTAAAATATATTTATTCAATATACTCACGTATGATAATGGCACTGAGGTAAAACTCAGTGCAAATGCGCTTGGGTTAAAAAACCTCAACAGACTGCAAGCAGAACCAGTCCCTCCACCAAACAGGACACCCGCGTCTGGATGAAATGCATGGACAGGAACACAGATTGGACCATGGTAAGCTCTAAAACAACTGTGCTAATATGATGGAGCCTGTGTCATGTGCATGAAAAGTAAGGTGGTTTAGTTATTGATTGCAGTACCACTCAGATTTGTTCTATTAAGATTTCTTTTTAGTGCTGCTGTAGATTTTACAGTCAGCCAAATAGTATTATGACAAGTGTGGCCCTTCTAAATCAATGAAAAAGGCATTGGCAGATAACATATTAAAAGGAAGCTACCAATTTAAACAAATCTTCTGAGCTAATTACATTCAGTGGGGATTCATACCTGCACAGTTTGAAAAGTTGTAGTGTTTTGCTGTATAGTGAATTCGCTATTTGCCCAGCACTGAGTCTAGTGTACTCTAATTTTATTGGATATTCAATGATTATGGTCACATTTGGAATCTTTATTTACATGTACAGTAAATGTAATAAAGCTGTTGGCAGATCATTGAATTTACATGTGATATATCAAATGTACTTATCTAGAGAACTCAAAAAAGAGAGACTTGTAGAGAATTAAGATGGGAATTTCAAACCATCAGGTTCCTATCAGATTTCCTGTCCCATGTAGAGTAGAAACCATGTCTTTTTCCATTTTCCTATCATTTTTTATTATTTTTTTACATCAAATTATATGAAATGAGCAAAATAATGTTATCTAAATAAAAGCCTGAGAGTGTTAAAACAGCACAACCAAGAATCACAATGGAGTTAACTGTTTTTTATTTGTTTGTCCAAAAAATCATGTTCACAAGACAACAGGATACTAAGTCAGATTAATATCCATGAATTGGTTTTTTTTTCCCCTATAGACACAATCTCTCTGGTATTGGTGTTTCTCATAATGGCCAGAAATTCACTTTATCAATCAGGTGTAATTATTTTACTAAACCACCAGGGGTCACAAATGTGTTGCTGATAATTTTGAGAAAACAATTTTTTTTACTAAGTGTATTGAGGAGGAAATTCCAGTTAAAGGTATGATGCCTTATTAATACAATAAACTAATCTGATTCCAGTCATTGTGGATGACAAGGATGAGACAGATTAAAGCAGATTTTTTTTAAGCCTAAACATATTGTAATTGAGACAATGATTGTATATACAGTGCTTTGCAAAAGTATTCACCCTCCTTGACTTTTTACCTATTTTGTTACATTACAGCCTTACATTCAATGTTTTATTAATCTGAATTTTATGTGATGATCAGAACACAATAGTCTAAGTTGGTGAAGTGAAATAAGAAAAATATATACATAAAACTATTTTTTAGAAATAGAAAACAGAAAATTGGCATGTGCGTGTGTATTCACCGCCCTGGGTGCCACTGACTAGGGGGGTGCCATCGGTGCTGCCGGCAACACTATTCCTGGGCTCTGAGTGGCACACTATTACTGGGTTCTGACTGGCACAATATTCCTGGGCTCTGACTGGCACAATATTCCTGAGCTCTGAGTGGTTCACTATTACTGGGCTCTGACTGGCACAATATTACTGGGCTCTGACTGGCACAATATTACTGGGCTCTGACTGGCACAATATTCCTGGTATCTAACTGGCACAATATTCCTCGGCTCTTACTGGCACAATATTACTGGTATCTGACTGGCACACTATTACTGGGTTCTGACTGGCATACCATTACTGGGCTCTGACTGGCACAATATTCCTGGTATCTGAATGGCACAATATTCCTGTGCTCTGATTGGCACAATATTCCTGGGCTCTGACTGGCACACTATTACTGGGCTCTGACTGGCACAATTTTACTGGGCTCTGAATGGCACACTATTACTGGGCTCTGACTGGCACACTATTACTGGGCTCTGAATGGCACAATATTACTGGGCTCTGACTGGCACAATATTACTGGGCTCTGACTGGCACAATATTCCTGGTATCTGACTGGCATAATATTACTGGGCTCTAAGTGGCACACTATTACTGGGCTCTGACTGGCACACTATTACTGGGCTCTGACTGGCACAATATTACAGGCATCTGACTGGCACACTATTACTGGGCTCTGAATGACACAATATTCCTGGTATCTGACTGGCACAATATTACTGGGCTCTGAGTGGCACAATATTACTGGTATCTGAGTGGCACAATATTACTGGTATCTGACTGGCACAATATTACTGGGCTCTGAATGGCACACTATTCCTGGTATCTGACTGGCACAATATTCCTGAGCTCTGAGTGGTTCACTATTACTGGGCTCTGACTGGCACAATATTACTGGGCTCTGACTGGCACAATATTACTGGGCTCTGACTGGCACAATATTCCTGGTATCTAACTGGCACAATATTCCTCGGCTCTTACTGGCACAATATTACTGGTATCTGACTGGCACACTATTACTGGGTTCTGACTGGCATACCATTACTGGGCTCTGACTGGCACAATATTCCTGGTATCTGAATGGCACAATATTCCTGTGCTCTGATTGGCACAATATTCCTGGGCTCTGACTGGCACACTATTACTGGGCTCTGACTGGCACAATTTTACTGGGCTCTGAATGGCACACTATTACTGGGCTCTGACTGGCACACTATTACTGGGCTCTGAATGGCACAATATTACTGGGCTCTGACTGGCACAATATTACTGGGCTCTGACTGGCACAATATTCCTGGTATCTGACTGGCATAATATTACTGGGCTCTAAGTGGCACACTATTACTGGGCTCTGACTGGCACACTATTACTGGGCTCTGACTGGCACAATATTACAGGCATCTGACTGGCACACTATTACTGGGCTCTGAATGACACAATATTCCTGGTATCTGACTGGCACAATATTACTGGGCTCTGAGTGGCACAATATTACTGGTATCTGAGTGGCACAATATTACTGGTATCTGACTGGCACAATATTACTGGGCTCTGAATGGCACACTATTCCTGGTATCTGACTGGCACAATATTACTGAGCTCTGAGTGGCACAATATTACTGGTATCTGAATGGCACAATATTACTGGTATCTGACTGGCACAATATTACTGGGTTCTGAGTGGCACAATATTCCTGGTATCTATAATTGTACAATTTTCAAACATTGAAAAAATTGTGGGTGTTTTCTTACATTTTTATTTGGGGGGGGGGCGGGTGCCACACTCGGGGTCCACGCCGGGTGCCAAATACTCTAGGTTTGCCCCTGATTCACCCCCTTTGTTATGAAGCCCATAAAAAGCTCTGGTGCAACAAATTACCTTCAGAAGTCACATAATTAGTGAAATGATGTCCACCTGCAATATAAGTGTCACATGATCTGTCATTACATATACACACTTTTTTTTTTTTTTTTAAGGCCCCAGAGGCTGCAACACCTAAGCAAGAGGCACCACTAACCAAACACTGCCATGAAGACCAAGGAACTCTCCAAACAAGTAAGGGTTAGGTTATAAAAAAATATCCAAATCTTTGGAGATGAGCACATTTTGAGTTTGCGAATAGGCATGTGGGAGACTCCCAAAATGTATGGAGGAAGGTGCTCTGGTCTTATGAGACTAAAATTGAACTTTTCGGCCATCAAAGAAAACTCTATGTCTGGTGCAAACCCATCACATCACCCAAAGAACACCATCCCCACAGTGAAACATGGTGGTGGCAGCAGTGGCGGAACTATCATTATCGAGGGGTTGCAGCTGCGACCAGGCCCGTCACACCGGGGGCCAGGCTGCCCTGTCGACCCATGCGTTAATAATAGATAAAAAACCTGTACTATGCGATCTGCACTGATTGCATAGTACAGGCCGTTCGTAGAGAGATGCGGCCAGTGTGACATTGTCACTGGTAGCCGCACCTCTGCTGGTCTCGCGCGAGGGGTTGAAAGCTCCGCCCCCTCGCGCATTGAGCCTCCTAGAGCGCCGGATGTCTGTGACATCCTGGCGCTCAGAAGATAACGGAGGCTGCATCCACCCCCCTCCCTGCAATGAAAGGTAACCTTGCAAGGAGGGGGACAAAAATATCTGTGGGTATGTATGGATGTAGTGTAAGTCTGTGTGTATGTATGGATGTAAGTCTGACTGTATGGATGTAATTATGACTATGTAAGTATGTAAGTGTAAGTCTGACTGTGTATATATGTAAGTGTAAGTCTGACTGTATGTAAGTCTGACTGTGTGTGTATGTAAGTGTAAATCTGACTGTGTATATGTAAGTGTGTAAGTCTTACTGTGTATGTATGTATGTAAGTCTGACTATGTGTGTATATGTAAGTGTAAGTCTGACTGTGTATGTATGTAACTGTAAGTCTGACTGTGTATGGATGTAACTAAGTCTGACTGTGTGTATATATGTTTGAATGTAACCGTAATATTATAACAAATATTCTATAAAACCATATATATATATATGTGTATATATATATATATATATATATAGTTTTATATATATAGTTTTATAGAATATTTGTTATATAAATATTATAAAACCAGCCATATATGTTATACACATATTAAATAAACTTGAGCCATATATATATATATATATATATATATATATATATATATATATATATATATATATATATATATCATTTATATGGATCAGGTTTATGTAATATTTATATAATATATATGGCTGGTTTTATAATATTTATATAAAATATATATATTGATATTGTTCGGGGGCCCCAGGGCAATTTTTGCACCTGGGCCCGGTGGTTTCTAGTTATGCCTCTGGGTGGCAGCATAAGAGTTCCACAGCACAGACTGGAGTATCTGTACATAGGACGACAATAAGCCGTACGCTCCATAGCATTGGGCTTTATGGCAGAGTGGCCAGAAGAAAGCCATTACTTTGAGCAAAAAACAAAATGGCATGTTTTGAGTTTGCGAAAAGGCATGTGGGAGACTCCCAAAATGTATGGAGGAAGGTGCTCTGGTCTGATCAGACTAAAATTTATCTTTTCGGCCATCAAAGAAAACACTGGCGCAAACCCAACACATCACATCAACCAAAGAACACCATCCCCACAGTGAAACATGGTGGTGGCAGCATCATGCTGTGGGCATGTTTTTCAGCAGCCGGGACTGGGAAACTAGTCATAGTTGTGGGAAAGATGGTGCTAAATACAGGGATATTCTTGAGCAAAACCTGTACCACTCTGTGTGTGATTTGAGGCTAGTATGGAGATTCGCCTTCCAGCAAACACACTGCTAAAGCAACACTTGAGTGGTTTAAGAGGAAACATGTAACTCCACAGCACATGTAAAGCGCACTTTTTGTTCTTTTATTATTTATATGTAACTGTGTTGGAATAGCCTAGTCAAAGCCTAGACCTCAATCCAATATAAAATCTGTAGTCAGACTTAAAGATTGCTGTTCACAAGCGCAAACCATCCAACCTGAAGGAGCTGGAGCAGTTTTGCAAGGAGGAATGGGCAAAAATCTCAGTGGTAAGATGTGGCAAGCTCATAGAGATTTATCCAAAGCGACCTGGAGCTGTGACTGCCGCAAAATGTGGCTCTACAAAGTACTGACTTTAGGGGGGTGAATAGTTATGCACATTGATTTTGTCTGATATTTTGTCCTATTGTTTGCTTCACAATAAAAAAAAAAAAAAAATTCTTCAAAGTTGTGGGCATGTTCTGTAAATTAAATGATGCAAATCCTCAAACAAGCCATGTTAATTCCAGGTTGTGAGGCAACAAAACATGAAAAATACCAAGGGGGGTGAATATTTTTGCAAGGCACTGTATGTACCATGCAGATGTTAAATGGACTGTGTCCCCTCAACTTTGTTTTTATTGTAAATGTAGAGAATAAAAAAAGATTGAAAATGATCTATATGAGGCTTGATATGCAAATAAACAATTTTTCAATGGGAAAAGTGTAATTTGCATATCAATGTCATAAACAGGAGACTACACCGACATATTTAGAGAATGAAGAGAATAAAAAAAAATGATTGAAATGATCTCTACATTGTGTTTGCAGAATTGCAAGCAAATACCTAAATTGGGAAACAAATGTGTTTCAAATGTGTATGTGGAGTCTCTAGTTTATGACATCACCTGTGGCTTGATATGCAAATTACACATTTCCTATTGAGGACCAGTTCATCTGCATATCAAGCCACAGGTGATATCATAAGTAGGAGACTCTACAGGCATATTTAAAACACATTTTACTCCTAATGTAGACGGTTGCTTGCAGTTTTTCTAACACAATGTATAGATAATTTTTCAATTGTGTTTTATTCTCTACATGCACAGTAAAAACAATGTTTAGGTGATACAGCTCCTTCAAGTAGAAATCTATGAAAAACAGCAGTACTTCATGGTTTTCCATGTGTATCAATTTGTGAATCTATGTGGTAGAAAATGGCTCCTTTAGGATAGTGGCCAAATGATATTGGAAAAATATATATTTTCATTCCTGTTGGGGTTTTTTTTAACACATGCAGGCAAGTAGTATTTAAAGCCAAATAATTATCCATGCTAATCGGTTACATTTCTCCTGTGCAGCAGTGCATCTACATGCTAATGGCTGTTTAAGCAGGACATAGCTCCATGCCACAAAGCTGGGACCACACAGGGATTGCTCCACAAAAAAATGAAAGTAGATTTATCCTACTTCTGGGGCAGCTCAGTGACCCGGTCAAGATGAGCATCAAGGGATGATATGCTGTCTTGGTTATCTTTGGGGGGGAAAAAAGTAAAAAATTCCCATGCTTTATATTAAATGTATTACACATTCCTTTAAATAAATAATTGCCTAAACTAAAAAAAAAAACTTTCTAGACATATGTGGCAAAGCAAGAATGAGATCGATATGCAGTCACTTGACTTTAATTATATATTTTTATAAATGCAGCCAATGATATGACATTCACGTGTATAGCACATTAGTCTATTACTGTATAGACTAATAATATCCTGACTGTGCATATGAATTGTTGATTTACTTATGTGAATAATCCAGACAGTACTGGCTCTATGGTTTGCAGGGACAGGGCTGGCTCTATAGTTTGTGGGGCCAGATGCAAAATAATTTGCGGGGCTATTTTTTATTTTAAAGATCAGGGGGTTGTATGTGTGTATTACTACTGCAGACCTCTGTTACACACTTTAGCACGCCACATCTTATTGTGAGTTTAATTGTAGTGGAGCTCTTTTGGGCTTAGTGGTCAGCCCAGGGGTCTGTTTGATGTTCATGCAGTGAAGACCCTTCTTCCTGCTGCTTCCATGCATTTCCTCTAAGCTGCACAAGGGCTGGATACAAGCACAAGGCCTGGTGCCGCACACACTGAGAGCCTTGCTAAAGCCTGCTCTGCATTGTGAGACCTATTAACTACTAATATACGTTTATTTATAAATGACCTATGCATTCCACATAGGCGTGCAAACCAGCATGTTATCGGTAGACTGGTAAAAAAAAAAAAGAGCTTGAGCCTAATGGTTAAGTATATGGAGGCAATGAAAAGACGGTTTTTTTTATTTTTTTTAACAAAAAGGTGGCAACCCCAATTCCACATCAAAGTAAAATGGTAGAAACAACATGCAAGTAGCTGGGGCTATTAGAAGTCAAGGCATAATGGATGGGAAGGTAGGGAGTGTATGTTGAGGTTTATCAAATGTCTTCTTTTTTTCAAAACAGTGATTGTCCACCACATGTTCTAACGTGGTGTATTCATAAGAACATGGGTTTGTATCCTGCCCAAATGACTGGGACTTCCAGTAATATTTAATCCTTTGTTATATTCGGCAGAAACATGCCGAATATATAACATCTATAACCTCCACACAATTGGGATCAGACCTTTGAATCCTAGGCTCTTGATGTCAAACTTTTGGTCTCAAACAGTCATTTGTATTGTAAACTTTTTACGAGGCCAGACTATGGTTTTTGTGGTCGTCTGTGAACAATTTCCAGCAAGTCGTTATAGGCCAAGACAAACCATGTTTCAGGCTTATCCGAGACTCTGGATGAAGTAGGAAAGAGTACATCAGCTATGCACAATGCAGAATACCAAAATGGATCTCTTATTCAAATTACTAGACAGAGACATTGGTATTAGAAATGTGGAATTGGTAGTTAAAACTGTCCAAATATCCAGAACATTAACAGATTATATTTTAATCGCAGAACACTATAACAGATTTTCTCTGTAGTGAGTAGGAAATAATTCTGACGCTTTACAGAGAAGCAGAGGCTTCACTAGGGTTGGTGTCACCTGGTGCGGTAACTCATGGTGTCACCGCCCTGGATTTCCTCCAATACCATGCCAAACAGATTCCTTAGTAATACCAGTGAGATCACCCATTAAATATGCCACATACAGTAGCCCCACAAATTATGTCACACACAATAATAATATGCCAGTATCATTTTGCTGTTAATAAGCCAGACAATTTGCCTAATATGCCAGTAAGACTGTGCCATTAAGATGCCCCAGCCAATTTGCCCATCAAGATGCCAGTAATATTGTGCCATTCAGATGCCTGTATTATTGTGCCATTTAGATGCCTGTATTATTGTGTCATTCAGATGCCAGTAATATTGTGCCATTTAGATGCCTGTAATATTGTGCCATTCAGATGCCTGTATTACTGTGCCATTCAGATGCCTGTAATATTGTGCCATTTAGATGCCTGTAATATTGTGCCATTTAGATGCCTGTAATATTGTGCCATTCAGATGCCTGTAATATTGTGCCATTTAGATGCCTGTAATATTGTGCCATTCAGTTGCCTGTAATATTGTGCTATTCCAGTGCTCATTTTCTTCCTCCCTCCTCCCACCTTCCCCAGTACTTACCGCCTGGCTGCTGTTCCCGGACACCTACTCCGTGCAGTCTTCCCTCCTGCACGGCAGGAAAAAAAATAAAAAGTACAGGACTGCGATGTGCTGCGGGGGGAACAAACTGTAAAGAATGTTTTGATGCTCACAATCCACACAATCCACAAATAAATAACTGGAGAAAAAAACAAGAACCAAAATATACTGTAGATTGTATTACAACATTTCAACTTATTACTATAATTTTATTATTATATTATGGATATTTTGTGTATTTAAGTAAACATAAAATTGTATTATTGTTGTATTACATATAGAAGGTGATCTATTGTTTCTAAATGATCTATTACCTTTTCATAGCCCTGTAATAATCTCCCATCTGGCCTGACTTCCTAATGCTTCCAGCTGTCAGACTGATAACCAATGATGCTCTCTGATAACAGACCTTTGCACAACCTCCCCCACTATGTTACAGGCAGGGTGGAGGAGCTAGCTAGATGTGCAGCTGGCAGATAGGGGGTTATGTATAAAGACTCCAGTGCAGTGTAGGGAAGGGGGGACGACGACGCAATCAGTGTTTGTTATGTATAATGGATAATGCCCTTTTTTATATATATACATGCCAACACGTTACAGTGCAGGAGATCAACCTCTGCCAAACAGCTTCAAGTGCTTTTCAGTGTCTAGTTCTTTATACATGTGACTCCTGATATAAAAAGGGGCACACACAGATAGCTTCATTAATTGGAGCTTGTTTTATACTGCCCCTCCAATGTATCCAGATAACTAATTATTACAAAGATCAATTAACACATAATCTGTGTAGTAGATGGTAACAGGAAAAGGATGCGTTGTTTATTGTGATCAATAAGTGACCAATCCAAGCTGTATCATTTGTCAAATGAAATACTTTAGATCAATGACATGTGACAGATCAGAGTGCTCCAGTTTTACATTAGCTAAGGACAATCTTCCTTTCGGGGTGTGTGTGTGTATTGTTTGTCTTGGTTATTCTGTGTATAATTCTGACTGCGTGTGTGACTCTCATGGGTCTATTCACTAAAATTTCAGAATAGCTCGAGGAGGTCGAGTTTAGAGGTCAACTTAAATTTTAAGTCAAATTCGGCACCCGAAAAAAAAAAAAACCCAGGTTCGAATCTTCCCCATTGAAAGTAAGGGTAGGCAAAATGATCAAAAGCTATTTTTGCGACAAAGTCAAATTCAGCACCTAGCAGGTAACTAAAAAGTTGACAACCCTGTGATATAAGAGTAAGAAATGCCACAGGTAAATGGGCAGTTCCTACTTGCTTATTTTCTGTTTGTTGCCACTATTCTGGAAGAGTGGCTTATGATCAATGTTTCTATTGTTATTTTTATATTGAATAAAATTTTTCTAGGGTCTCTAAATACAATGACATCCAATAATAAAAAGGCTTGATGAGAAAAGCAGGACTTTTAATATAGCAACAGCTCTAAATCTGTTACACAGATTTGTTTCTTTTTTTGTGTGTTATATCATGCAATACTAATTGGGGGGATGTCCCTTTAATTGATGCAAACATTGTTGTCAACTGGAACATCATTAACATAATACATGTAATATTAGAAATAAAGAAAATAAACATAATTTGTCAGTGCTAAAAATAATTGTCTTAGTCTCCTTAATACTGCAAGAGCCGAAAAGTAGATTGGTTGTGAAACAAAATGAAACATACCCCTAGTGGGACATTAACTTTTTAAGAGATTCATAAAGCAGCTTCAGTATTTATAAAGTAAGAGTAAACCAGTCAAAAATTCTAATGCTCTAAAGAGTAGACATGTAATGACATCAAAGGCTTGTGTAATTGGATACTAAGCTACCGCACATAGAGTGAGCAGACGTCCTGGTTTTGGGCTATATGTCCCTGCGTCTTGTTTAACCTTTTTCGGGACACAATAATGTCTGGTCTTTGTGCCAGCTGCAGGCAGCCATGAGTTTGAATACGGGAGCTGCTAAGCACAGACCTCAGTCAGTGATGCCTCGCTCTCCCCTCTCCAGTAATGATTCAGACCATCGTATTTCTGATGCTCTGAGTCATCCCTATTACACCTCCCTGAGGAGTGATATCCCTCTCTCTTTTATCTAGAGTGGTTAAGCTACCATGTCTAGAACTATCTAATAAGCAATATTTGTTATTGGTCAAGTTTAATTTTAACTACATGTGACTGACTTGGAGGCTGTTTTTGACTCAATAGTTTCTCTGAATCATAATGTGACACAATGATTTCAGTTTTTTGAGCATTTTATGGTATTAAAGGGACACTCCCACCAAAAAGTGAAAAGGTTTTACTTCTTTTATTTTGTATTGTTGATTTCAGATGTCTTTTGTTTTTCTTATATGACTGTATTTAATAAAATATGTAACTAAACAAGTGTGACTGGGCTCCGCCATTTTGTGAAATATAGTGTTTTTGGGTGCCACCCATCAGAGACTTTACAGCACAAATTTCTCACTCTGTGGCTGGGGACACAGAATGCAGTCCATAAGTCTGAATTATGATCACAGAGTTGCATTGAATGGGAGGGTAATGTAACTATTACATCACAAGGAGCAGAGTTATGATCCTGTTTGCTCAGGTCAATCTCCTCTCTGTGTTGGAAGGCAGGTAAAAAAAAGTTGTACAAAGCCACCTAGTGCTGCCCACTATGATACACAGGACAAGTAAGGTAGCACGGGTGTATCTTATGACATCAGAATGCAGGCTCTGGCAACAGTTGTAAAGTGACACTAACAAGAAGATTTTGGATGATGTTGCATCATGGGAAATATTCTCAAAATAGATGCTGAAGATAAACACCTAATTTTATGTTTTATTTTATATGCAAATAATTCAATCATATAAAAAAAAAACAACTGTGGTATGTGATTTATATATGTGATTGTTTTTAAATTTCTCTTCTAAACATACAGACACATATATATAGTCAGTAACATACAGACACACACATACAGTCAGTAACATACATACAGACACACACATACAGTCAGTAACATACATACAGACACACACACACACATACAGTCAGTAACATACATACAGACACACACACATACAGTCAGTCAGTAACACGCACACACACATCCAGTCACAGACAGAGACACCCATACAGCTTGTCACAGCTGCCCTACCTCATTCCAGTCTGGTCTGTGCCTCCCACACAGGCACAGACCATCTTTGTTTCTAGTCCTGCTGAGCACACCTGGCACTCGGACACTATATAGTGTGGTGTGCATTGGGACATACCAGGAAGTAGGTGCACACACTTCCCCCTCGTGCTCCACTGGATAATACAAAAACAAAAAATGATCCCAGCAGCGAGGGCACCATGTGGGGACAATAATACCAGAGTGTCAGGTCTAATTTTGTGGTGCTGGGGATTTATTGTGCCCTGATATATGCCCAAATATACTTATTGTTAATTGGCATCACATATATTCATCTGTATATAAGCATTTACTCCACTTCTATCAAATCTGCCCCGGGCTCCAGCCCCAGGTTTTTGAAGACATAGCAACGCCCCTGATTAATGGTAATAGAAGAGAACAGATAGTTAAGAGATCTGTGCTGCTTCTATCTGTGAAACGATGCTTAGAGTACTGGAAGTATTTGTGGTGCTGCTGTTCATGATCTGCCTCACGTACACTAGCTATGAAAATTCTGAAGAATGCCTATCCTGATAACAGCTATTTTCAGTTAGTTTATGGATTAATAAATGCATTTCATCCAAAACTTGAGAACTAAACTTGCCAGAGTTCCTTGAAGCACTTGTGATCCCAGAGAATTCATTGTTAAAGAGCTTGCATCACCTAAACATTATTTATACTGTAAATGTAGAGTATAAAACATCTAAAAGATGATCCACATGATAAACGGTACATTACTTCATCAGAATTACAAGAAAATGGGGCAGGTGGCTGGGAATGATGCCCCTGGCCCTCTAGTCCTCCACAATGTCTCAGACTGGGCATGATGCCCCCTAATAACACAAATCTGGGGGCTGTGCATAATGCCCCACCCCCTTATTTATGTGGATGGGAACTGGACATGATGCTCCTGGTCCCCTATTTATGATGGGGCCAATAGTTTGCACTACACCCACAGGGATGTGCCACCGCACCGATGTTGCACCCACAGGGACTTGCACTCCACCCATAAGCACTTACCACAAAACCCATATTGCAGCCACCACTGTACCCATTTTTCAGAGCATTTACCCTTGCTTTTTATTTGAGCAAATAAAGTAGTTTTCTTTAAGAAAAAAATAGCAACCGTCCTGTGAGAAGGTTTATAAAATGTTTTCAAAAACTGTTTTGTCTTTAAACAGAAATTACAGTTACATTTAGCTGTGGTTAGATTCAATTAATATTAACATTTTTAATTAATATTGGCCTGAATTTTATTTGTGTAATGCACAGATCAGGTGATAAAAGTGCTTCAAACCTCTTTGGATAAACGGTTCCAAAGGTAGCTATGACATTTCATTGTTTATTTGTACCTTCTCTCTAATTCTATTGGCTGTTGGATTGATAAACAATAAACAACAAGACTGGTTTATAAACATACAGTATGGTTCAAAGATTAAATGATTGTGTTCTGCAGTGGAAGGACGATAGCAACCCTTTAATCACTAACTCTGTAACGTTCAGGTTTGGGCCATTGTTTATTTACTACACACCTGCAGCCCTTCCTTCACCTGTCAGCCAACTGCTGCCTACAATCAGGAATAGATTGTTGTCAATTGCAGATTATTCCCAAACCAGTGTCAGATTTGTATCTGATTGATCTGAATGCAGGTAATCCTCTACGGTACCACCCACACCCCTAATCACATATATAATGGTCTACTCAATAAAGAGGGAATTGGGGTTGGAATTTCAAACTTTAGGCCAAAGTAGCCAAGATCTGAAAAATTGTCATCTGAATAGGAGACATTTTCCAAACCAGGTACTTTTGGCCTAAAGTCTGAAATTCCCATCTCGGTTGGCTGCAATTCTCGCTTTATTGAGTAGACTCTATAGTGTTGGGTTTAAAAAAAACTTGATGGCACTGGTTCCCCATTTTGGGGGGCACTAAAATGTATACTGTGATCTGTCACTGTAGTGGCACTGATAACTACAACACATACAAACAGTGTGGGTTATGTACAATGAGCAATTCCATGTCAAAGTTCTAAATGTGGAACAATCAGGAATATTCCTCTGGTATCCACGGTGATTACTCATAGAAACATAGAAACATAGAAACATAGAATGTGTCGGCAGATAAGAACCATTCGGTCCATCTAGTCTGCCCAATTTTTTTTTTTTGAGTACTTTTATTAGTCCCCCCGTTCCCTGTCTTATAGCTAGGATAGCCTTGTGTCTATCCCACGCATGATTAAAATCCTCAATATCATTTAGAACTTTCCAATCATTGTTCCGCTTATATAAGACCCAGTGTGCATTTTATTTTATGAGCCTTGATATTTGCTAATATAAAATGCCGCATACCACACTTGAAAGCAATTACTGTTTATTACCTGACGTTAGCACTCAGAAAGTGAGCATAAGAACATATTTTATCTATCTCTAGATCTGCTTTAGGCTATTAAAGAGTAAGCATTCTCAGTTTTGAGAGCTATGTAGAATTGAACACAGGAAACCCTCACACTTCCTGGATCATGTTTGTGTTTCTAGTTCTTTTTTTTTTTTTTTTTTTTTTAGGAAAAGACAGATTGCATTTTCTGTCTAGTTAAATGTTTGATTACATGTAGCAATATTGAGCAGTAAAACAGAGATTTCACAGCCTGAATTGATTAGTCTCAATCCGAATATAATATATCATATTAAGAGATTGTAACAATTGTTTGTGCATAAAACCAAAACACTGTTCTACTATAATATGGGCACTGTGTCACCTATTTGTGACAATATGCCAGTTCAGTAAGTGTTGCTAGCTGTGTCACAATGGTTTAAAAATAGATACCTGATAATTTTAGCTGCCTGTCTAGATTTTCATTTTTTTGTCAAGAAAAATAAATTACATGGTTAGAAACAAATGAATACTTACCATTTTCATTCTAACATTACTTTTTGTTTTTATTTTAAAATATACAGCCAAACACAATTTCACTTTGCTCTCAGTTCAGAAAAAAAGTTTTTTTTCAGAATAGGTTGTGTAAAGCTTGCTCACCAGCAGGCTGAGTCACACATCAGTAACACTGGCTCACATTGAGTATTTGTCCTTCTCATGCCCTGTGGTTCACAGAGTGTTTGTAATTTACTGTTGGTCAAACTGCTTTTATCACCTGCTTTAGATCTTTCAGATTGTGAAATTCAGGTGCACAGTCTTTGATTTCAAAATTACTGTTCCATAAATTCACAGTGAGCAACCGGATACAGGTAACAAGTGCCATGTGGAACTCCAGAATGATGCATGTAGTGGGGATAATTTTTTCAGCTTGATTAAGATACGCATCACTCTTGTAAACCAAATTACATTTAATCCTGTTCCAAAACAATTTACATGTTTACAGTAACAACAAGTCAAATGCAGATGTTTTTGGTACCTTGCACAGATAAGATAGAAAAACCATCTGAATTTTACTTTAGTTTAATATAGAATTTTATCCATGGTTACACTCACTTGTTTGGGCAATTCATTTATTTAAACTTTATGCCCATTTGAGTAGCACCCAGTGGTGTATTTACATTTTGTGCTTCACTAGGCCTGACTAGACCCATGTACCCCTAACCCTTATTAGTCACTCCCATACCTAACTTAATCTTTCAACTACAACAGAGAGCCAGACTGCCCCCACATCCCTTTTCACTGCACCATATTGTCTCTGGTGATCAGTGGGAGCAACCCAGATGTCTGCACAGGCAGCACATGGCAGTGAGGGAAGATGTACCACAAACATTGGTAGCTCTGGCTCTGCTATCACATAGTTGCCAACATGCTCCCCTGTATCACCTTTGCGACAATGGATGTGTCAGACACATCCTGCTGGGAACTCTGTTCCCGACAGTGGACGTGCCTGGCACGTCCTGCGTTGAATCAAGTCGTTTTCGCGATCAACGATCGAGGCAATAGCCAGCACCGAAATTTATTTTCTGGGGCACCCACGATCGCCCCACGGAGCATGCTCCGTCAATATGGCTATGCCATCTGCAGGTCTGAGCTTCGGAAGTGAAAGTAACTTCACTTCCGTCGCTCTGAATATGCTACTTTATTGCCCCTAGTGGTAGTTAAGTAGCATAGCAAAGTAAATTTTTTTAATAAAAACTGGTTATATACTTAGATTAGCCTATAGGGTTAAAATTAAATAATTTTTAACATAAGGGATAGGGTTAAAATTAAATTAAAATTTAAATATATTAAGGGATGGCATAAGGGTTAGAGTTGGGGTTAAATTTAGTGTTAAGGTTAAATTTTGGGTTCGGGTTGGGGTCAAAAGGTCAATATAGGAAAAAAACAAAAAACACTATTTTTGTTTTATGCCCCATAATGCGCAAAAAAATACAGAAAAATATGGAAACATGCATATTTCTGAACTCGGGACAACATTTAGAAACTATTTAGATGGGGTCTTTTTTAATGATTGTATTTGTGTAAATTATATTTTAGGTGAAAGTTAGAAAAAGTGTTTTTTTTTTAAAAATTGTCATCATATTTTTTGATTTTTTTGTAGTAAATTATAAGATATGATGAACATAATGGTATCTAATGAAAGCCCTTCTTATGACGATAAAAACAACATATAATTTGTGTGGGTACAGTATGTAAGAAAGAAGAAAATTGCAGCTAAACACAAACACCCCAGAAATGTCAAAACAGCCATTGTCACCAAGGGAAAGTCAAGGTGAAAATGTCTTGTCACTAAGGGGGCATTGAAGAGAGAACTATCCATTGAAGGTTCTTCATCTGATATTAAGTTGGAGAGTCACATATGATCTAACGAAAACTTATATTTAGACAATCAGCCACTATTGTACTTGGGGTATAACATAACTTAATTGGTCAAAGTATGAAAGAGTGTTACCAGTGTATTTCTGCCTAGGTCAGCAGACAGGAGGGGGTGGCAGCAGACTAGTGGGTGACAGCATAGTTGCTAACATCGGCCATGTTTCCAGGGACACATTTGTGTTCCACGTGCTGCAGAAAGACCATGCAAAGTGCAGCCCGGCAGTATGTTGGATGCATATACACACAGACAGAATACAATTAATTAATCAGGGTGGAGATCTCATAGGACCTACCATGATTAATTAATTGGATTCTGTTTGTGTGTATATGCATCCTACATACTGCTGGGCTGCACTTTGCATGGTCTTTCTGCAGCATGTGGAACACTCAAAGGGTTAACCATGTACAATGCCAATATGCCAAGTAGAGAAAGATTTAGATGCTTTATAGTGGTGGATTGAACTCTGTGAGATGACAGAATTTTTGGAAAGTGTCTGCACACTGAGTGAAGTCATCTGACTGGCAGGAAATCCCTTTCACCCCCTGTTAAACATGGCAAGGAGAAGGAAAGAGGAAATCAGGACACGTAATTAGTACCAGCAATAAGATGAGAAGTTCCTCTATCTAAACCTTGTGACCTTTTAGTAATGGAGCTGTCTGCTCTGCGTCCTGACTTCACACAGATGTCCAATAAAAAAAAATGCTATGTCCGTTTCTTTACACTATGTTGTGGCTGCGGTTGATGCCTTTCTTCTTCTGTCTTAGCATTAACTTCAAAAAGGTTAGTTTTGTAACGGAGGAAATTCATCAGAAGTTAAAGAGTCCCATGTCTGGTTTGAACTATTTTGCAAAATATCTCATTCTCTGCTCTCCAGTTCAGTAACCAAATATTCAGGTGTTTGTTTTTCTTTATTAATAAACTTCTCATTGAACACTTTTAGTACCAAGTGTTGGCCAACTTTTTAATGATCGGCTTCCGGCCAGTTATAAATCTATGGATACAATATCATGGTGGTATATTTTTGAAGAAAAGGTGGAAACCTTACCTGTGGGCCACCAGTTAGAAATTGGTTGTTCTACACCATTATCAAAATATTGGCTTTAACCTCTAATAACCTTAATAAATATTGGAGCCAGGGACTGTGCAAGAATCCCCTGGGCCCTAATAACCACCGGGGCCGGAGGCTGCTCAAGATGCCAGTAAAAAATAACCACTCCCTCCCAATACTTGGGTCAGGCTGGCGATAATATCCCCTGCCCCTTAATAATAAATGGGGCTTGCAAATGGCAATGCAACCTCTGCCCCTTAGAAATTACTGGGGATGGAAAAGTGCTGCCAGCCCCAATAATAACAGCCCAAGTGCCTGACCTTCCCACTTGGGGTATTTTGACACTTTTCATATTAAACTCTAACTTTAACCTTTCCAGCACTATATTTAGTCTCTCCCTACCCCACGATCGCTGTGGAGCAGGGAGAGACTATAGCTGTCAAAGCAGCCACATCTGGGCGCTGTGATTGGTTGTCACGGTGCCAGATGTTTCTGGGTGTCCTCAGCTGACATGGCTGAAGTGTCTCGGTATCGAGACACTTAGCCATGTCGTTTTTATCGTGACCACGGCATGCCCGCGCATATACCGCGATCGGATCTGAATGACCGTCCTGGACCGTCATCGGTCACCAAGGGAGTTTTTCCCCATGACGGTCCAGGAACGTCCTCGGTCACGAAGGGGTTAATTATTCTTCCCTATAACCACACCTCTGTTCACCTGTGCTTTTGCATTGAATTTGTCTGTCTGACTATTGTGATCTACTTACCTTGCTCCTGATCCATTGCTGGAAGCTGCACTAATCTACTAGCCTTTCCAGGAACTGGGAACCCTATCCTGGAGGGCTCAACCATTCAGGGGAAGGGTTTCAGTTTATCCTATGACCATCCTGCTACAGCATAACTATTCCAGCCTATGCGCTATCCAGGGTTACCTGCAAAAGTAGCCTATCCTGGGTTACCTGTCAAGATGCCCTATGCAGGGTTACCTGGCAAGCTACCCTATCCAGCATTTCTCAGCCCTAGACTATGTATTGTAGTATGCAAACAGACTCCTCGTCCATCCCTGCACTAAGAGTCCAAAAAATGATGGTGATAAAGATGGCAGGTGTATGGGAAACAGTGTAGTGGGATATTAGTGTAGAGACATATTAAGTGCAAGACTGTAGATTAGCTGTGTTATACTTTGGCACTCCAGCTGGTGAAGTGCTTAATTTTCCATATTGTCCACCAGACTCTTTGGATGAAAATGCTTTATGGGAGATGTAGTCCATCAAGAGCTAGAGGGCTGTAGTTTGACATCCATCCAGTACATGGATCTAATATGCAAGAGTAAGAAATGATAATGCAATTAGGTGACAATCATAATATTTAATAAATCAGTAAATGAACAATGAAAAGGATTAATGTTAGAAAAAAATCATTATTACATAAGGCCTATTTTTATAAACTGGTTTTAAAATACCATATTGTAGTTCATGCTAATTTGGGGACTGAGAGGATATATATACAACTTGTACATTTTAGTCTATTTTTATACAGATAATGTTAGGCTTTTTTCCTTATAAGTGAACGAACTGGAGAGTCACAAAGTGCTCCTTTCATTTGACAAATTTACCATGAAACCACAGAACATTTCTTTACAATCTTAAAAAGAAGTCATGAAAATCTTTTTTCCAAAAATAGATACCGTGGTCCTACATTTCAACAAAAGAACAGACATTTTTCAGCAAAACAAAGTTCTGCATAATAAAGATACTTTAGAATATTGGATTGGGTTTTGTATGTCTATAAAAGGGAAAGGCAAGCCAAGATTTGTGGCAATGGTATCACAATATTCCACAGTTTAACATATTTTAAACACAACAATATTCATATACAATTATAATATATATATATTCTTTCCATTTGCATTAACACATGTAAAAGACATAACATTACAATGTTTGCACATCACCTCGCTATTATCACATCTGTTCAATTATGGGAGGGAGTGCAAACAGTATACAATAACATAACAAAAAAGACAGACAAACATTATTTATCTTTCCCGGCATTGCATGAAAGTCGTTTCGAGGGCACTTTTTCTTTCCTCATTTATGTTTAGTTTTGTCCTCCGTCCTTTAGTGTTGGGAGGTGTAAAATTATATTTTTTCATTTAGATCCTTCTGGTTTTAGTGTCAATAGCGGCCCACCAACAGGTTAATCAGTGTCTGCACCATATATTTAGACCCACTTCTCCCACGCTTCTTCAGCCAATAAAGCTTTGTTCCCCTGTATTAGTCCTCTTTCCATCTGCAGTTGGAATGTTATTTGCGCTTTAAGAAGTCCCCACTTTGTTTGTCGCCACAGTCCGGCTGGGATCTTTGCAGCTATGAGTATATATAGCTAGATATTCTTTTATAGGAGACATGGGGGGCCAATTTAGGTGTAATATATAGTTCTCTAGTTTTGGTGTATCTATATCTATTTCTATGTTAATTAATATGTCTGTTACGAGCTTCCAAGTATCTCTAAGCAGTGAACAGCTCCACCAGATATGAGAATATGTACCTGTATCCTTCTCACATCTCCAGCAAACATCTGATGATGTTGGGTACATCTTCTTCAACTTGTCTGGAACTAGGTACCTTCTATGACCTATCTTGAATTGTAATTCTATCAGATTTGAACAATGGCAATCCTTGCTTAGTTTGCCATCACTAAACTTCACTCTTTTTCGGTAATTTTTTTACTTAGTTCTTTTTCCAAACTCTTTTTAGCTGTAATGATACTGTATTGGGGATTTTTATTCATTAGTTCCATTTTTTTAATTTTAGTCAAATTTAGGTTATCGGATAGCAGATTTTCTACATCAGTCTGTATTAGTATTTGCCCATTATTTTTCTCTAATCCTGTTAGTATGGATCCCTTAATTCTAAGATAAGTAAAGATGTCCCTATTAGATAAAGAGAACTCTCACAAATTGTGAGAAGGTATTTAACTCTTTCTCCTCTATTAATAGGCCGAAAATCTGTAGTCCTTTATCTTGCCATTCCGTGAGTTTTGAATCAGATGTGTTGAGTTCTAGGAATCTAATGGGAGTTTTTGTCATAGCTATTCCGTATATATCTTCTTTTTTCCTAAAGCGCCACCAGAACTTCAAGAGTAATGTTATATATTATAATATTGTATTTACATTAATGCATTTTAAAATTTTAGTTAAACATGTTTTATGTTTTTATGTTAATATACATTATTTTTATTTATTTAATGTATGATTTAGTTATTATTTTAATTTTTATTAAACTTCACCACATTTTGGGAGGACTTCTAAGGCTACCAAGGCTACTATTTTGGTCAGCCGAACTCCATAAGAGTCCGGCTGCCGAAATGTAGGCACTAAAATCGTCTACATTGGCCAATATTCATGCCCAATTGAAAGCACTTTGGTGCTCTCTGAGTAGCCCAAATTTATGGGCTATTTGGGTCACTGAAGCCATCTGATTGTGTCCAAACACTCAGAGCTCAAATTCTGATAGAACATCGGAGCTCCCTGAGCAGAGCCTAAATTGTTTATGCCCCACCTATTATTGAAGCGCGGCATCAACAAAGTAAAAAAAAAAAAAAAAAAAGTGACAGGAGTTTCCCTCCTCCGTGCAGGAGGGAAATTTTTTTTTCTTCGGGCATGACCTGGGTCCGCTGGGCTCCCTGCACCAGCTGGGCCTGGTCGCCAGTATCGTCCGTCACCCCGTGATGGCGGGCCTGGTCACTATGGTCAGTTTACAATGTTGATTTGACCGTTTATATGCCAGAATTTGACAAGTAAGTTTTAGGGTTGGGAAGCTCTTCAACCATTATTTATATCAGAGGGCAGCTACTTTTTAATTGGTAGTATTGATTCTTATGTCATGGCCCATGGAGTGTGAAGAAAAAAAAACAGTGGAGGGATTAGGCATGTGCTGGGTGTAGGTGCTGTATATAAACACATTAGCTTCTTCCAAATATATCAACTTTCCACTATGTGCACTGATTATCATTACTTATTAAATATGTAGATGCCTCAAGATTTGTTGCAGAGAATTGTCTGAAATTCCACATTATGATCCTTTACATTATTATATAGGATAATAAGTGAATTAGGATAATATGCAAAGAAGATAAGATGCAAAGAAGGTTTCATTTGAAAGGCAAACAGTGGCTCCAGACACTCAATCCATAATTTCCTTTCTGTTGCTTTATTTACAAATAAATTATATTACATTAAAATGTATTTATATAGCGCCACCATTTTACACAGCACTTGGTACAAAGAATAGAAGGGACATACATACTATGTTAGATGAGCAGAAAAAGACTGAGGTAGAAAGCCCTGGTTGCAAGCTTACAATGTAGAGGTACTGGGAGATAGGAGACACATAAGTTGAGTGAAAGGGGAAGGTAGTGGTAGTAACAGTAGTGGAGACAGTAGGAGCTAGGTGGGTTTGGCCAGTGGTCACTAGATGGCTGTTCTAGTGGGATGAATTATAAGCTTTTTTAAAGAGGTGTGTTTTGAAAGACTTGTTTAAGATGGAGAATGAGCTGGATTCTCTGCGGAAGTGGGTTCAGACAGAGGGCAGCTTGGGTAAAGTCTTGCAGGTGTGAATAGGAAGAGCTGATGAGGTAGGAGGAGTACCTTACTCCACATGAAGCACTTAGCAGTTGTACACGGTAGTATTGGTCCATGAGGGAGGCAATGTTGGGAAGGGCTGACCAGTGAAGGGCTTTGTAGGTTAAAGTTAGTATTTTTGTATTTTATCAGTTTTGAACTAATTTAAATGCTCATGAGGCACCTTATCTGTGGCTGCTTCTAGTAAAGTTTGATGTTTGCACAACACGCTCACATAAAAGAGGCCAGTTCAACCCCTTGGCAGGTGGTCGTCTGATAAGGACTTCACATAAATTGGTCTAATTATTTGGACCTCCTGGCTCATCAGCTGCTCCTCTCACCTTCAGCTGCCTCAGCAAGTAATATTTCAAAGTCTTGTTAATAAACATGTGTGTTCAAACAAAAAAAAATATATTACTATAGAGTTTGAGAAATAGTTATGACAAAACACACCAAAAATCAATACATTTGGGGAGGGGAAGTTAATGTTTTTCTTTCTTTTTTTTTTTTTACTGATGGTAGAACAACAGGACTGTATCAAGTATTATCAGCATCTGCAGAGGAAGTGTGGTGGGGAGTGCAGTAAGCCTGATTAATGATGTAAAAACAACACAAAACTGAGCATGTTGAATACATTAATTTAATGTGTTTTGTTTTGCTTGGAGTGCGCCTTTAATAAACAAAGCTCAGTGATTTTTCTTCCTTTTTAAGTTGGAAATATTTTTTTTTTAATCCCCTATAAAGGATATATATTAACTTGCACAAATAAGTACCACATCTGTATTCAATTAATATTTGTCAACTTTCTGGTTACATAGGTAGGGGCACCTCATCTCTCAAGGCATTTGGACTCTGCAATGTCACGCCAAGACTATTTTAATGTTCCCTTGTGGCAGGACATCATGGCTAGTCTGAGTAATCGACAAACAGAAAACTGATTGTGACAACAACACACAGGTACTGTCTGACCAAACAGGGCACCTGGCAAGTATGCAATTTTTAAAAAAAGAAAATTGACTTTAACCTTAAAGTACTAATAGAATAAAACTAGTGTGGGCTTGCTCTGACACCACATATCTGTAAAATGTAGAGCTTCAGTTTTCAATGATATGGCTATAAAACATGAGTTAGACTGAGCAAAAACAATAATAGATAACTTGTGGAACATTCATACAATGTTTCTCAGGCAAGTTGCATGCTCTGAGCATGAAAGGGATGTCAACATTGAACTTGAAAATGCATACAGTTTGCATGAATTGCTAACTCAGCCATGTTTGCCTTAGGTTAGGCTCCCAGACCATGAAAACTCAGGAAAGCTCAAGCTCCCCTCAAAAGCTGTTTGTGAATGCTGAGTCTGAGTGTTCCAAATTGTGCTTTTGGGTTGCCCTCAAGATGTAACCAACTTTCCCTGTGTTCAAATACCCGTCTGGAAACCTAAATCTTTCTTTTAGTCAATAAATATTTGATCAAATAATATGCTTAGTGGCTAGTTTATTAGGTGCACCTAACTGGTACCTGGTAGGACCTCACTATGGCCTACAGCAATGCCTGTGTAAAAAAAAAAAAACACACCATTACACCAACAAACGCCTGTATCATTGACACATTTGTGGTTTGTGTCAAATTCTAAACATACAGTTGGCATGTTTCAGGAGATACTGATGCTTGAAGACTGGACAAACTTCACCAGGTCTAATGTGGATTACATCTGCAACATGCTCAAAATTTGGTACCAACTGTATTACTCTATGGACCCAGCCTGGCTTGTTTTTAACAGTGCATGCTGGGGGTGTGTAATGATGTGGGCAGTGATGTTTTACCATATTTTGAGGCTACAATGTAAGCTAAGCATTGCTCCTGTCCATGTGCATTGAATTATTGTCATCCGTCCAGCAGTGATTCAAAGAGGTTGTACAATCTCTAGATCCCAATCCAATACAACATATTTGGGAAGAGGTAAAAAAGGAGAATCACATCTTGAATTTATAGTCTAAAAATCTGCATGAATTTCATGAGGCTATAGTGTCAGCATGAACCAAAATACTTCAGGAATTCATACATCACTTTGTTTCAATCTATCTCCTGTTCTTGAGTCTGGTCCTTGATGGGTAGACACAGAGTGCAGATTATGTACAAGTGTTTGCATACCTGCGTCTGGTAACACTGAGTTGCAAACATGATCTGTACTGTAATGCTGTTTCAATACACTGTATGGAATGCATCTAAGAGCACACATAATGATCTGTAAACTCACACACATGTGCAAATTTACATCTTTTGTTTTTCCACTACAGTGGTTTAACCCCTTGGTGACTCATGGTGCTTGTGTCCCAGAAGACGCAAGCACCAAAACGCCACTTTTTTGTTCCTGGCTCTGATCACAAGGTGATTGCAGAGACCCGATCAGATTTTAATGGCGTTGGTTTGCTTTGAGCCTCAGCTACATTATTCCTGTCAGTTGAAGCACACTAAAAGACCATTTTATAAACTTAGTCACAAGTGGTTTATTGGAGGGTAATCATGAACAACCATTTAAAACAGATTTATGTAACACTATAATTAAACCCAGGAAATGGTTTCACAGCACCATAACAAAACTATTTATTTATGCAGATATTCCTCACCTGTAGACTTTTGCCTTTTACAGATCAAAGGAATCAATACTGTATTTTTACATATCACATATAGTGCTAAGTGCATTCACAGTGTATGTCTCTGAGTATGCTGATTGTCAGGTGAGAACCAATCTTTTGGAATGATAATAATTTTGTGAATGTAATGGAGAGTGTAGTCACCACCTTTTTTCTTGTATAACAATAAGTACTTAATTAAGCATAAAATAGTGCCTGTTAACAGGCCTTCATGTTATTGCTGATGACTTAACTGAATCACTTAGCTAGCAATTGGCTAAAGTGGATGCAATCAGTCTTGCTGGACTACGTCTCCCATGATCCTCTGTCAATATTTAATGGCCTAAAACATTGACTACTTATGCCAATATTTTTGAAACACCAATAGAAACCCTAGGATGTTATTAAAACAGTATTATCCCGGCAAGTTGGACTGTAAAAAAAAAAGTTCTTAATCTATGCACATCCAAGTTTCACTATAACGCATTATTGTGTTTATAAAGTATTTTACCAGAAGGAATATATTGCTATTCCTATACTTTTCATTTGTCATAGAAAGCAAGTCCTATATGATGTTACACACATTTCAGCATTTAAACAATAATATACCTATCTTTACAAGTTTGTGATGGAGAGAGCATCCAGATAAGGATACATATTGAAGCATAGAAAATAAAATACATATACATAACATGTTGTAACATTAACATGCACATTCTGATTTAGAAGCATTTTCAGGAATCTTTGCTATATTTGGTATCCAGAGGTTATTCCATACATAAGAAGCTCTGTAAGGTAAGTCACCTCCATCCTTTCTTCTAATGTGTCATGGTAAATAAGGTGTTTGAGGTTGACCTGAGTTTGTAGGATCTAGGATCGGCCTGTGGTGCAGATGCATAGGCTAGTTTACTATATTATTTATAACCTTCATAAGTATTTGTTGCATGGTCCATTTTCTCATAGGAGAATCTAAGGAACATTTGTTTTTATACAATGCACCAATTGGGATAAAAGTTTACCAATATGGAGACTAAAAGAATGGGAAGAGGAAAACATGGAATCCATATTAAAAAGTGCATGCCAATTTACCTTCATACTGTTCTTTCCAAAAGTGAAGCAAAAATTCACTGACTCTTTAAATTAACACGTTCATTTACACCCAACAATTTATTCATAGTTTGATATATAATTTAAAAGGTGTTGTAAACTCAATTAAGCATAGAGTAACTGACTGAAACAGTTTGATAAGGTGATAAGGTAAAGAGAGTGGTGCTTTCAGTTTTAGAAACTAGAGATGGGTTTAGGGGTATATACCTTACTCACAGTTATCAACAAAATGACGTGCTATGTTTATTCCAACTTATAAATGTTTTTAAGTTGGGCCTGCGTATCCTCTAATGTTCCAACTATATCAACTGCATTGTGAATAAACATGGAATACAATCTACAAGACAAAATGGAGTTTTTTTTTTTTTTTTTTTACACAAGACCTTTTAATAAATTACTATAGGGTCTAAATAACCTCTTGTAGTGTATTTAAAAAAAATAATTTACTATTTCCTTCGTCTCTCTTCACTCTAAGATGAAAAGCTGTGGATGCAACCTGTAACTATTTTGTTTAGTTTACAATTACAAACACAGGAAACCTGTAGATCAGTAAAAGAAAATTTATCAATTACAAATGCAAACACAATTTGCACGTATTTGTGTGCAAATCTACACCACAGTACTGCTAATTACCACCCTTTTCATCTACTATTCTGGGAATTCATTACTGACGCCTGGTTAATCAGCATACTTGCATGCTAAACATGTGGACACAATCCAATAATAAGGGATAACCTAATTTGTTCTACATACTTTAATAAACAAACACATTTTTTAAATGTAACAAGCCTTTTTCCAATATGTAAACTACTTGCTATCAAGCACACTTTAAAATGATTGAAAGAATTCATGTTGAAAACCAGTGTGCTCTTAGCTTCATGGAGAGTCATCTCCCTTGAGAAAACACAGATTACTTCCTGTAATTTCAGACATATAATTATGTAGAGCAGCAGCGTGCTCACCACTGTGTACATAGAGCTACTGTAAGGAAGTTTGAAATACTGTCATCTCCCAAGAGAGCAGATTTGGATTTCCCTGGTACAAGTCTTAGGCTTTGATGACTCATAAACAGAATGGTACATTCTGTGACACATATTAATGAACTGCCATCAAGTACCTCTTGCTTTGTGATAATCAGAGACCCCATATATTTATAATGACAGTAAATAAAAGGTGTAATTAAGAAAGTGACCTAATGAGTTACTCAAAAGCTGATTCACCACATGCCTACAGTATGACGTTTACCCGACTTGGGATGTTTTTGTTGTTTGCAAAAGGAAATGCTAACTCCTGCTTTAACAGCTTTTAAGGATAATATCATTATGTTATTGCTACTCAAATGCAAACATGTTAAAATGGCTGGCACAAATATATTAGTATAAAATATACTTTATTAAACAAATAAGTCACCTATACTAGTTTTTGTGCTGAGTATGTTCACACAAAAGTGCACTTGCACATGGATGAATTATGTAAGGATTAATGATAATGCATATGAAAAATAGCTAACCTTGAAACAGTGTGTCTGACCAGTTCAGTGAAAAAGCCAACTTGTCCATTTGACCAAGGCCCTGAATTTTTACAGATGTTTTTGAGAAACATCTTTGTTCCACTTTATTTCTGAATGACACATATATATTACAAATTGAAGTCAATTTAGATAATATTTACTAGGTTCTGCTTAAACTGAGACAGGTTGAGGCCTAGCTAGTTCCACTCAGTTTGTTTGCTACGCAAGACTTATTAAATAGAGTCAGTGACTGTTATTGACTTTAGATGCCCTCTACCTACAGAAGAGTGCATCAATAATTTTCTGTCAGTTACCATATTATTACACCAATTAAACATTATAAACTTCCACTATGAACAGTTGTTCATATATAGAAATGGAACTAAAGACAGGTTAAGTGGGTTTTTCTAAATGGTCGTTTGTTAGAAAATTCATATAAGATGTTCTGACACTTGTCTATTTATAAAATGTATACACAAAACAGTGTTTGTGTTACAATAGTGCTGACAGTAAGACCATATTCCATGGTTCATTTGGTATAAATTGTGGATATGAAAATGTAAAAGAATTATGTTACATGTATCTAACCCTTTCCTTACTGAAAAAAACTATCTGTAGCTGACTCCAGAATCATAACAATCCTCTTGTTACATACTGTATCAATGCATGAGTTAATTCATTTTGAAAAACTGTAATGTTTCAGATTCATAATGCACTCCAATCATAATGTATGATTTTATTTTTTTTACAACTATGTGAAACTTTCCACAAGAGGTCGCTCTTTACAATGTAAACGCAGTAAGTTTACAAACTGTGCTATTTCTGTATAATCTGTATTAATACTACATCCCAGGGTGGACAGACAACACATAGGGCCCCTGAGAAATGGAACATCATGAAACCCTCTTGTGCCCACCCATGTGCAAGCCACACCTATATATAAGCCGCACACCGTTGTACAAGCCCCCTCCCTTCGATAAATGGCTCTTTTTTGTTTGAATTCTACTATTTCCGCTGACATTTTTGGCATGAAAAATAACCTGAATGTACATTTTTTTCATGCCAATAGGGGACCACATCGGTGGTCATTTAAATGGGCTATTCACTAAAAGTTGGGTTGTGGGTGAGTTGAACATTTCATCTTACCGATTTGACTATACATTGTGTAGGGACAAACAGGAAGAGTTTCTCCTGGTCAGCGTACTCAACAGTTGGGTATTGGTGGGAAGGGGTACCCACTATTATATTGTTTTTGCCCAGGGACCACCAGAGGGTTGAATTGGTCCTGCTTGCCTGAACAGGGGTGAGATGCTGATAGCCTCAGTGATGCTAAATGCTTAATTAAGGATCCCTTTTTTCATGAATCACATCAGCGTATGCATATCCCATATCTTCAAGTAAGATAAGGCTTCAGGAGAGGTTAATATTGTCTTTTATGCAATACTAGTCAGACCAAACTCAATTCTATTTGCACACATACTTTTGTATGTTTATTATTAGCTTACAGCATACACAACCACTTTAGATATAAATAGGTGATATATATTTGTTTTGGAACTGATATATTTACCTTATCAATGAGATGTTGAAACAAGCCCCATGTAAGAGCAAGGTGTGACCCCACTGACTTAACTACCCACATTAACCCTATAAAATGTAATATCCCCCAATATGTATGTATACACCATCTATTTGTATCATAAGCACAAAGGGTTAATGCATTGGGGGTCAGTCAGCAAGCTTCATTAAAATTTAATGAAGAGATATTTTCATCTGCATATGATTGATGTTCATATTAACAAATGACATTCATCTGTAACTCACTAAATAATTTAAAAAACATATATTACCTTGGAGACTGAAACCTCTAATTGGCAGGACACAGCATCCCTTCTTTATTAGCATGTATATTTATGTCATTTTACATGCAATCATGCGTGTTAATAAAATTATACACATTATATCCTACAATCACTGTTCACCATCACCTTCTTTCAGTACAGGTAAAAATCTGTCCAGGCTGTGATGTAACTTTCCATCAGCAGAAAGTATGACAGCTGTGCCAGCCAGTAGGGTCTCTCTGTGTGTGGGGTGGTGGGCTGAGGGATTTGCATTGTCAACAGTCAGCTTTGGATAGTAGCAGCAAAATGGAGGATGGTCACCAAAATGTTACTGGAAAAAATGTTTTCTGAATGATTGCTGCATTTGTTCAACAAGAAATGAATATACAATATATATTATACAGAATTTGAATATTTCACCTTCCACAAAATGTAGGGTCTATGTGATATCCCAGTGGTCAGCATTAGTTTCTTACATGAATGTTTCTTTTGTTTTAAGCCTTTCTTTATTTTAACATTGAATACAAGAGTAAGAACCTGCTTAGACCATGTCTTCTTCAGTTCCATAACGTTTCCAATTATCCTTTAAATGCCATACCTAGTACTATAAACAGGTAAGATAATCATTATAAATTAGTTCCTGTATACATTTTGGAAGTGTGAATATTCTTTTAATTCAACCCTGGATTGCTTTGAACGTTTATTAAATTATTCATTTAATTTGTAGTTTCTGTTGTGCAAACAAGCCACACTACCCTTTCAAGCTGACACATGCATGCTTAGAACAAGTGAAGAAAACGTTTAGAAAACATGAAACATATAATTGTGTCCCATGCTCCATAATGCATAGCCCTTAGACATTAGGTAATACCTAAACAAAACAGATACGATGCCGTCATTGCACAGACGTTTTCAGTGTTCGCCACAAGGTGGAGCATCTTTACTGTTTATAATCCAATTGTCATATTATGTTTATAGAACTCAGATAACAATAGACTTATCATCTCTCAATGTGAGCTTCTGAACTCCATAAAGACATGTTTAGACATGTATGCATTAAATCGTAATGTACTTTCAATGTACTGCACTGCCTCCTGACTATACCAGTTGCAAGTACTATGTTTTAACAGGTGACCAAGGTCATTGTTGCCATACATTTTAACCCAGGAACTGTATAGCAAGGTGGAATAAACTGGTTTGGTGTTTACTGAGAGAACTGATAACATTAACAAAGCATACTGACCAGTGCAAGTGACCAGATGGTTACACTAATTTGGAAGGGGGTGGGAGGAAAACAACAATTTCTTATCTGGTTTTTCAATTCTAAGTAAATCAGTAAACAAAAAATGGATAAAAGGGAAAATGACGTTTAGGTTTATGATTCCAGATAATCCACGACCATCTGCCAATTGAATTGCAATGTAAGGAATCTGCAGGTTATGATTAGTTGCTAAGAGATAGGAGTTTCTGTCCTCTTCTGCCCTGCACTGGTTTGTCACATTCCAGCCATTCTCTGGATCTGAAAAGACCCCTGTGGTTTAATCAGTGTTTGTCTTTCTTGTCACTGTGATCGCAATATAGGATTAAACATTGCTTAATTAAGGAAGAGTAAATCCTAGTAGAGATTTTTTTTTTGGAAGATCCCGAATAACATTCCTGGAAAGAGATCAGAAGTCTTAATTAACTGGAATTAGATATCAATTGTACATACACCTAATCTTGGAAGCAAACTCTATTCCTGTATGCTCTCTGAGTTATACACATAGTACTCAATTTCAGTAAATTCTGTTGGCAGCACGGTGCACTTAGGAAATCATATTTTGCTGACCAACCTTGCTGGGTATGTATAGGTTATTCAAGGGTGCTTAATGTTTTCATCGTTTCACAAGGGATTTCAGGACAAGTTGAGGCAAGTGTTTTTTTTATGGCGTGAGGTTAGCTGGTTCAGCACTAAATAACCAAGTGTGATCAGTAGATGGCGCTACTGGTTAATAATGTGAAGAACGCCATTCCCAGCACTGGCAAGGTTGAATAATAAATGCAGTCTTACCAGGAAAAACCTTGCTAAGCAGTAAACATGTGGAGTTTGGAAAAAAAAAAGTTATTATTGGCAGCTATGCAAAGTTCCCTTTGTGCAGAACATTATCTGAAGAGTTCTTAGTAAAAAAAATCAACTAACTAAAAGGCATCATCAGATAACTAATTTAACTATCCATCTTCTGGAATACCAGTGAAAACCAGCTGAGGTGTACTGTATTGCCAATAATTATGGCAAATAGACAACGCATTCTGAATCTAGTATAAAAGAGATTTTAAAAAATATATACACGATAAAAAACCAGGTAATGATAAAAAAAAATGTATTTGGAAATCACAGCACCACTGCCTGTTTGTCTTGTCTGCTAAAGTGCTTACCTCTGTCTAGATCTACAACCTTACACAGTAATGGTCGTTTACATTCTTCTATGTCTAGTCTCGTCTCGTCTAATTCCATGTGTCTGGCAGTCCTCAATAATAATGTTGCAATTTATTATTTGCAGACTTGTATGCAGATCAGGGCATTTAGAACGAGCTTGTATTGTGCGAATGGATATGACTAACTATTTCAAAGCTGCAAGGAATGTTTTTATTAAAAAAAAAAGATAGAACAAGTCTGGTGCGTATAGATTTCATACACGTGCATGCAAAAACCCCAGGGACTTTTTGGAGCATGCAATTTGTAATGTGCCCCGTGAGGCAGGAAGGGTTAAAGCAAACAGGGAAGCCCCTCATTATAGTGAAGAAAAGGGGTAGGGGTAGGACTTTTATCTGGAGCCGATTGTTAAATCCATTTATGCTCCAGATCCCCCACTCCAGTGGCAGGTGGATGATATCTGCAGAAATAGGAAAATGGACCAATTGTCTGATGTCCAAACTGCCACACGCCAGACCTCTGCCCTATTGTGTGACTTCTATACAAATGCTAAGTAGTAGCGTGTGCCATATACAATCTGCTCCACACAACCCCCATTAGGAGTCCCCACATTAAAATAAAATCTTACACTGATTCTGTAACATTTCCTTTTTGCCTGATGATTAAATACTAATTGTATGTCATTAATAATTCTGAGATAGCATAAAACCTCTACAGCAAAGCGGACTAAAGATTTAATGACAAACCTTGTGGACTGCAATGCACATGATGCACTGCTAGTCATTTAAACATCTTGCCAAATGTTAACAATGCTAATTAAACACTGCAATTATAACATCATTTCACATGCCCCCTGCATAAGTGGGTTAATATGTGCAGACAGTATGAACATGCACTTAAGCATGGTAGGTTCTGATCTGTTCTTCAGCATATGGAGGTCATTACATACCACTACTAAAACAAAGTGTGCACAGCTCGGGGTGAAACACACTATATGTTTTTGAAATTTTGGGGGGGCAGAGAGGCACACACAGAGATGTAAAAGTTTGCCTTTGATGTTCTCTCCCTTTTCTTGTAAAGATCAAATCCGCAGGCTCCAGTCTGCCTGGTAACAGCATCACAAAGGCTGCAGACTTGAGTCATTGTAAACCCCCTTGTGCTCCCACCCCACGGACACTATGCTCCCCTTTTCTGTCCCCTCCCCCACGTGGCCTTCTGGCACGAGCCACAGCTTTCTGTTGCTCTTACCATTACAATGCCTCCCCCGCTCAGCCAATCAGAGAGCAGGAGTGGAATTGACCCCGCCCCCTTCTCTCAGTGTATAAATATACAGACTGTGGCTCTGAATAGTTCACACCGCTTTGGATTCTTACACTGCACAATACTCTTTGGAATATACTCAGCTCTTCTCTGCGACCTTTGTGGATATTTGCAATCTCTTTGCCTTTTAATACTTTTCGGGTTACTTGTTTTTACTTACCAACCATGACTCTGGAAGAGGTTCACGGACAAGAAACCGTCGTTGAAAGCACTGACAGGTAATTTATGTGCCTGCTTGCTGGATATTACTGGGATGCAATACAAGTATTGAGCCGGGTTTGCAGATGTACCGTGGAATTTGCATTCTGCTAAATTGACTTGTTTCTGTAGACATAGTGTAATTGTTGCATATATTTTTGAACATTAATTTTTGCACCAAAGTAGATTTGCATTGGGACTCCACTTCATTTATTCTTTGGTATTGGAGTTGGGCAGCTGTAGCTTTGCGGCAATAAGTGTCTATATATGCAGTGTGGGTGGCAAAGCGTGTAAATGGCTCAGCCTGCTCTCTCCTTATAAGGAGCCTCAGTCATTTGGTGTAGAAAGCTGTTATTTTAAAGATGCATGCTTACGTTGGATACTTTTAGCTTGGTTTGTAAATGTTCTGTTTGTTTCTTGTATCTTCTAAAGGATGCACAAGGCTGGCAAATCCCTGCATGAATTGCTCCTCTCCGCCCAGAGACAGGAGTGTCTGACCGTTGGAGTCTACGAGTCTGCCAAAGTAATGAATGTGTAAGTATCCCACTCCCTTGCTCAGATCCCACGCACGCAAATTACTCATTCACACACGCAAAGCACTACCCCACACAGACCCACGCTTGTGGCTTCCTGACAGTAGAACTAATGTCCTCCTTTTTTTTTCCTCTTCTCCTTTTACAGAGATCCAGACAATGTGACATTCTGCATTCTGGCTGCTGATGAAATTGATGAGGGTGACATTGCCCTGCAGATCCATTTTACTTTGATCCAAGCTTTCTGCTGTGAAAATGATATCAATATCGTGAGACTGAATGATACTGAGAAACTGGCCCAGATTCTGGGAAACACCGAGGAGTCTGGAGAGCCTAAAGACTTGCATTGCATCCTTATTACGGTAAGTGTCTTGTTCCTGCTTATCTCTGCTGACTTGGCAGTGTGCCTCTAGCTGTGACTAAATAGCTTTTCTGTTAAGTACAAGGTACTCATGAACTCTCTGTTCCTCTTCTCTTCTCAGAATCCAAATGAGGATGCTTGGAAAGACCCTGCTTTGGAAAAACTTGGTCTGTTTTGTGAGGAAAGCCGTAATCTTAACGATTGGGTTCCTGCTATTGCACTGCCAGAGTGAAGAAACTGTCTTGTGCATTAGATTGTGAAATCTTTTTTGCATTCTTATCATGGTGTTGTGCACCTGGATGAACCAGCAGCGTTCCTGAGTCTGTGGATTACGCTGGTTGAAGTCGGATTATGCCGCTGCGACTGGCAAGATGTTGGCTCTTGTGGAGCAATAAAGAGTAAGGTGGAAACTTAAAGAAATGGACTGATCTGCAGAAGGAATGGTTCATATGAGTCCGTGCAAAGCCTACCCACAGTAACCTGGCACTGGTGGGGCAGTCAAACCATGGGACTGAAGGTGGATTGCATGTATACTGGTCGGCAGGAAGTGTTGCAAAGTGGAAAGTTTATGACTTGGTCAATGGGGACATTGGGCAACATATGACTGGAAAAAAATGGCATATTATAAAACTGCTTGGAGACTAATGAAATGCTGAAGAAAAAATAAACATTAAACGGAGGTTAAAGAATTCTGGACTGTGCAATTGCAGCTCTGATCTGCAATTGAGTAAATGTGCTGCATTGCAGCCTGTGATTAAACAGTGCAAAAATCATCTATCTATTAAGGACTTAACAACTCTTTATCTGGCACTGTACTGAAATGAAATATTTCTCTTTTTTTTTTTAAACTGATTGTGTTTTAATTTTTATGATTACATTTGTTACGCAATTCAATAAACCAATATAAACTTTACTTTTGTCTTGTTCGCTTTACTGTATAATACTGTGGCTCAAGTATTGTCCACTAACAAACTTCTAAAATGGGTTTCCCCCTAAAGAGCATTGAACAAATCATTTGATCAGTAAATGTGTAACTGCTGCCCTGGCTGGCAGAACATTAGTTAGTTTTTTCATGGAAAAAGGCCATACTGCTCCAGATAAGCTGGAGCAGGCCTGCACTTTCTATTCATCCTGATCATCTGACCTCTCAGCCTTTCCACAACAGCTGCTTATCGCAGCAGCTTGCAAGACTAAGGGGGCTGCATGGCTAATGAGCAAATTTAAGCAGAGGGTGTATAGAAAGATTAGAGTGTGAATGAAACACAAAGGGGATATTCTGCAGATGGTCATGTGGCAGGGTTTCCCCTGAAAGCATCACTGAAACAAAAGTAGGAATGTTATATTTAAAACAAAAAATAAATAAAACTCAACTCTGCCCCCTCTTTTGGATACTGATAATAAACCAAAAAAAAAGACCAGGTTTGTCTTACTCTATCCCACTGCAGGGATAGAGCTAACATTTTAATATTGGGGCTTCTAATGACTCCAATCATTGTTGGGCTAGCAAGAACGTCCACATTCTTCACTTTCATGGTTAATGTGGAGGGACAATGGTTTTTTATATGAGGTGTTCTACGTGTATTACATATTCTGGGACACTGAGCATTAAACATACAGGCCCTTTTCAATTCCAAGAATTCTGTTTCCAGGAAATAGCACTTTGGACTCATTGTGTCCTGTGATTAGCATTGTGTCCCTGTATAAGAAAACTGAGCCTTAATGTTACTGCCAAGAGTGGAAAGAAAGATTGTGGCAGCCAGACAAGAAAGAAACGTTGTAGAGAAAGTGACGGAAGAGAATCCTGGAACAATCACAGGTATTATGTCTTGGAGGATATTCTGACCGTGGAGACACACCGTGTAATGTACACAGTTTGTGTTCCAGGAGAAAAAGGCCAAAGTGTTCTGTTTCAAGGAGCGAGAAGAAACCTATCTTTTTTTTCTTGGTAGTAAATCCGCTGCACACTCCTCATTAAAGAGGCTCATGGTGTGTTTCTGGGCTAGACTAATGTGTGCACAAGCAATATTTCTGTGTCCTGGTTGTTTGCGGAACACATATAACATTCAGATGCTGCAAAGCCTGCGTCAGTAAAACAATGCTATAATACAATAAAAGACATAGCGTTCTGGAGTAGGTCTGGGATCACAGGCACACAGTAGGATAGCACTATTTTAGCCATAAGCACAACAATATTTTAACAGGAAGTAATACCTTTCACATGACATTGGCAGTAATGTTGCTATTCAAAATACCTAAGCAATGCATGGTACACATTAATTTTCTAGGTATGCTCTGGAACTATAAGGGTTAAAAAGCTTAGGGAATTTAACCATGTCAGGGTGTCCAGTGATGTAAAAGGGACCTCTGTCCTTTTAGCAAAGTGGAATTACTTTGCTTCAGTTAGGGTCTTCCCTTGGGGCTGCAGTCTGCTGGTTGTATTGACATGGGCTTTGGGATTCTGCAATGCAAATCCGACATGTACAATTTTCATATAAATGGCTTAGCTGTTACACAATTAAATATATTTGCATAGTGGTTTGCTGGTTCAAGCAGCCCTCAGGTTTGCAGTTGCACTTCTTGGAAGCCAGTTGTTGGCCCCCATAGAATACATGTCTTTATGTTGTCTTTGGTGCCCGAGGGTCTGTCAGTATGCAAAACGCTTGAACAATGGCCTGTTTAATAAGTGTCTCCCCTTGTTGGTGCCTGCAGTCCTATGTGGGAGGGTCTGTTTCTATGCAACATGTAATGATTTTATTAGCTAGGAGGGCTATATGGTTGACTAATTAATGTTCTAATAATGCAATTTAATCCAAAGTGAAGGTGGTGTACACTTCATTCCACACAGATCAGTACGATTAGCCATGCATTTATTTACATTAAAATACCATTAATGAGTCATTAGTTGTTAGCAATCCTTGAAGATTACTGTACCATGATGAGTGAAACTATAGGTCATGTAGATCTTTTGTTTAGGTTTTATTTCTTTATTTTGTATACATCAGATAATATTGCATTAACCTTTTAAGTATTTAATATTATAAGTACACAGATAGTCACATTATTCTTATTTTATTTTCCAAATGCTGCTTCATTTTTTCCTCTGTAGGTCTAGCTAAATCTTCTGTGTGGTTTGAAGGCCCAGGTGGTCACTTGGTAACATCATCATTTCTTTTTCCTGCAAATAACCGCACTGGATTTTTACAGCTATATCATTTGACAGGCTATATTGTCCTTAATAAAAGGCATTCTGTTGTATGAAAAGGTTGCTGCAGCCACTCAGACGATACACCCTTTGTATACACAACCTTAAATTGAATACGAAGTGAAATAAAAAATATGAATGCGCAGCACATAAAAAAAACTTTTCTTTTTGAACAGGATTATTCACTTGAGTTGTTCTTTAAATTATCAACACATAGGAAAGAGAAGAAAGAATGACACAACATAGTGTGGTCTGACTGACAATGCACAGGTGTTATGTAAAGTACCCTCAAAGACAAGCACTCACATTCTGTGGAGCCTATTGTTCCAAGCTTGTAGAGTAATGGCGTTGGTAAAAGTCTTTATGACACCTGTTTCATTTATTTCAATAATCAGGACAAAAACATCATGAGAGATATGGAAAGGAGCCAACTCTTAATAACAGTAAAGGCATTTAACCCCTTCGTGATGCATGGTGCTTGCGCCCCAGCCCCCAGAAGACACAAGCATCAAAACGCCACTTTTAGTTCCTAGCCACCGATCACAATTAGCTTTGTGAAATTCTGCTAACCTTTGCTCCAGATGTAGTAGCTGCTGTAACTTTCCTTCTAGCTTGTCCATATTATTCAACTACTCACAAATTTTCATATTTTAAAATAAGAAACAATGGGGGTTATGTATAAAGGTCAGTTGTGGGGCAAAGTTCTAAAAGTGGTCCAGTCACCATGGAAACCAGTGGAATGTTTCTGATGATTAGGCCACTGTTTGATTTTGCCGTAGAAATTACCTTAATACATAATTGTGGTATTTGTAACATTTGTATTTGACAATGAATGGTGCGATGCTACAATACAAATGCATATTATTTTACTTTATGATTATATTGTTTTAGAAGATTTACTGTGTTTTATTCCGTTTTCTTCATATTGGGCACCTCCCTAGACTTGTTGCTTACCAACTCAACACTTCTGTCATCCTCCATTGTTTTCTTGCAGGATGAAAGTTTGGAACCTTCTATGCCATAGGACAATCTACCATTATCTGTTTGAGAAATGTCTATGGCCAAGGTAATCTGATCACTATATCATTTCAGCATTTTAACGGTGTTTAGTCCAGTTCAGTCCAAATAGCTGAACAATTCAATATTTTGAATTAGGATGCTTGGGAAAATCAGGTTGGCTGAAGTCATACACAAGTGTTTTAAAAGTGAATTTTGAAAGACACACTTCATAACTCTCGTTCTTCTCGGGGAAGTTAGCTTGGTTAAGGGAAAGATAAGTTATTTTGTTGAGTTTAAGGATATAGAGAAAGGATTAAGGATATAGAGAAACGATTAAGGATACAGAGAAAGTGGCATCCTTCCAGATTTCTATTGGTTTTAAGACCTAACTCCGCATTGCTCCACATGAACTGGGTCATTGACAGAATTTTCCACAGAATTGTGTCAGGATATTTTTTTTGATCTAAACTCAAATGGTTTTATACATAGTCATAATGTTCTGTCGAAAATACAAAATACCATACAAACCATAGCTTATTGATAACAATATGTTTGAGCAGGTAAACAGTGCACTCTTGTCACCTGCCAGTAGTTCCAAAAATACTTCATAGGCGTCATATGTATTAAAGAATATATAATCTTTATTGAATCCTCATAAAATGATATGTGAATGGAGAGAACACAGTCTCCTGCTAATTGAGAGAAGGAAGTGATGGGAAAAGTAGAGCACAGCAGCTAGGCTAATGGGTATTGCTTGGCACTAATGCTGCCTGAGCAAAGGTAGTCTAGAACAGCTTAAATGAATTTCTTATGGTGGAGAGTCAGAAATGTTTTTGTTTGAACATCATGGGTTTTGTGGTTCACAAAACCTGAACTCCTGTTTTGACACTCAGTTATTGTGAACAACCCTTCCCATGATGCTCACCATGCTCTGCCAAACTTTCACCTCCTTATGGCAATCTGTGATGCATATTGATAACTCACACTGCAGGGCCCAGGGTTTCTATGGCACAAATGGTATGCTGCATGGGGCCCCTGACTGGAATATTAGCTGTAACCCAATGATGTCAGCCTATTCCACATATTAAAATACATCAAAACATTCCATGTTTCTCTTTTCTAGTCTATTAACCTTACAATTTCTCCCTAACACTTTTCACAATAACTCCCACATCATATTTTAAAACTCATGTATTAGTATGATTGGAATTAATCTCCAGAGCAAAATAATGAGTCAACTTTGTCTGGCTACTTGTGATCTCACTTTAAATACCTGATGTGTTATATGGTCTGGACGCTATGTGCAAACTAGACAGGCAGAGAGAGGTTACCAGACAGCTGTCTACAGGTATGTTAAGCACGTGTCATAGAAGTGGAATCACAACTGCTTGTGGCGGGTAGATGCAAGTGATTGCTGTCATATTCTCCTGCCTTCTTTCCTATGAGCAAGTTATAACACATAACAAATCAGTAAATTAGCCAATAAATACATTTCCATTCATAAACCTGTTAAACCAGGAACATTCTTTATCAAAAATTATAAAATGCTGAGGTTTATTGTCCTGCCCATCAAACAGAACAGTATGTTTTAGTTTAGACAGTTTTTCCAATCTTTCCATTTCTTTCACAATGTTCTTTTTTGCAAAATACATTTATGAAACAAAATTTAGCTTCAAGCAATTAAAATATATATATATATGATGACAACCCCTGGTTAAAGGGAAATGATCTTTATATGTAGGTAATAATTTAATAACATAGCATGTCCAGTATTCATTATTATTTCCATGATATGTCTTCTCTGTATGATTATCTTACAATATAAGTGAACTTGAAATCCGTAAAAGAAAAGTCTATTTTGAAGTGTATGTGTCATGCAATATTGACATGGTGTCATGCTACAAGTAATTAAATAAAATTTGTTTGCAACTTTTGCCACTTAAAACTACTAAACTCGCCAATAGAAGAGATGCTTGTGCATAATGCTGAGCATGCTGACTTGCTCACTAGGCATTGGGTGATTTTGATGTCATCATTTAGGTGCCAGTGGAAGCAGGCACAATCATTCTGGAGGCCATCTTGGTGGAGGTGGAAGATATCCTAAGATAAGTACATCAAAATCGCAGGTAAGTATATAGATTAAAATTATTATTCCTGACTGAAGTTAAACGTGTCCTCTACTAATTTTATACATGACGGTATATTTTAAAAACTAGTCACTTACACAGGTTTTATAGTAGGAATATGCAGCATAAAAATGACATATGCATTTTTACAGAAGAATTGTAAGCAAATGTAAAATTTTTTTTATAAAAACAATCGATGTAGTCCAAATATAGCATTATTGTGTGGCATGATATGCAAATTAATTTGTTTCTACATTAGTACCTTATTTGCATATTGTGCCACTAGGCGATAACATCATTGTAACATTACATACATTTTAAATATTTTTTCTCATGTAATTCTTCTGGCAGAATATATAAATCCTTTTCCAGCCTCTATAATATTTTGCAGTGTTTAGATGATGCCGTCTCTTTAGGTTTTAGTGCTGAACTGCACAGGTTACAGGTGGGCAGGCAACTTTTGTCTATCCAGTTTTTGATGAACTTGCAACACCCTGTGTATTGTTGATTTTGCATTGGCAGGTTGTGTAACTTGCCGCCAACATGCCCATTCTTACTACTATAAGAAGAACACATACAGAAAGGCTATGTACTATTGCTTCATTAAATCAGGAGTTGGGTAACAGAGATCAAATAGATAGTTTATACAGAAACTAACACTGAAACATCATTGTCGACAGTTTTACACAGTGAACACGTGACTCAATGCTTGATCATGCATATTCACAGTTTTAAACAAAGGCTTAAAGTACAGTCGGTGCTAGGTTGCAAACTATCAAACCCTACACCAAACAAACTTTGATGCAGTTCACAGTGCCTAACCTGTAAATTTAAAAGGCTTTATTTTGTCATGCTAATACATACAATGAATCCTTGTGAATCTGTTTAAAAATTCCCTGCTCTTTTATTTGCATTTTCTTTTCTTTACATTGCAAGAGGATCAGTTGAGATGTACAGTAGTGATCTCTTATACTTAGTTATACTCTTTCTGTAGCTGGTAACTGCCGCTCTGCTTGTTTTTTTTCCGCATTGACTAGCAGAGCCGGACAGCTGTGTGATGTCACTGGTGATGTCACTGACATCCTGCACATGTACACTGGGTATCCCCATGCATTTCTGTGATAGCACTCTGATAGATTCCCAGGGGATACTAACAATGTTCATTTTTTTCACAGAACTTTCATAGTGGGAGGTTCACATGCCTGATATGCACCAAACCGAAATGGTAGCATCTCTCCTCCCCATACACTTATTTTGTGAGGATTGAGACTCATCTAGGGAGGCCTATACGAAAAAATAATAACAAAAAAAAAAGCAAGTAGCCTTGAACCCCCCCATCAAGAACAAATCTGGGGGCTGGCCAAATGGAAGCTAAACCTCTAACTGCATTAAAGTGACTATGCTGCCTAAATATTGTTTATACTGTGAATGCAGAGAACAAAAATAATAATATTTGAATAGTAAGCAATAGCATAAGAGGTCAGGAGAGGTAAAAAAAATAATGGCACAAACACCATTTGTTAAGTATAACAGGGATTGCGTGTCTTTATAAAACCCAAATAAGGAAGACAGGAGACTCAGCACACCGTTAAAAATCAACGAAGTTTCAGCCCACTAATGAGCTTTCTTCAAGCCTCTTCTACTATCTTTATTAAACTTGGCACTTTTCAGTGTGGGAGAATGAACTGCGGCAAATAGTGTTTCCTGACACAATGATTTGCAATGCTGGCACAACCAAAAGGTACACAACCTGGGGTAGAAAAGACTCCCAAAGTTTGTAGGGAGTCTGCTTTATACATAGGCTCACACGCTTGTAAACGCCATCATTTTGCGCTTTCTGCATGTGCCCCACGTTCCTTCATGACTCCCAATGTGTCTTAGGTGCGGCTCTATATTTACACTGTAAAGAATGTTTAGGTGACAGAGCACTTTTAAAGAGTCACCCAGTGAATGTAACAGTGATGTGTGGATTTTGGTTTAGTTATTAATATTATTTTATATTGTGCTTTATATCTGTTCATTTTATTACCTTATTTTATGCAATATGACCATTTTGTAAAACCATCTGGTAAAAACCCCCCATAAGAATCAGACCAATGTGCTGTATAAAGAAACGGTACAATGGCATTTAAAATGAACATAGTTTTCCGATTACATTTCTAGGTATTTCCTATTTGGGAAGGGAATGTGAAGCCTGTTCTGGTTCTCAAGATCCTGTAAGAGAACATGAGTATTACACAAGCCACACTATGCACACTTCGGTCTCTTATCAGAGTTCCATTCATGCCTCACATTCATGCCTGATGGTCAGTTGTGACTCTCACTTCTCTGTTACTAAAAATAGGTTCACATCCTGAAATACCTTAATTAACTTTTATTTTCCGTTTCCCCTTAACAACCTGTTTACAGCTAGGAGCTTTAGGTTCTTTCATATAGCTAGAGGTAAACTTAATGATCTATGCTATAATATTAAATGTAGCTCTTTCCTAATTTAGCCAAAAATAGAACTCATATATGAAACATATAGTGCTGGTTAGTATAGTACATGTTGCATCAGGTTCCAACACTACTGATACCAAAACCAGTGGCTGTAATTCCTGCAATTTAAATGTACACATAGCATAGTTCAACTGATAAGAAACCCAAGGATAGAATAACAGCCTGCACCAATGCCACTTTGAACCACACAGGAAAAACTAATAACCACCTGCAATGCAGATCTTAACAGTTGAAAGACCGTGTTTGTCTTTAATAGACAATATATTCATGTCTGTTCCAGGGTTGGCCCAAGACACTTAACTGCTCCCCCCTTCCCTCAAACAATTGCTTACACATTACATGCACACATACACTAAATCAATCACATAGATGCAGTCACAAACACACAGTCACACACAGATAAATTCACACACTGTCACATACACATACTCACATACACAGTCACAGACACCCACACAGTCACAGGCACACACTCACTGACTCATTTACACAGAAACATGCTCATATACACACACACACACACACACACACACTTTCATCAAATATAAACAGTCACATACATACTCACTCAGAAAAATTTCATATATCAGTATGTGTCCCTCCCCTGCTGTGGAGGGGGGACTTTTGTCTCGCATGCTGCAGTCCTGCAATGATTTCGCTTTGAGCGGTTGTCACATGATACCCAGCGCTTTGTCGTTAAGCAGTGGTGCAGTAAAACATACCAAAAAAAGGGTTGGGATTCACTAGGATCATTGTTGGGCCGGCTCTCGTCTGTCACTTAAAAAGTGAGTGGCACTCATCACTTTTAATCAGAAATTAACTTCTGTCTGATTAAAAGCCCCTTTTAAAATCTGTACAATTGAGTGATTTACAAGAACAATAACAAACCAATATTGAGACATCCAGATCAAATAAGGTTGAGGAACTGTGGGACAGAATACCTAATTTCCACACAATCATAAGTGGTGTGGTATAGTTTTCTTATGTTCCCTATGTATAATAAATAAATAAGAAATAGACAAGTGAATCTGAATGACAGCTGCATTTGAAATTGTCTTGCAGAACCCTGATTGAAGCATGCCAGTGAGAAAGAGGCTGTAAGATGTCAGTGGTACAGTAATTTACATTACAACCGTTGGCAAAAAAATGATGTTGTGTTTATTAGAATGACTGCATCAAGTGCAAGCATTTTAATTTGAAATTACGGTAGCTTGTAAAGATCGGGGGTGAACATATTGTTTCATATCTTAGGTCAGATGGGTCAGATCTTCTTTTATCTGACCCAAGATGTGTGTATCCTGATAGAGCTATTAGGAGCATGAGAGCTTAATAAAGTATTTTATGTGTATTATTTAATTAAAGAATTTCTATTTTAAATGCCTACACTTGATGCAATCTTTTAATTAAGCATAAGTCATTTTTTTTGCTGACAGTTGCCCTTTAAGTGAATATTATCTGGCATTAAAAAAATGTTAAATACAAGGAAAGAGCATTTTGCCCAATGGAGCACACATGTACAAACGTGTCATACTCACAAAGGACTGAAGAGATACTGTGGTGGCTAAGCATAATATTGCCATTTTGTTATACTACGTTAACATTTATTCATATAGCACCCAAACAGTGAGCAACAATTTGTACAGAGCACAGAGGGGAATTACTGACCAAGTTAGACAAACATACATGTGGTGAGGGGGGTAGTCATATGGGTGTTGCAATGTGTTATGGAGGCAAGTCCTGTGGGTGCAGCAATGTGGTGCTGTGGCTTGTCCTGTGGGTGCAATACTGTACTGTGGGGGCATTAATGAAAGGTGGGCAGAAGAACTGGAAAAATTATAGAAGAAGGGAAGAAAAACAGGTAATGCAATTTTAATATAAATGGTTGCACAGATCATTTCTGATGGCGGCCCTGCTCTGCTCTGGTTAATTTATATTATATTGTAACACATTAATTGCAATGCAAATATGTACTGCTTCTCAAAGTAAGATCACGGCTTTTCAGAAATGCAAGATCCCTGCAGTTGTTGTGATTAAATCTACCGCATATGTTCGCACCGAGGAATGCCAGCTGAAAAGAAATAGTTCTTAAAATAGAAAGTGAGTTAAAGTAGGCATTTCACATGGCCATCGTCCAACCTCACTGAGTAAAACACCATAACACAGATCTCAAAGAGCTCAGCAAAGGTTTGGAAGGAGAGATGTTGTTTTTGTACATTGCCACAAGAGAAGCATTCAGCTTTACCTCCCAAGGATAAAGGGTATATAAGTTAAACTGACAGAAAAATAACTAAATGTGTTCTTACTTTGCTGTTTGGATCCTTTTTTTTTTTTTTTTTTTTAAATAGTCCTAGTCAAAGGTTATGACAAAATACTCCAGAATGCAATGTAACCTTCCCCCTGACACCAAACAGGCTGAGTAGTAAATTAGATAGAGCCATAGCTGATTGTGATTACTTTCATACATATAGTAGAATACTTAAACGTGCATTACTCGTTAAAACATTTCTTTTAGAGTGTGTTTATTTTTAAATTAACATGGCCTCTCCTACAACTTGTGTCCTCAGTCGTATTTTAACTGAGATAACCTCATAGTGACCACTCACAGTCAAAAGATATCATCAGCTCTGTCCTGATGTTACACGCAGTACTTTTACTTCCCATAGTGTAATGAATACCCATCCAGTACTGGAACCTTTCTTTCAACAAATAAACTACTAACTATTTTTGATTTCAATAAGATCAAACAAAGATGCACGGGTTCTGACACTGTTACCTGTGCAGATTCATGTATTTACAAATAGAGTGCAAATAACACTGCCAGTTTCATTGACGAGATTAAAGTGTGATTAACCAGCACTAAACTCTTTCGCATTCATCATTCAAAACAAAGGAATACCAAACACCTGAGAAAGGTTTCTAAAGTTTAACATACAGCTAAATCCATCCTTTCCTGGGAACAATTTAGGGTGTGTGAAGTCATGTTGAGAAATTCCAGTTTTATTAGTTTTGTTTTGTTTCTGGAATGTGCTACTTGTTTCTTTTCTGGGAAAAAGTTGTTCTACTAGTTTAACTGGGATAAAAAGTGCATGTGAGCAGGATTTACCTTGTGGCCATAGTCACAAAAGCTTTGCCATCTCCACTTCCCCCAACTAGGTCATGGCTGGTGGTATCCATCAAATGAAAATCATTCCTTAAAATTTAGTACCTACTCAGTGTCTGGATTTCAAAAATGTCCAGAGGCATATGTTTTCCACTTTCTCTCTCCCCCAATGTGCAAGAAGCTGTTGTTGTCATTGTTACGTAAAAATAAAAAAATATTACTATTAAAAATAGCATTGCAAAGAAACGGTGTAATTAGAAAGTCAGTGAAAACATTGTGGTACAGATCTAGAGACCCCCCTTACCCAGAACAATTATAGCTTAATATTTTATAGGCCTCTGCACAATTGGGTTCCCTTCAGGCAAGCAGCAAGGTAGAAATGATTTTGGTGTCTCCTCCCCTGGCTGCTCTTCTAGATTGATACAGTCACTCAATCTTAAATATTCAGAGCCACACACATTCAAACACACCTTATATAACACACACTGTCACTCGTGCAGGATCCCACACAGTGAGATTATCAATTATTGCCCCTTTGTCATGCCTCCCAACTGTCCCACTTTGTGTCCGGCAATCCCGATTTTGGTGGAGCTCGGTGGGACCACAACCCTGTTGTACCAATTTCCTTCTTCGGTGTCTAGAACACCTGAGAATGTATACTGTTCATGCACAGAATTGTGCGGATCCGAGCAGCGCTGCCAGTTTGAATGACACTGCTACGGCACATGCATGGGAGTACTGACTGTCGACCTCCCAAGCACCAGCCTGATGTCCTGATTTGCCAGGGATAGAAGTTGGGAGGTATGCTATGTGGTACCACGTGCCTGGAGTCATATGACCTTCCAGACATCTGACTGACAGGAAAAACAGGGGTGTTTAATTTCAGGTACTCTACCATGTTTTTTTTACTGGACAATGCTGACATATTAAGAAGATACATGTAGCTGTGAGCTGTGAATTTCCCTAAGAGGTTGGACACCTTTCATATTCTGCATGACTGTAAACGGGATACTTTCCATGTCTAGTTTTGTTGTAGAGTGTTGTAACACTTGTTATGAAACATCACTGGAGGAGACAGGATGAGGGCACTAAGACACAGTTCAGACAGACGGCTCACAGTTCATGGTATTACAGAAATAGTAAAAGCATTTATGAAAGCTTAATTTGTCTCTGAACATTTTCTGAGCCTGGATAACGTGATTAATAATTAAACCTTGCTCCTTGTTATATATAATTGCTTTCATAATAACGTTAAATATATTGTGGCATTGTATAACAATAATAAGATCCACTCACTTGGAATTATTTTTCCTAATAATATTTGTATATGTAATATTAGTTTCCGAGGGGAATTGGTTTCTATAGTAGAAGCTAATCTAATGGCAGATAGGAGTTGGTGTTAGCACAGTGCAAACTAATCTCTGTGTGTAACTCTGTGTAACTCCATTCTGGACTGGGTCCCCAGGACATACTTGAAAACGAGAGAAATCTCAATGTATTCTTCCTGGTAAAACACTTTCTAAATAAATAAATAAATAAATAAATTATGGTTAACAGGGAAATACAGCAATATGTATCTGGAAATGCAATACAAGGGTTTACTCAATAAAGAGAGAATTGCAAGGAATTAAGATGGGAATTTGAAAGATTCTCCCATTCACCTGCATTAAACGCTATATTGGTCTAAATTTTGAAAATCCCATCTCAGTTTTCTGCAATTCTCCCTATTATGTAATAAGATACACACTTTTGATGTCTGCTGCACATGCTAATCCTAGTGTACTGCCTGTTTAGCAGACTGTAGAATCTGTTTTGCCATTTCATATGCAGTTTGGACAGTTTACTACTCCCTTTATATAGCGATTATATATTTCCAATTTGTTTATAGGTATGTATTATTTTTTAATCTACTGGTAAATGTGTATTTCCATTCTTGACTGGGTCCCCAGGACATACTTGAAAACGAGAGAAATCTCTATGTATTCTTTCTGGTAAAACACTTTCTTAATTAATAAATAAATAAAGTGGATATCAGTCTTCCAGCTTTCAAACTCGGGAGCACATTATCAAATATATTACAAAGAAGATTTGCAAAAAAAACAGCCAAACAGGAAAGGAAGTCAAGGGAATGTTGGGAAACACTTGAAGGGCTAAATGATATTGTCCCAACAGGGATCAATAGGATTGGATTTATATCGAAGGTCAAGGTGAGCGACTACAGATGCAATGGAAAAAAAACTTAAAAGTAGAACAAATCCATTAAAATGTTTTGTGGCACGGTATATGTTTGTTAAAAGTAGTAGTAGTCACCTACAATGTTCATTATGGACATTTAGTGGATATCGTGACAGAAAATGTATTCATATTCTATGGACTATATTTCTTTGTGTGATTTGGTTTTATTGACCTGTTTTACTGGCCCTGCACTTTACGGACACCTCCTTGTGAGATATACTTTATAATCTATGTTCCAGTATTGCCACAAGTGTCTCCATGTTTGTGCATTTTGCACTTTGACCTGGTCTCAGTGCAACAACCATTTGTAAGTCTTACTAATAAAATCGTGTTCATACTTTGTTATACAGTTTCACACTATGTATCTTTTTTCCTCTTTTCATTTGTGTGCCCGAGTCTCTGCATGAGATAGTGAAGTCCAGCATTTTAAATCAGTTTGCCTGCTCTGAGTGGTGCTTTTTTTTGTTTTTGTCTTGCCATCTGGGATCCGAGGAATCCTTGAAGAAGCTCCACATTTATTTGTGCTAGTATTTTTATTCTTTTCCTTTTATTATTATTTTTCCCTGATTTATTTTGTTTCAATCGATCATCAATTACCTAGCTATGGACACTGGTATCCTTGTACAGACACTTTACCTATTCCTGTTGGGGTATGTCCAAAGTAGAAGGTAATAGAGCAAAAGTGGATATAGTTTTATTAAAAACAAAATAATTAGATCTAGCAGTAAGAATCGACCCTTTTATCTCCATCTATGGTCCTCAATAAGTAGCAAGCACCTAGTTTTCCTAGTGGGTGATCCAGTTCATGGATGTTAGATCTAAAATGGCTGAGCTCATTGCATCAATACAGAATGTAGACATCAAAAATTGTTTCATCACTGCACAATAACTTGAAATATTGTAAAAGCACCTTATATTCCAGAAATATTTATATAAAGCAGGGATATTCCTCATAAGAAATATTGATGTTTAATTTAATATCCGCAGGGAGAAAGTGGGAAAACATGATGTCTATTTTTAACTCCTGAAAATCAGGGAGTTTCCCTCATCAACAGAGAGAGTTGGTCATTGGACATAACAGAGTCTGTATTATTTCTGGCTGTTTGACAGATGATTCCTGAGTGTCTCACACAATGTGACTCACACTGGGTTTCCCTGTATCCACTGCTGGCTTTACTGAAACTAGGAGGGGAAAAAAGAATGGGCAGACTAATTTCATAAGAGTTGACATCTCCTTGTCTACTAGAAAAAACTAAAGGCTTGTAATTAGAAGGTGTGTGAGAACGTCTCGGTTTGTTCAGATCTTGGATACTTTAATAACCAAGTGAAGACCCTTAGGAGAAAGTGTATGAGGTGTCTTTCCAAGAACTGGTCATTTCACTCCCACTGGGTCTAGTTAGGAGTTCTAGAGTAATACTCATCCTGCTTTATGTATAGTTACAAAATCACATATGCTTCTACAGATGCTGGGAGGAGTGCAAGTGCTGTAATAGCCAAAGTCATTTGTTTAACTCTTTGGTGCACTCCAGGCTGTCCTTTTTAGGGTGTCAAACTGTCCACTCTTCCTGAAGCAGCAAAAGTAATAATCCTGATAATAAACACTATAAACTTACATTTTTCATACATATACATTTTGTGTAGTGGTCCTTTACTATGCAAGGTTATTCCACTGTAACATGTAGGAAAAGATTAAACTCATAAGTTTATCATGTTATATCAAGATAACTTGGGTTAATGGGTTAAAATGGGTTAATTTCTAGCTGCATAAGATACTTTGTGTTGTATTCAGTAACCTGAGAAATGTATATCTGGTCATTCAATACTATAGATTACAATATAGAACATTTTTAGTTAAAATCTCTGATAAGTGATAACTCATCATTGACTAGAACTCATTAATGGGAATAAGATATTTCTTTTGCTTTAGAGTTTTGTAGCTAAGCCAGAACCTGAAGCACAGAGCACAGGAGCAGGGATTTTTTGCCTAGAGCTGGAGTGGAATCGGAGCAAAAATATTTTTGGCTGCTCCACACATATCATACATATTTGCAGAAAATGATTTCAAATTTATCTAGAAGTAAGATATATCACGACACATGTCACTGTCATAACAACTGGCATAGTCTAGATACTGTGGTAAACTGACTCTCTGGATCTTGAAATTATTTTCAACAATATTTAACAAAATATATATATAAATCATACTCATAGTTCAAGTTCAACCCTTCTACGTATCATTCCTGCTGTTGATCCAAAAGAAGGCAAAACCCCCTAAGGAAGCTAATTCGAATTTTGCCAATTAGGGGGGAAAATTCCTTCTTGACTCCAAAGGGCAATCAGGTTTTTTTTCTTGGATCAAGAAGCTCTATTATTAATGCTTATTAATAGCCCTGTATGTCCTGCTTTTCCCAAAATAATTTCAATAATGCCATTAGGGCAGACACTCTCACTTTTGTAAATGCAGGAGGGGGGGTCAAGAGAGGGGATTTCTCCTGCATCCCTTTCATGGAGAGGATCTAGCATAGATCCACTTAACTACAGTCTGAGCAGAGTCAGAGTTGAACACTATGAACATTTCCCTGCTTCAAAACCCTGGATGATACCACAAAATATAAAACAATAACTAATTAAAATGGTCAAATGAACACACAAATAAGTTCCAGGTTGGGATGCAGCCAGAATCATTTTGCCTGCTTGAGAACATACTGTATCCTTAAAGAAAAAAAAAATCAACCATTTCAGCATTTTTTTTTTCTTATTTGAGTCACATGGGTGTAAACTGTCTGGTAATAGATCAAAGAGCTGTCTCATTTGCTTGCTAAACTTAGTCCTACAGGAGCCCAGGGGAGAAGATTTCCGTAGATATTTAGAAAAAGTTTTGGCTGATGGAAATGGAAACCTACGGCATATTATAGACCGAGGCTTGGAAGCAAGGTGGTCCGTCTTGCAACAGTCCACTGTCTAGCCCTTTCCTCTGCTATTTTTATATGTGTGGTATGCGTCTGTCTCCGCACTGAACTGTTAATAAATGACACAGCTCAAACAAAGGAAGTGTTTTGCTTATAAGTATGGTAGCAACACTTTACGGCCTATAACTTTGTATGACTTTCTGGAAAGTAGCCATAATCTAAAAATAAAATGAAATGTACAGGAACAAAACTGTGTTTGAAATAACAAGCAATATATGTATTTGCATTTTCTGTGCCTAAGCGAAAGAACACTGTTTCTCTTCTGGATTTGAACTGCAGGATAACATTGACAATGTGGCCTTTTGACCGACGGATAATTTGGGAAGGGAAATAGAAAAGAGTTGTGAAGGTTTTTTTTTACTATTATTTTCTAGACCTTTCTAATGTCATCACTATGCCTCAGCACCACAAAACACAGTCCTAAGAAGATCATTCCTTCTTATTTACTGTTATTTGTATTCAGGCTGTATTCCCAGGGTATCATGCGAACAGGTTTGATGGCTGGCCACAAGGGTTAAATCTGAAATCCTGACACAAAAGAAAAGGTCAGCCCACAATTCTGTGAAGGAGGAAGAAGCAACTCCAAATCCATCTACCAATGGAAAACATTTCACAGAGAACTGAACAGCTGAGTAGTCCAGAAGCCACATATCCCAGTTATAAGAGTTTTGGTTAAATACCACTGTGACCTGTAGAGTGCTAGGGTGATGAATAACCTGTGTAATTTATAACTTTTGCACGGTGCCTTGCAAGATGTAGAAGTCATAGGTGACCAGCAGGAAATATTTACACTAATTAATGTGGTTCTGTGGGATCCACAGCTTGATTAGTTAATACTGCAATGCTGCAGCCTGCGAAAATTATATGTGGCCGATAAAAGGAGGTGTGCAAACCTTACATGATGGCACTAAAAGAGATAAAGCAAGGGCAGGTTGTGCAAACGTGTCCCTATAACTTTCAGTGTATTTCATGTGTAAAGTGAAAATGTGTAGCATCATAGTCAACATCCATTCAGTGGAACTCCATGCCTAAAGCTCTCTGCAAGCTGAACACATACTATTACCTGTGCTTAAAGTGGCACTAAAGTTTGTTTGTAACTTTTGCTTCATTAATTAAAGCAAAAGTTAAAAATCTTTAGTCACATTCCAGGCTGTAAACACAACGCGCATCTTTACAGATACACATGGGTTTCTGAGCTCTACCTGTCAGCTGAGGCAGAGCCCATCTAAAGGTGGCACATGCAAACAGCATCAGTCAGTCAAATTGGGGGTCTGTGAGGTCTGACAGTGCTCTCTCTGCTAGTGCTGTCTCATGGCTTCATGAGGAAGCATCATGGCTGCCAGTCAGAGGATAAATTGACATGTACCTTAAAAAGTACGTCAGTTTACCCTCATACTAGGACACTTATTTTTTCACTTGTGCTTCTATTATAGTGCAATTGAGCTCAGAACTGACCTCACAAATTACTGTTGAAAATGCTCTTTAATTTTAATTGTAAATGGATATACACCTTTAGATATCATCTATCCTATGTAAACATTTATGACTTATTTGGTGTTGAGACATCAACTTTTCCATTTACTTATACAAGGCATGGTAACTAGGATTACCGCATTGCTATTTTATTCAATAATGCTTATGTATAATGTATTCTCCTAATATGTACAGTCGATTTGGCCCCAAATTCAGGGATATTGAGTAGCTGTATTTTGGAAATTTCTGAAATTGGCTAAATATCCATTTTGGGTCAGATCAAGCTATATTAAATCAGTCCTATAGGTTTTTTTTAAGCCAATAAGGGAACTACAGAAACTCTCAAGCCACATTCATTGAACTCTAACTGTAGATTAATGCTTCTGAAGAGCAACCTGCTAATTGTTATTAGACTACAACTCCCATATTGCTCCACTATAATATAATTGTAGTATCTTCTTTCCTTGTTGAAAAACTAATCAGTCACGGTAAAAAGAGATTTATTGTTCATTTTCACTGAAGCATATAGACAAATAACCTCCAAACTGCTATATGAATGGAGGAGCCATGTAAATAGCATGGAGCACCTTAGCTGGCTTTATGGTGTAATTCAAATTGCTTGAACACTTAGCAACGTAAGAACATAAATCAGCATCTGGAGAGTCCAGTACTGCCTGCCAAATCTAGACACTCAACTGTTGTTTGAGCTATTAACATGCAATGCTTACAAGCCTGTGAATTAGATACAGTACCTCTATGATAAGAGCAGCAATATGCCACATTGTAAAAGTGGTGTATGAGTTTACCTGACAGGTGTAATTACTTTGTTGATCATGATGTCCAAACTTCACTCATGAGTATTCTGACAGTTTAATGCACAGTAGAATAGAACACATATTGAAAATTACTAATAATGTTAGAAATTTGTTTTTTTCTATCAGTAGTGGTGACTATTTTTTGAGCTAGCTGCAAATTTTAGTAATTATTTAAAAAAAACAAAAAAAAACAAAAAACAAAAAAAAACAAATCAGTATTTATTAAATATTTCCAATTAAAATAGAAACTGCAAAATAATAATTAGAAAGAGCCCAGTACCAGACATAGACTCCATCTTGCAAATACATTTCATATCCCGAATAAATGTCTCTCCACTGGCACCTTTCAAACAAGGGCCCCAGGTCCCCCGAATTTTCAAATCTTTAATATTGCAAACGTATATTTATTAAACACTAAAATGAATTTTGGTGAGATTGACATTTCTTATTTTTGTAAATCAGCAACCTGTTGTACCTCTCTTAGGCAATGGAAGCATTAATAAATAGAAGGTTTTTTTTTTGCATTGTGTTTACTGTCAAAAGACTTTAATAAATGATCACTCATAGATCCAAATGTGTTTTCTCTTCATTCCTGCTCTGTATATTTTTTTTTCTAAGCACTGGGTATGATGTGTCTTCAGTAATTATTAATGATAATTAATGTTAATTGGAGAGTCTTTCAGATGTCACAACCAGGCAGGCAGAGGGATAAAGTGTATTACAGCAGAGCCAAGGTGTTCCAGTGTGTGCGGTAATTGAGATACTGTTTCAATGCAGTTTAATACAGCAAATTCTGTGCGGAATGAAATTGAACAGAAACTCCTGTGGAACAGTTACAGTGTAGGAACATGTAAGTGACGGAAGAAAGAGCATAGAGTGTACATTATGTTCTGTCCTCTTCCCGCTGTCAGACAGCTCTGTAGCTGTGTGCTTCATTTTAACCTCTTGAAGATCACTACAATCAGTAATACATTCGCTCTCTTAAACTGTCCTTGAAACAAATAAAAAATAAATGCGTTGCAAATTGTATTTATTGATGTAATGTTACTTACGGTAGCTGCCTGCTGTACTGGCCTGGCTTTGTTTAGGTCATGCGTCAGAATGTTTGTCGAGAACGCATTGTGCTCCTAACAAAAGAAACAAAGCAAACAAAAATATTATTGTATTGTTATTTAGAAAGTACCAAGAAGTAACATGACACTGTACTGTGTAAACTGTGTTACTCTAGGAACTGTGTTTCTCTTCTAGATCAGAGTATGAAATTCAGTTGTAAATAATTATTTGTGCCATTTTAAAGGTGGATTAACACTAATAATAGTAATAATGATTTTCCTTCCTGTCAAGATAACCAGTTTGGGTGGCAATACAGTGAGCTGAATATAAGGGTCTACTCAATAAGGAGAGAATGGCAGGGAATTGAGATGGGGATTTCAAATTGTATGCCAATGCTGTAGAGTTGGAAAAATTATCCAAGGGAGAATTTTTCTAACTCAGCTACTTTGGTCTTAAGTTCGAAATTCCCATTTCGATTCCATGCAATCCTCTCTTTATTAAGTAGACCCTATAATGAATGTCATAACAAATGTGTTATGTTTTTTGTCTTTGTTTTACTTTGTCTCCCCAAACTTCTAATTTATGAAAATGCTACAATTTAACAAATGAAATAGATACTACATTGTTTATAGATAAGAGGCTGCCTCAGCGCTTCTAAAACCAAAACATACACAATTTCAATGCGATGCTGCCTGTGCACAGTGCCAAGCATTGCACATAAGAAATAATGATCCTGGGACAGGACATAAAAAAAAAACGAGACTGTCCTGGCAAAATCAGGACTGTTGGCAACCAATGTGATTTACAGTTCCAATTATGCATAGCCAGCCAACAGAATTCATAATGCTGACTGAATATCATATGTAGAATATATACTTATGGGAGCTATACTATACCTTCTATGTTTGCTTAACCATACAATTAATGGGAACTATGTTATACAAAGAGTCATATCTTATTGCGAATGCATTATTTGATAGGATGTAGTGTTAGGAAACTGAGCAGTGTAAAGATGATCTGTGCTACTGAAATATAGAGTATACAGACCTATAGACCACCAGTAAGGCAAGGGCAACTCGGGCGTGATGTTAGCAATCTCTCATTTACTTTAAAAAATATACATAAATATGGAAAAACAACTGCTATTATATGGGGGGGGGGGGCACATTTTTGTTATTGTTGCCTCCGGAACAAAAAGACCAAGTTATGGTTCTGTAAGCAGGCGTAGGCAAAGTGTCTGTACAAGGACAGCAGAGTCCTTGGCAAGATCTGTGAAGGTCCATAGAATATCATTAAACTGTCCATCTGAAAGTCTAGTAAATGTCCACCATGAATAATGCTGGTGTCTACCCCTGATAATAAGGAAGAAGGAAGGTAAATGGTCTGCCTCACTAATCCAAGCGAAATTAGTTGCTTTAAATACCAGATAATCCATAATGTTAGAGATGTATTTCATATCTCCCTGTGTTTACATAGCTATTATCACAAAAAACTGCATGTTTGTTCAGAAATACAGATGGATGCTTCCAGCTTCCTCACGTTGATTATTTTTCTAAAAACAATCAGAAAATTGTAAGAGTTAAGTAAATTGTGAAAGAAAAGGGTACAATTTATACCACACCAATAACAGCACTTTGCACAGACCATAAAAGGGAATTACAGACACAGACTATATAAGACAAGCAGAGACAGCCAGCTTACAATTTAAAAGGATTGGTGGACACATAAGGTGCATTAAAATGCTGGTGGTGGCCACAGCAATAAACTCCTTTGAAGAGATCTGTTTTGAGGGATTTTTTGTAAGTATTGACAGGGGGAGGGAGAGAGCAGAGAATATTTTTTTGTGCCTAGTTGTATGTGTTGTAAAAAACAAGTATTCAAACCACCTTTTTCATATATGGCTAATTTGTATTTTAAGTATAGGCTCTTGTTGTTGGAAAATAAGATTCAACAGCCCTTGTTATTCACTTGCAGATACAATACAGGCTTGATATTATCAGGTCACAGAGATGGGCTGGAGCATTTTATAAGGTGGCCTGCCTATTTGGTGAGGTCACTGAGAAACGTCTACCAATGTCATCTTCACGACATGCCTACGTCTATAAAGTCAATCAAGTACAGGACATAAATGTTATTTGTAACAATGAGCAAGATGGAACAACTTCTGTCCATTATATGCCAGATATCACTAATTTATATCAGACTGAATCATTTTGGATATGAGCTAAAGAAGGTTAATCTTTAGACATCAATATGGCACTGAGCATAATAACAATGTGAGGTATTTTGATTTTAAATAATGATCAGTGCTGAGATGGACATTAGTGTGTTTACAGATCCACACAGCCACAGCCATTTGTCTACATGTCCTTATTGCACTGTAATTAGGCCTCCGATTGCTCTTTTCTCTCTTTTAGGAGTATTATTGACTAAATAGGTCTCAGGATAGTTGGAGAACTTTGTGTTTCCTCTTACTTATCTCAGTGCTTCCTGTAATAAAAAAAATTCAGAACTTTCTTAACTGAAGATTAGGGCGTTAAATTGTGGAATGGACCTCCATCTGAAGTAGTTTTGGTCAATTGAATCAATATAGACAAATAACTGTTGGATGTTTTTTTAGATATGAATTGCATACAGGGTTATCACAAGTAAAAGTAGATAAGGTTGAACCATGGTGAGTCCTACTGCTTTGGAGTCAGGAAGGAGTATTTTCCCCTTTGAGATGACATTACTGTCTCAATGTTTTTTTTTTGTTGTTGTTTTTTTTCCCTTCCTCTGAATTAACAAATATGGGTGTTTGTAATGGTTGAACTTGATGGACTACATGCCTTTTTTTTTTCAACTTAATTAACTATGAAATATGTGTGGCTTAGTGTGCTGCCAGCTAAAGAATTCCATGTAAATACTTATTTGGGCTGCAATACATTATTTTATTTCATTTCTTGAATGCATGACCATAAATGGATGTCATTTACACAAGAGCACTTATTTCTGAATGCATTTTTGAAAGTATACTTCTAATCCAATCAGTATCCTTTAATAATAAAAGTATTCAAAACAGTATACAACTAATACATTAGTTGAGTTATATAGAAATGCCCATGTTTTTAGAGCTAAACAGAAAATGGTGCTGTTTGTAGTACCTAGGCAGCTACTAGACAAAACAAGCATCATAAAGTATTTAGCAAAGCCTGTAACATGGGGGTGATTGCACAGCAGTGTAGAAAGGATCTGCAAAATGATCCCTCCAGTATTTGCAGTTGCCATGAGATGACAGGGTTGTTACCTTTGCTCAGTTCAGAGCACACAAACCCTGGAAATACACAGCATGGCTCCGTGCTAGGTGTGCGGCACACACCTAGCACATATGGAGCATACGTCACTGCATATTGGTCTCCTAGAAGATACGATAAAGCGAGTCAGAGAGATACACAAGCCAGGGGCTGGCTGATTTATGTTGATTGGCTCCACTTTTCCTACTTTTGCACCAGAATTTGATCTTTACATATAACCCCTTATGTCCTTTCATATGTCTTTTATTTATAAACAGTGTATTTTTCAAATGTGCTTTAAACAATAGATGGTTTTCCCAGTTCTGAACAATAAAATCATGGTGTAATGCTGTGGGGCAGGTTCAGTGATGCAATGCTATGGGGCTGGTTAAATGATGCAATGCCATGGGGCTGGTTCAGTGATGCAATTCTATGGGGCTGACATTAAATTGTTTCCCGGGCTGTTTTTTTTATTCACGGTCCGGCCCTGACACAAACACACGAACATTGTCAGTTTAGTGGCCTCGAGGGCAGAAAAGATGGGGTTCGAATAATACAAGGAGAATCTAATAAATGTGGTCCCACCCGTAAAGTGAGTCGGAACTGGATAGGGAAAGACCCTTCACGTCCAAGCCTACCCACCCTTGTAGAAGGAGATCTGATAATCATCTGTCAAACTGGTGGGTGTGCTATTACAGGAGACATTGCCATACAGGTATGTCATTAAACTATTATTAAACAGTTAATTTGCATACTAGACTACATGGAGGGAAAAGTCACTATTTTTAAGGGACTTTGCCAGGTAAGCATTGTTTATATTGTAGCTATAGGGAATACAATTGTTGAAAAATGATCTATATATTTTGTTAGCTGGATTGCAAGTAAGTACCCAAAAATGTGGTTAATGTCTGTCTGCAGTGTCTTCTATTTAGGACATCACTTCTGGCAGTAGAGTCAAATTAATTACTTTCAATGAAAAATGTGCATCACATTATGATGTTATAAGCAAAAGACACCACAAACACATTTAAAACATATTTTCCATTGATTTGTGTATTTGTTTCCAATTATGCCAGCACAATGTATGCATTATTTTTCATTATTTATTATTGTCTACATTCGCAGTATGAACAATATGTAGGTGATGAAGTCCCTCTAATGCAGTTTTTCTCTTGATCTATACATTTGCCTTGAATGAGAGTACTGCCCATGTAGACTGTTAAGGCAACAGAATTCCTTTAAAAAAAAAAAAAAGACATGATCAGGGTCTATGAGACAAAAGGATTAATTTTCAAGTGCTGCATAATTAAATGCATGTTGATATAACATACTGTACTAAGAAAGGAGAACTCAGTAACAAGATGATACTCCATTACAAAAGTGGTCCAACTTGGTCATCCCTTGGCAATGCCGTAAAGGGACATCATATTCAATCTCCAGCTTTTCAATATTTAGCACATCTTTTAGATGTTTTGTTTAGAGATGTTGTCCATCCCTGGAAGTTTCTAAGCAAGCTTATGTAAAATGTTATTAAGTATTCCTGTCCTCAGCAAGCAGGTCTTTGTAATCAGTGTTTTCTAAGGCTAGGCTATTTTGTAGCAGATTAGCAGATGACCATCACTTTCGGGGAAATTATCTCTTCACATTGTCTCCAGTAATGAGTTCTAATTGGAATTGTTGTACAATCTTGGCTATTTAATCAAGCTTTCTAAAAAGGTTAATGGGTACAGACTAGCATTTTTTTCTATTATACCTCTTGAAATGATCACTATATCTCTCCATACAATTAGGGTTCTACTGCAATATGCAAACTTACCAATTAGAAAGTTAACGGATGGGAAAAAAATTTGCTCAGGTACCTTGCACCTCCAGCTTGTTATGTTTACGGAAGAAATAACGTCAGGATCAGGATGGATGAATCAGTCAATCAATATATAATACTGTTGATCAACCTATTAATGTAGCCATGGTCCATGACTCATTTTACCCTGCTGTGTGTTCTTGTTATTTCCCTATTTACGATGATTTTGTATGAAGCAAGGAGAATATGTTCATCTTTTAACAAGCTATTGCATTTACTCAGATTCAGATTTGGACAAATGAAGGCCGTCAGATAAAGTGCATTATTGCAGCACAGGTGATATAGAAAATGCTAAATCTATTTTGTACTTCTGAGGTAAATTCAAGCTGATGAGGTAAATTTGCATTTATAATCTGTAATGATTGTTGAAGCATTGTCTCCAGTTTTTCTACATGTATTTGCATGAATGTATAATAATTAACCACTTAAACTTCCTCATGTATTATCTAAACACCTTCTCCTCTACTCCACTTTATAAGCAAGTGCTACTAAACCTTATTTTTCACTTGTATGTCAAATATAGGACATGTGAAATAGTAATTGGCCATAGTAGGAGGATCAGCTGGTACATAATTTTTATCCTCTAACCAGCAGCCATGATGCTTTCCTATGAAGCATCATGGTGCGGCTGGCACTGGCAATTTCTCACTGCAATGAGAAAGCAATATGCTACTTCCAGTTATTGCCCTCTAACTTTAAAAAAATGTAAAGATGAGTATTTCTAAACTCAGGACAAATATTGAATTGTATTTAGCATTCTTATGGCAAGGTTGGTGGAGGTCCACAGAATATTATTAAATTATATGTCATCAGGGCCGACCTTAAGTGTTTCGGTGGCCTGTGCGGGCCTCCCCCGTCACGCCGCCGTCTCTTTCCTCTTCCACTGTCTCTTTTCTCCCCCCCATGTATGTGTCTCTCTCCCTTCCCATATTTGTCCCTTTCCTCTTCCTTGCCATGCCTGTCTCTCTCCAACTCCCCCATACCTGTTCTCTCTCTCGCTCGCACAGGTTGCACACCCCCAAGGCCGGCACTGTATGTCATAAATGGGATATGTGACCATATCATGATGTAGATGTATTTATATATGCTAGGTCAGATGCTTGGTGATGACCTGCACTGTCCAGTATTTGAACATGAAAAGAGGACAAAAATTAGGATACTACGGGACATTTCCATTGCTTGGTGTGGTTTTTTTTCAACTTTTTTTGGATATACAATATTTTAGTCATGGAAAATCTGTAAAAACTTGCTGTATTTTAATCTGAGGTACAAAGAAAAAACAAAAATGCCACTTTTTCTTTAAAAAACACTGCCTCCATAGATTTAACATAGTCTTCAAATCAAGCATGTGGCAACCCTAAATATAAGTGAAAAGCTACAGTTCCCTGTCCTGGGTTCTCAGATAGACATGGTGGTTAAAGTTTTAGAAGTGTGACAGCAGAGAACTGTATATAGGCTAGGTCCACTGTGTACTATTGACTATGGACAATGGACAATACTTTGAACAACTCCACTCACTTAGGTTGCCAGGCAACAAGCAACAGGAGAAACCAGTACTGTAGGGAGGGAAAACCAGCAGAAAGAGTGGGAAGCAGGAAACATAGAAACAGACTATAATTATGACCCGTGCTAAACTTGTAAAGTGATGTTTAGTGAGTGGGAGCTTATTGATGCAATGTCATCATAAATCATACATAGTTTAAATTTTAAGTGTGCAAACAATATTCTATAAAACTTAATTTGACACTCCTTTTACATTGAACAATTACTTTCTGCATTACCCATAGCATTTTCAGTGAACAGTTCACTTTAATTAATAAAACTTTGCATATCAATAGGAACCATGCATGTAATATAACATCCCTTCTAAGGGTATTTAAAAAAAAATATATACACTTTTTTTTCTATCTTTATGGTACTATGGATGGATGACCATGTTCCGAATCCATACCTCAAATATAGTTACCACCCAGTTAGTATTTTACTCTCAGTCTAATACAAAATTGGCTTGATGCCAATGTTAAGTCAATGGAGAAAATAGCATATGTTTTTAGAAAAGGTGGCAATGTTCTATATGCTTATTAAATCGTTTACCACACATGAAATACGTCTAAGGTAATAACATCTTTGCTAAAAAAAAATCTTCAGCTTTATTATCCAGCTTCAAATCTGTATTTTTGTACAACATTCATTTTACCTTAAAATTTGCTTTTATTTTTGTATGCACTACATTTTTTGCACAGAGGGATTCCTGTAAAAATTGTGGTTTAACCTTTTTTTTTTTTTAACAAAGTGTTTGCTTTTATTTGAAATTCGCAAATGTTTATATACTGATTGCTAGATGACTAAAAATTAACAAAATATGATACAATTTATTTTTCACTGCATTCTTGCTGTGTTCACCCACCTCTTGAAATGTTCACCCCCTCTCCCAGTAAACACCAAAATACAGAAAAGGTTCCCACTTCGACTGGAATAGTTTGTGAGGGTGTTGTCTTTTTTCCATGTATTTGGTTCCAGAAAGTCTGCATACCTACTGCAGTTTTGCGAGGCAATAGACAGGGAGAGCACATAGATTAACATATGTATAAGAAAAGAGAATTCAAAATTCCTTTTCTGTGTCTTGGAATATGATAAACTAACTCATTTCAAATGGTCTTAAAAGTATTTTTTTTTAAATTTATTTTAGTTTTCTTTATTTTGCTTCAGTTACCTGAAAAATAATATTCACAACCTGTTCATACAAACAGGTTAAACCTATTGTGTACTTCTGAGGTAAATTCAAACTGATGAGGTAAATTTCCCGATTGGAACACATATGCACATATGTATGGTACAGATGTGGTCGTTATGGTACATATGCATAAGAAAAAAGCACACCATTCGTACTTCACATTCAAATGGCGTCTTTCAACACTGCGTCTTCTGCAAAATGGAGTTTCAGACTTCCCATAACAGGTATGTCTCTCTGAGATATACATAGCTAGATTGAAATATGCTTGTGCACAAGCTACAGTGCTTAATTCACTAAAAAGGGAATTGACAAGGGAATTTCAAACTTAAGGTCAAAGTAGTCCAGCTGAAAAAGTATTCTAATTCAGCTGAATTGAAGAATCTGTTACTCTCTTTCATTAATTAGGCCACCAGTAATGCCGGACTGCTTCACATATGATCTGACAGGTCAAATCAAGTATTGCATTTCACTGGACAGTTTAGTTTTAGTGAATACCCACCTATAACAAGCTCTACCTCTGTCCTGATTTCTGGGCAGGATGTAAGACTGCAATCCTGCAGTCCCTATCTCAATCTCTGGTGTCCAGAACACTGGAGAATGAGTACTGTGCATGTGAAGCACCTCTGGCAGTTTGAGTCACAGTGCTACTGTGCATGTGCTACAGCTTTGACACTAAAGCTCCGAAGCTCCACCCCCAGAATCCTGATTTGCCAGGGGGAAGAAGTTGGAAGTTATGCTATAAGATGACATAAGGGGCCATACACTAGACAACAGTATTTGCATATAATAAACAGACAGGCAGATGATATCCAGGAATCATAAGAACAAAAAGTAAAACAGTGTGATTTAAAAAAAAAAAAATCTTGTGTAGTGTTGAGCGAACCCGAACCGCACTGTTCGGGTTCGTACCGAACATTACGGTGTTCGTACCCTGAACCCGAACATTTCACTGTATGTTAAGGTTGGAGTTCGAGGTTCGGCTACAAACCGAAAGTCTATAAACCGAAAGTCATTCGGTTTATAGACTTTTGGTTTATAGAATAGCAATAGCATTACATGTATTCCATAAACCGAAAGTCTATAAACCGAAGAAAAAATAGGTCAATTGACCTATTCGGATGAATGGGGACTCTATTTCAGTTTATAGAATAGCAATAGCATTACATGTATTCTATAAACCGAAAGTCTATCAACCGAATGTCGTTCGGTTGATAGACTTTCGGCTTATGGAATACATGTAATACTATTGGCTTTCTATAAACCGAACTAGAGTCCCCATTCATACGAATTTCTTATGAATGGGGACTCTAGTTCGGTTTATAGAAAGCCAATAGTATTACATGTATTCCATAAGCCGAAAGTCTATAAACTGAAAGACATTCTGTTTATAGACTTTCTTTTTATAGAATAGCAATAGCATTACATGTATTCTATAAACCGAAAGTCTATAAACCGAATGTCTTTCGGTTTGTAGACTTTCGGTTTATGGAATACATGTAATGCTATTGCTATTCTATAAACCGAAATACAGTCCCCATTCATAAGAATTAGAATAGGTCAATTTCGGTTTATAGAATAGCAATAGCATTACATGTATTACATCTGAGAGTCAAATAGAACCGTCAAATACTGTGCTTACAGCGCACTACACCGCCACGGTCACCGCCTCCTCAACCTATGGGTCACTTAGTATAAACTGAAAGAGAATACCCTACAATCCAACCCTCTCTCAAATGGATAATTCTGTTGATCCTCCTGGCAGCCATGCTTTAGATTTAGATTTATGTTCTTCCAAAGCTAAAATCAAAGATTCCATCTAGTGCTATTTTATGGCTCAGCTGTATTTTTAATTTGCATGTATTTTATGTTTTTTTGAAGTTATTTCCCTATCCATATTTGTTTGCAGGGCACTTGTGCTACTCGTACCCACATTTATATAATTTTGCAGCCCTCTAGCCCTTTCCATGACTTTTTTAGAGGCATTTTAGTGGCCAAAAGTTCGTGTCCCCATTGACTTCAATGGGGTTCGGGTTTGGGGTCAAGTTCGGGGTCAAGTTCGGGGTCAAGTTCGAGCCCAAACCCAAACTTTTTTCCGAAGTTCGGCCGAACCTGCCGAACCCGAACATCCAGGTGTCCGCTCAACTCTAATCTTGTGTGAATAGCTTTATAATACTGCAACATTACTTAAATGTAGAGACAAGGCTGCCATTAGAAATTTGGGGCCCCTCACATAACAAATGGTTTGGGATTAGAGTTGCCACCTTTTCGTCACATAAATTTACCGGCCTGCCAGTAAAATACCAGCCAGGTGGCAACCCTATTTGGGACTCTCTCATAAATATACCTCCTGGTGGTTTAGGGAACTGTTGATTTGTAGGAGGCTGGTGGAAAGATATGTGTACATCTATTCACCCTTCCTCTCTTGTCACAGCACACTGAATGCACACAGAGCAGGACAGCAGTCTTTACTGAAGGGATAGCAGTTACATTTTCTTGACCTGTGCCACAAACCCCAAACATACCCCAAACATGTATTTGCTAGAAAATAAGGCAACTCCCTACACTCTCAATTTATATATATAAAAAAAGGCCTGAATATAAGGCGGACCTATAGGAATCATTTTTCTAGTAAATTTATTTTTATACTTAAGGACATCTGCACGGCGTCAGTTGGGGTGTACTGTGATTTTTATGACCTTCCTGATGGGGAAGATCAGTTGACAGTTACTTAGTTCTAATCAAGAGGAACGTAAGAGGTGTGTGTTTGGTTTTGGTATTGGAGGAGGGTTGGGATTTAAAGTGTCACTAAATACTATTTTTTAACATTTGCTTCTTTAATAGAAGCAAAGGTAAAATATTAGTGCCACTATTCCAGAATAAACCCAATGGAGGCTGCTTGTCAGAGACTAAAATGGCATGTATTTTTAAAAGTCAACACCATTTCATTGTCATACTAGTATCACTGGCATTTTTATTGTGCTTCTACAGTAGAAGCAGATGTGAAAAGAAAGTTTAGTGGCTCTATAACACAGGAGTCACTTCTTCACACACCAGTATGTCTGCTTACCATGATGAACCACCCACTGCTTTACAGAAGGGATGTCGTGCAATGTCACTGTCATATGTCAAGGCTATCTGTCTGGATAGTTACAGATGTTCCCTATATTGACTTTTACGGCCTTTACCTGCCTGAGAGCTAGAAAGGCTTTATGGATAACACTGTTTATTAGGTTATAAGTTACCTCATGTATCAGTCTGTCACTGTTCATCTAACACAGTATGTATTCTTTGTACCAAGAGTTATCGACATTGTTGGTGCTGGATTAAATAAATGTATTATTTCTTATTATTTTTTGCAATATGACATAACTTTTTAAAGAAATCACTCCAATAAAATTTCTTCAACAACACTGAAAAAAAATGTGCGACAGTATTACATAAATTGTTAAAAAAAATCAAACAGTCACAACTATAAAAAAATTCAAATGGTACATGATGTTAACATTTCATTAATGCATCAAATCTGTCTAGCAGTAGAAAGAAAATTAATTGGTACTTGCAACTTTCTCTGGTTAGGACAACATTACAGTCTCAGAGGTTTGTTTTTTGCCTTCTTCTGGATAGACTAATATGGGTGTGTGGAATGGATGGACTATGTGTCTTTTTTCAACACAATTAACTATGTAACTATGTAGGAACTGGAAGAATTTATTTGCCGACAAATAGAGATGAAATGTATTCCAGCAAGAATGAAGTAAATGGCTGCAGTACAGTACAGATATCAGTATCATATGAGCTCTCAGTGTGAACTTTGTGCTGACTAATGTAAAGGAAGTGGTAGAATGGAGGTTCTGACATCATTTACGTGTAATCAGGAAATGTTTCTCCAAGAAACTATTGCCATACGCTTTACTGGATTCTGTGGCAAAATACTTGATTTGTAATTTTATTTTCATTTTTTGAAATAAATCTTTGAAATATTTTTCAGGTTTGTCTTGTTAAAATCATCATGCATTTGGATGCCAGTGGACTCCTTCTTTCAAGAAATAGAAAGTTTCTGGGTTATATGATGCTCTGTCTGTGATTAGGGTTGCACCCAGCCACTATTTTACTCAGAAGATGGATGGGTCATCAGAGAATGAATATCTCTGACACTGGACCTCTCATGTCCCCGATGTCCTTGATTGCCGTAATAAGAAGGTGGGAGGTATGCCATCCATATCCGCAAAGTTGCATAATCCCATCAGTGGGCTGTGGGCACATGGGCAGCTGCTCTGTTGCACAGCAGCTGTGGAATGGCCTTAGTTTTTAACATGTGCACTGAGACAGCATGCATCCTGTAAAACAGCTGGGTAAGGATAGAGTAGATATCCCAAAGCACTGGGGCTTAGTGTCCAAAGCTATGGCAATCTTGCCAAAACAAGGATAGATTTGAAACTTTCAAACAGATTGAGTAACTGCCATAATTGGCTTGTGCGTGTGCAAAATTACTGTGCTTAGAATATGTTAATTCACCGACATGCAGGACAGGATTTCCCAAAATAGGACAGTTGGGGCTTATTACTTAAGAGTTTCAGGTGCCTTGTTGCAGTTGTACATATTAAACATTAACTTTGCCTAAAAAGAATCATAACAAACAAACAAAAAAAACAATCACCACAAAACATCATGATTAATGCTCACGGTACTTTATTAGAGATGCAAGGCGTCTAGAGGTTGTGTTTAATATGTTTCAATCAGTGAGTTTATTTCACCAGCTAATAAGCAGATAATGGACTGTTGGCCAAAACACACTGTAGTAGTTAAATTATCTGTTGCAAAAAACAATTGTTTTTGCACATACAAAATACGGTGTTTGTAACTTTCCAGGAAATCTGTGTTTACTAATGAAGACATTTTCCTATAAACCCTCGATTGTCCATAATGGTACACATGTTTGAGCATCATTTTTTCATGAATATAATAGAATATACAGCATAAAACATATTTTTTTGCATGTTCAATTATACAGTGTTTGATTATTTCAGCATGCAAAACATTTTGCATCTGCATGCGCATATTTGCAGACACTAAGGGTCTATAAGTACACTTAAAATTGCACAAGCTCAGCAAAACCTGTGTCAAAGAAAATGACAATTCACTCTCAATTCGGGAAAATAATTTCATGCATAGTGATATCGCATAGAGAAAGAAGCACAGAGCTTCTAATGCATGTGCAGGTGATGTTGGCAAAGAGTATTTGTTCATTGGGCATCCCCATTAATCTCTATGGGATCTCTTTATTTGGAGCCCATTTGGAAGAACAACCCCTGAGAAATAGGCTGCTTAAAATAGGTTTCAAGGTAAGTATTAAAAATAAAACAAGTTAAAAATGAATAATAAATATTTATTTTTTTGTTAACATGGTCTGGTGCTATAAAGTCATTCAAATGTCTGTTTAGCATCCTATTATCTCAGTAATGCTGCTGATGTTAGATGTTCTATGCTGATTGTGAGGACAGTGTGAAATTGAATTGCCCCTTAAGGGGTTAACAATATGCATGAATTGTTAGAACAGGTAGAAAAATGGATAAGGTATATGGGCAGTTCAAATTCTATGTTCATATGATGCATTAGACATGTAGCACCAGATGCTAATCATTGTCTGCTCATTCTTCCAGCACAATGTACAGCTTTATGCTCTGTGTTAACACTGAACAATATTCAAGGTGGCCCATCAAAAGCTGGTTGTACATTATGTAAAAACCTGTCATATTTTGTGTGTCCGCAGCCTGGCTGACAATGAACAAAGGGCCGTGTTTGTTTTAGTTTCATGCAGTGCTTACGTAAAGAGAGTATTTGCACACTCTTGGTTATGCAGGACTTGCGACTTTTCTGGAAATGGACACAAAGATGATGTAACAGGCTGCATCCTGTGACTTTTCTCTTTCAGCAGATCATGTTCTGAAACCTATCCTTTAGCATATTTTTAAAGGACAACTACACTTTTTTCCAATTGAAAAATAAATTGTCACCTTTTCTTCAAAAATTACCAGCTGAGCTATTGCCTCCATACACTTAACACTGGCCTGAAGATAATTTATCACCATTCTGCAGGTAAAATACTGCCCAGGTGGCAACTTTTATTGACCCTACAATGAGGATAAACTGGCATGTTCTTTTGATAGTACAATCTTTTGATTGACACCAGGGCCTATTCTGGGCACGGGGTGCACCGCGCCCAGGCGCACGGGAGGAGAGGTGCTCCTATGAGGTCCTTTCTCCCTCATCCTAGAGGTGCGGTCCACGGTCCATGAGCAAATACAGTAATATTATAGTAATAATGATAAAAAACAGCTAAGGCAAAAACAGTGGGAGTAATAAACTAAAAACCAAATTGCAAACAACAAGTTAAAATAGCTGAGTTGCAAACATGGAGGAGTTGGAGAATGTCTCCTCAGCAACTGAGGCCTTACATTTGAAATCCAGTTATAAATTCACCACAATGTAAATGAAACATGTAATGTAAGCACTAGCATGGTAATTAAGTATCTGAAATTAAAGTAGCTATTGTTTGCACTGTGCCTTATTAACATTTGTTTTTCACACAGAAGGGATATTATTGAGTTTTTTTATGCAGGAACCAGAACTGACACAGTAGTCACTTGTATATTACATGAAGACAATGATACTTAGAAGTAAGAGAGGGAATGTGAAGGAGCACGATAAGGAAAGTCACAAGGATTGTGTGTGACCTTTTCCTGTGGCAGGTTCTCTTTTTACATCTGCAAATGACAAACCACTAGGCCAGTTGTGCAAGTGAATCACAATCAAATGACTAAATAAAAATATTTCCCTAATCTATGCTGTCTTGCATTTCCTGCCAGCCAGGATGGCTCATTACATTTTTGTGCAAGGTATTTGAGTTTATGTTTCAGATGTTCCCTTTCAGTCCACAAAAGGACATAAAGTCAGAATAGTCAGTTAATAAGAAGGACAAAGGAAGGTCGTTGGTATATGTCTTCCTCCAGAATCAAACTACCCTCTGCCTTTCCCTCTGATCCCAGCATTACAGATCATAATTCCCTCTGTTATCTCCATAGAGATCCAGTACGTGCCCTAGACAGGGGGAACAACTAATCCCTTGTGAAGTGGTCAGTAAGGGGTCTGTGTAATCTCCACTGAGCACAGATCCCATCTTGCAGCCCCACACGTCTTTAGCAGTCAGAGTGCTGAATGTCACGTGACTGATAGAGGTGTGTGTAGGATGACCAGATTTTCTCTTTTTTTATGTCTGTCCTCATTTGGACTCTTTTTTAAAAAGTGATGAAAATGTCCTCTTTTTATGTTGGGGAGACACAGTCTCCAAGTGTACAGAAGATTTAGTTTTGGCCCAAGTAATGCGTTTGGCCCCTTGTATGCATTTTGATTATAGGACTTCCTATTTCATTGTTGTGTACAGGGCCACCATCAAGGGGTACAACCCCTGTGCTTGTAAGTGTCCCAGCAGTCCTGGGGAGCCCATTTGCCCATTTAAGTGTGAAAAGACAGAAAGGGAGGATGTCTGTTTGCCCGGGCAACACACAGATATCCAAATGCCCACCACCAAACACCAGGGAGGTTCTGTGGATGCAACCTGGGTGCTGAAGAACTCCTGTGGATGCAATATAGGTGCTGGCTGGGGTCAGTCCTGGGTGTGTAATGTGCTGGCTGGGGCATGTCCTGCATGTGCAATGTGGGTGCCTGGCCATGTCCCGTGGATTCAACCTGGGGTAAGTCCTGGGTGTGCAATGTGGGTGCTGGGGCATGTCCTGGATGTGCAATGAGGGTGATGGGGTATGTCCTGTGGATGCAATGTTGGTGCTAGCTGGCATAAGATGTGGGTGTGCAGTGTGGGTGATGGGGCATGTCCTGGGTGTGCAATGTTGGAGCTGGGGCATGTCGTGTTTATGCAATCTGGGTGGCTGCTGGGGTAAGCCCTGGGTGTGCAATGTGGGTGCTGGGGCAGGGTCTAGGACACTTGTTCGCTGCATCTTCATCGCTGACAGTTCAGCGCGGCAGTTAGAACGCTGAACTGTCAGCAATGAAGTATAACGCGGCCGTTTAACCGCGGCTGCAGCTCTGTAAGAGCTGACAGTTCAGCGCTGGACTGTCAGCTCTTACAAATCTAAAAGTAAAACGAAAATACCCCCCCCCAATAAATGATCCCCCCCCCCAATAGTAACACTAAACACTAAACCCCAATACTAACACTAAAATTAACCCCAATACTAAAATTAACCACCTAAACCCTAATACTAACCCCCGACCCCTAATACTAAAATTAACCCCCTAAACCCTAATACTAACCCTAATACTAACCCTAATACTAACCCCTAATACTAAAATTATCCCCCTAAACCCTAATACTAACCCTAACACTAACCCCCGACCCCTAATACTAAAATTAACCCCCTAAACCCTAATACTAACACTAATACTAACCCCCGACCCCTAATAGTAAAATTAACCCCTAACACTAAACACTAACACTAAACCCCAATACTAACACTAAAATTAACCCCAATACTAAAATTAACCCCCTAAACCCTAATTCTAACCCCCTAAACCCTAATTCTAACCAAACTAAAATCGGTAAAATACTTTGCGATGAAATCTCCAGCGACGATCTGTCTTGTGCTGTAGAGTCGGCGGTGAAGCGGCTGCGCGGAAGCAGCCGCGATGAAGAGTCCCATCCCCGCTGCGGCATATCATGTGGATTCAATGTGGGTGCTGGTTGGGGCATGTCCTGGGTGTGCAATCTGGGTGCTGGGTGGGGCATGTCTTGGGTGTAGAATCTGGGTGCTGGCTGGGGCATGTCCTGGGTGTGCAATCTGGCTGCTAGAGCATGTCCTGAAGATATTTTGGACCCAGGCCTTGAATAGATTTAAATATAATGGCAGTCAGTGGAAAGACTTTAGAATGGGAGTAATGTGCTCTCTCCACGATGTTCCCCCACCACGCTGGCTAAATTATGGGCATCTGAGAAGATTGTTTGAAAGTTGGTGAAAAGTGTACTCTTTTTTCACTTGCAAAATCTGGTCATCCTAGATGTGTGGCAGCAGGAGGGCCTTGGGCAAGCTGGTTAGGGTAAATCTGAACCATCTATCTGCCTCAGCATCCACACTTTGCTTGACCTGTGGGGCCAGGCACAGTGCACCATAAACACTCACTCAGGAGATTTTGCTTATATTATGTGTGATGTTGTTTCTTTACCTTCTTACAATTTTAACAAAGTTCTTTTTAGCTCATCTCAATCAACCATGCTAATATGCTTTGCAAAGTATCAATGGAGAACAGTGTTTTAAAAGGAAATCAATAAAACATATTTTGAAACATTGAGTGAATAAAAACACGTACATATATTCAGAATTGTCTAGTAGTAATGTAACATATAATACCTTATGATAAGGATAACAAAATACTGCTATTCATTATTCTCCTGCTAGAAATCTTTAAAGTTGCTCACTTTTGAACAATGTATCTTGCAGGAGGATCTCGCCAAGTTTGACCCTGTATTATTCATAGTTAACAGACCCCCTACATACATGAAACTCAAGGCAGCATCTAGATTGGACATGGTGGAAATTTCCAACTGTCTGTTTACATCAAGGAATGAGTTGCTCAATAGTGTGTAAGTGAACTCAGCGTATTATTCCTACTGCATTCATTCCTGCAGAGAACATCAGGTTTGTTTTGTATTACATTTTGTATCTTTCCGATTCATTTGCAAGGATTTAAAAAGATTTTCATAAGTGATTACAGCTCACATTATTCCAAGATAATATTGAATTATATGTATTTTTAATCTACTGGGGTGTTTCACAAAATGTTTGTTTAATTATTTTCTTGAATTCTTTTCTTTTCATGGACTTTTCTGCACTGATACATTTGTCTATTACTAAGCAAGCTCTGTTTGCTGAAATTTAAACAGATGGAGGGGTTGAGTAGGTGGGCAGGACTGTTGCTACAGCAACCAATGTAATTATACCTACAGCAACAGCAGTAACTGAATAAACGTTTAAAGTGTTTTTAGGCAATAGAATTAACATACTACATGCTACAAAAAGTTAACCTACAACATATTATGTCATAGCTTACCATTTAACACTGTAAAAGCATTTTTAATTATTTCAGAAATGGTTAACAACTGAATAAAGAGGTAAATTCATTTTAGAACCAAACCTTATTTCAGATCACGGTTTTCATTTGATAAATGCAGTTGTTTCAGTGTAGAAGGTGCTTTTAGTTAATTGACTTCAGGTCACTATCCCTTTAATAAAAACACTTATCATTTTGAAAATCTTAAGAAAAATCCGACAGACTCACAAATTAAAGAGAATCCTATTGCTTTAACATCAGTTTATACATTGTTTTTATTTATACACGTTTGATTTTTCAAATGCTCATGAAATCCACAAGACCTTCTTTCTTTTTTCAGAAGATGTTTGACCCAATGTCCAGGGTCAGAGAAAAAGACTTGAGGGCACTGGTTGACCAGGCTAAAACTACAAAGGGGGCGTTTACTCCACAGTTTTTTCTTTGTTCTTTAAAATAACAAGGTTGAAGGTGATCACTTCTCAGGTGTCTTTCAGACAAGATAAATAGTGTGTGATGGGACATCTATTCTGCCATTTTCATTTTGACTTGTCATTTTCCCCATTAGATCTAGGACTGTTTTCTACTTTCTTTTAATTCTCTAAAGATTGATGTGTAAGCATTAAATACCACTTGCAGTTCATTGGGACAACTGAGTTAATCTCTGGCACAATTAAAGAGCCTAAATAAATTTCAGGATGAATCAGTCCTATTATGTCATGTCACAACCCCTAGTAAGATGTCAGCACTGGCAGCATAAAACACCGTGTGTGCTGATGTCAGCATGATGGCCATGTTGGTGAGCTAACAGCAGCATGCAGAAGTTTACAAATGGCAAAAGGATATCTTAGCATAATTTGTTAGATGCAGCAGTAGGATAGGTCATTAATAATCAACTTCCTACATATTTAGCAATAGACATTGTAACGTGCACAAACCAACAGACAGTTAAAATTAACATAAAGAAAATTAGCAGTAACACGGGTATGTAGTGCAACTGAATTTTAGGGCTGTGAGTAAAACAATAATTGAAAAGAGAGCATAACTAAATCAAACTACTGTGCCATAAAACCGGTTTGGGCATTTCTATAAAGAAAAAAGCATAGAAAGCGTCAAATCATAACATAGATATACTCATTATTATAAACTCCAAAAGAAATGATATAATTAGAATAGTCTTGCAGCTCAGTCTCTTCACAGCAATAGTATTTTGAGGATTTTCAAGTTACCAGATATAAATTTGAATTGATTCGGTTTCATCCACAAAAAGTGAAGGAATACTTCACTCTTCGTAGATGTGGTCTCTTACTTGAGTGAAGTCCGTAATAAGTATAATTTGTAAGTGTGCGATGTTACTCCACAACATCAATGAGCATACGATATAGCTGAACATAAATGGGCCGAAATGTCACATTATTATGGACACCACAGAAGATTATAGAAAGACAATGGCTCCACAGCAGTGCATTGGGGTGTGTTGGCTCCACAGCAGTGCATTGGGGTGTGTTGGCTCCACAGCAGTGCATTGGGGTGTGTTGGCTCCACAGCAGTGCATTGGGGTGTGTTGGCTCCACAGCAGTGCATTCGGGTGTGTTGGCTCCACAGTGGTGCATTTGGGGTTTGTTGGCAGAACCGCAGTGCATTGGGGTCTGTTGGCGCCACAGCAGATCACAGCTAGAGAGTTTTCACTGCAATGTACTAGTTCATGGAACTGTCTCTTGTATCTTTTCTTGGTTTTTATGGCCTGTGCACATTTCCAAGCTAAATATTTATATGTTCATCTGATACTTTGTGATATTTTAGATGTAACATCATTACTTGGCAAGACAAAGCAGCATGCTATTTAAAAACATACTTATTTTGTTCTGTGTTTTTACAAGAATTTTTTTTCTTTGGCCGTTATGATAAACCAAAAAGAATGCACATAAATATATTTAAATTTAGAGGTTGCAATTGTTCCTTGTTAGAAAAACATAATTAATGCGAGATGATGCTCATAAAGTTATAATATGCATAATATTCAGCTATTAAACCTCTGATCCCTCTAAAAGGGCATGCAATGCAGAGGATGCTTAGCTCAAATAACAGTGCTGGAATGCAGAATATGTTCACACATAGTGTAAATTCTACCACTTCGCATTTCTCAAAACTCATATTCCTCATTTCTTTGTTGCTACTTTTAAATGACATTTAAATAATGTCTTAATATTGTAACATATTTCTGAGGTAAAAAAAAGCCTGTAGACTCATTGGTGGGTCAGAAGTATGGTCTGTCTAAGCTAATATCACATGTAGCATCATCTATCAAAATGAGGACAAATAGAATGAGGGAAATGGAAACCAGACTTTTTAAAATGACATAAAATGACTTCCCAGATGCTTTGACAGTTGTCCTGAGCACAGAAGATATCACCTGACGATTAAAGCTGTTTATCATGTTAAGGTGTTTTTTTAAACATTGTTTTGTGTGAAACATGCTTTTTCCCCTAAACTAAAATGTGTTTCAGTGAATAAGCCAGGTTTGTGTACTATTATGCATTACCGAGCAAGCACTAGTATGATGAAAATGCTGGAGTTTTGGAACTTAGACTAAGCATGTTAATGCTAAATGAATGCAAAGAAAATGCAATACATTATCAATAGCACAAAAAAAGGACAACAATATGGTTAATGGTTGTTTTAAGATAGAAAAGAGTATTTGTTTATGTCCCTGTGACTGACTCCAAAATGTAAAAACAATCATGAAAAGTAGATATCATTGTAATTGTTAGTTATTGATTCATCATTAATTACTAATTACTAAGTAAGTGATAATGAAATCAGTTCACATAAGCAAAGACTTGGTTTAAATAAAACAGATCCAGTATGTCAGAGGTGTTTTGACCTTTTTGTTTCATTTAGTAGACACTGGTTAATCCCAAATGACTGACTTGGCCAAGTATTCACAAGTCTCAAGATTTCATAATTGTTACATGAAATGAGGTAAATTGACAATCAAATTGTAAAATGGAAACATTCTCCAGCGCAGCTACTTTTCCAGGTTGGCTATTTTGGATACTCTGCTATCACTTCACCACATTTATCCCCAACTGCGGAATGTGCTAAAGCAGTGGTTCTCAAAAGTTTTTAGAGACTGGGATTTGTTGCCCAATAGAAAGTGAAGAAACACAGAAAGGTCTTCCCAACACCCAATAGGAAAGCAACAAACTCTGTGAAACTGGGAGCGACGATGATGAATGAAAGGAAGGTCCAGCTACAGAATTATCCTATCGCTGGGGAGTGTGTGAGCAGAGTACCGTCTCCACATGCACCCAACTCATATTAGGTGTCAAGTGATGTTTTACTTGTGGCACACCCTTTGAGTTCACTGTACTAAAGCTCACATTGCACATTTGTTTGGTTGGATGTCCACAATGAACAATGTTGATGCCCTACTACTGCATCCAACCCTAGGAAAAGCCCATGCCATGGCATAGATTCAATGCCAGCCGTTAAAGTTGGCAGAAGTTAATGTTTTTTTAATGAAAGTTATTATTATCTAAATAATGGCAGATTCAATGCAAACTGCCTGCTATGAACTAATGTGCATTAAAGAACTACTATAACGGTATGGGAATAATGGCATTTTGTAAAAAACGCCATTATTTCACCCAAAAATGTTAAGTCCCCCCAAGCAATAATATCAGGGTCAGGAGCCAGTGAAATGCCCCCCTGGCCCTTAAATAAAACAAATGATGCCCCCCCATCTGGGATTAGCAAAATGCCTCTAGCCACATTAATAAATATTAACCCCCTGGGTCTAATGGCTGGCAAAATGCCCATAGCTGCAGAAATAAAATTGTCAAAATTCATCCCCACAAGGCCAGAGCCTGGCCAAGTTCCCCTGCTCTCCTAATAAAATTAATTTACCTCACCCCCCACCCTCGGGATCTGGGGCAGCTAACCCCAGAAATAAAATTAACTAATATCCTCTTCCAGGGCAAGGGGCTTTCAAGCACTACTGGTTCCTGAAAAAATTACCCCCCCCCCCCCCCCCCCACTTTGTGAGCAGGACATCGATGGAAAGTGGGTGAGACATAGTAAAAAAAATGGGTGGAAATAACCTTAATCCACAATCTCTTGTTTTATGTATTGGTCATCTCATGGAAAGTCAAATTCTGGGAATGGGTTCACAATAGTTTATGTAAAGCACATAATTACAATTGTAATCTTCTGCCTGTATAGGTCAGCAGATGACAGGTCAATGCTGCATGATATTCAGGTGCAAAATGAATTTTTACAGGTACCACATAAGTAATGTAAGGGTTCATGGATATGTACTATTGGAATATAACAGATTATTAAAGCAAACTCTGGAGCGGACAGCAAATATCATCATATTTTAACTAGTCTAGCAATGTATTCATATGCAAAGTGAATGCTTGTAAGGAGTTGCCGGAGTATCGCTGACACACCCTTACAATTCCTAAAAACATAGCTGTGACATCATACAAGGAGTGTGAGCTGGAGTCTGGAGATATAAAACCTACTATTTTTAGATCTTTTCCAAACAATAAAAATGTATTTTTAGCACGAGTTTGGCTGCCAGATGAACTTCCTCTACGTATGTGAAAGAAAACTCTTATTTTTGAGCTTATGTACTTTCATACTATAATTCAGATGTCTGTGGGATAAGGGATTAATTGATAAAGAGACCAAGGTGTGTTAGGTATCTCAGTTTACAAAGCTTAACATAAACAATGTCTGTATGGTGTGTTGGAATTATTAAAATCACTGTAAGATACAACTGATAATACATTTTCACTTAAAGCTTTATTTATGAAGTTTGAAGTTCCCTTTTCAATTCCCTTCAAATCTGTCTTTCATGGATAAAGTCCTTATAGTACTTGAGTTAACTAGTTGTTTGTCCTGGCAGAAGTGTAATATTGTTACTACAACTTCAATCCCTCTGACCTCTTCAATCCCTTAATTGTGTCATGGACCCCATTCCCTCTAGATTGTAAGCTTACGAGCAGGGTTCTCTACCTCTTGTACCAGTCTGTACTAGTTTGTCTAACTTAGTATGTAGTTCCTTTCTTTGCTCTGTACCAAGCGCTTCGAGAATTGGTGGCGCTGTACAAATAAATGTTAATGTAATGTAATCTAATGCCATTTTTTTTAATAAAATGGTTAACACAAGATATACACAGTTTCTCATGTTTTATTATTGTTTTGTAAAATTATCTTCATGCCAGAGTGGTTAGTATACTAGCACAAGGCGGAAATCTATAGCATTTACATTATGGTAAAATTCCAATAATTTACACAGCACTTGGTTCAGAGCATACAAGGTTGCATCGCTGATTATCTGTAAGAAGGCCAACTAATACACAAGCTAACAGGGTTACTCAGTCTCTCTTACAAAGAGTCTTACAAGTCAGGTGCTGGATACAACACAATTACTTGGAGAGAAGGGGATTATGTTGTAGGAAAAAATGAAGGTAGAAAGTTCTAGAGACATACCTGGCATAGGAGAACGGAATAAAAAGTGTGTTAGAGAGAGAGATTGAGCAATACATCTTGTGTGGCATAGTAGGGGAAATAATAGAACAGGAGAAAAGGGTGATAAAACAAGATGAGCTGGAGTTTAAGCTGTTCACGATGTTTTGGAGGGAAGAGGAGTGAAGAAATAACAGATAAGGAATGGGTAATGGCTGAGGCTGATGGAGATTGGAGAAAGGGAATTAGACAAAGGAAAACACTGGTATTGGGGAAAATATAGAATATTGATAAGGATAAAAAGACTGTGGAAAAAAAATGGAAGGGGATTTGAAAGAAAGATAGGTCTGAGAAAGACGAAGAGTGACGCTTTAAATCTTGAATCTGGGAAGGTAAGGACAATACATAATGAAAGAGGAGATTAAATGGAGGAGTGCAAAGATTAAGAGATCCAGGGTTCTATATATGACATGCATGATAGCAACATTGCCAAACATTACATATTTTTTAAATTTACACTTTGAATGGAATATATTCATTTTTAATGAACCGTTTGTGTAGACATCTCATATTAAATGATGCTACATTAACTGACTGCTTAAGTAAGTATGTCTCTGCTTTCTCCCTGGAATTCTGTTACATATCTTTGAATTTCTCATGTTTGTAATAGCAACAATATTTGTCATGGATCCTGTAAATGTGGTGTTTGTTTCTTTGTACAGGCACCCAATAATACTATGTACTTGTGGCAGCATCCAGCTGTCAACAGCTGCTCTGAGATTAAAGAATGAAATTGGGCATACAGCTGGCAAAGAGAAAAAAAAAAGAAAGACAAACTGCAAAGTACCAAAGTTTTAATTTTACATTGTACAGACATTAAAATGGTCGGTGCTACTTATTTTTATTTACCGATTGTATTTAGGTAGCAGAATTAATTAAAGAGGCACTAAAATGTTAATATTTGCAATATTTTTTCTGTCCAAGGTTTAAAGGTCAACTCCAAACACTTGTACTCTAAGCAGTAATTCCTCTCATCCCACTTTCTGAATTGCTACCATTCTCCTATTAACCTGCAATAATCTTACCTTAACTCCTCCCACTTGTGATTCTATGCATTCATAAGAATGTCTAGACATTTTGTAATGGACACCTATAACTTTTCTATGCTGCCCTGCAGAGTGTATAATTCATACGTTTCCCTAGAGAAATCATGTTTTAGGTGACATAGAAGCATAAATTATTGTGTTTTTATTCCCTTGAAAGATGGTCTGTGTTTGTTTTTCTGTTTGAGTGCTGAAGCCATCTAATTGTATTACTCTTGGTGCTAAATATTCCTTCCTGTAGATTTGCTTGCACAATAGAATAACTGCAAAGAGTGTTTGGGAACAAGTCGTGCCTCTTTGTAACAAGGTGGGAGGGGGGGATATTGGGCAATGAACACAGAGACGGAGATATTTTTTCTCTAATATTGACTGAAACATTGTGTTTTTTCGAAATTCAGATGTACAGTTTTACAGGACACGGAAGCAGGGTGAAAGTACCAGTAAACCTACTCTTGAAACACTTTCTGATTTCAGATCGGTGATTTAGTGAAAGGGACTAGAAATACTGCTAAATTAATAAGGTAAATTTCTTAAACTGGAAGAGAAGATAATCTTATCTACAAACGTCGATCTTAGTGTGTGCACATCAATCACGTGGCACGCAGCCAATCAGTGGAGAGGAAGTGATCATCTCCTCCCCAGATACAAGTGTTTTCTGCATTATAGACACTGCACACCAATTTTTATTAAAAGACAACTAAACTTTTGTTTGTGTTTCATAACAGTAAGTCATTAATTAACCTAACTGATTTTCTTTTTTTTTAGGGGGAGGGGGGATGGATTTCATTCATAGAGTCTCCAACCCCTGCTAGGGTCTGTATGTATGTTTCATCCGAATTGCATTGCTGACAATTGTGTCGGCAATGCAAATCGGAAGATGCCCATTAGTGAAGTGTGTGTGCGCACACATGAGCGATTGAGGCTTCCTCCACTGCAGAATCATGGGAAATGTAGTGCCCGTTGATTCTGCTGAAGTTAACAAGCCTCAACGGCTCATGTGTGCGCACAGTTCACCATTGGCATCTTCCGAATTGCATTGCCGACACACAGACTGTGTCAGCAATGTGATTTGGATGCCATATCCTGCCCCTTGGCTCATTTGTGTCGGCAACACAACTGAGCCAAGGGGTCAGGAATAAAAGTAGGAGGGGCTGGGGACTCTCAGAATGAAATAAAGTATAAAGTAAGTCCCCAAAAAATAAATAAGTTTAATTAAATTATAAAATATTGAGTCAAAAAAAAGTTTAGTGGTCTTTTAAGAAGTACCATCTCTGCTCCCTGGCAGTCTGGAATTAGAAGAAGTCTATGTCACTTCTGAACTATACTGCACAGGAGCATAATACATATATTAGTGAGATAAAAGCTCATTTTGTATCAAACACTTTAAGAAAGCAGGCATGACCCAGAGAAAGAGCAACTGCTGTCAAAACAGACATGGTATCAAGCCAAAATCTTGTTTATATTTGCAGACTACATTTTAACCGATATAAAGGTTTTCAATTCTAATGGTTTATTCACAGTCTGTGCCTAATGACAAAAAGGGCCTGGCATCATGGGAATTGTAGTTCAACAAGAGCTGCAGAGCTCACTTTTGACTACCAATGACTGGCAAAAATCTGTAAATAAAAAACACCCCTTTCTGTCTCATTAGAGATTTTTGCCAGAGGCTCAAAGAAGCACGGTGAATGGTTAGAGTTAGGACCCACCTAGGGGGGTCTGCCTTGACGTTGGCAGGTGGGCTCATCCTCTCATGGCCATTGGAGGTAACTAAAAAACCTCCATTTGTTTTAAAAATACATAGGGATAAAGGAGAGAGCGCAGGTAGCTTGTTTTTCTTTTGTTTTTACAATATATTGGGGCTGATGTGTACTGTAGTCTTTGCAGCCGCCCAGTGATGGGAGTGAGCGCAGGACTTTTCTTTCTGCATGTGTATCCATAGAAATAGCTACAGCAGCAGGAGGATCACAACTCCCATGAAGATGAGGCAGCCCTCACCAGGGTGCTTACCTCTCTGTTGGCTCCTTATGTTCCCCCCCCCCCGCCCCGTGTTACTTACCAGCGTTTTGTTTGAATCCAGCCACGGACACAGCGCATTCCCACACGGCTTCATAGCCGCGCGCATGCGCTGTGTACCGCCGCTGGCCGATCAGCTGGTAAGAAGGGGTGTGCGGGGGGCGGGATGTGGGTTGCTTAGCTCGCGCATGCGCGGTGGACATAAAGTTACAGCTGAGTTATCAGCTGTAACTTTATGCGCATGCGCAGTGAGCAAATTCTCCTGCGATTGCGCAGGAGAATTTGCTCCAGTAATTCGTCAGAACACCGGCCCTGCTTACAACATAGCTATCAGATAATCTAGGTGATAGAAAATAGTTAAGCTCATTTAACATTTAAATTGTGGTTCTGAGATACATGACCCCTGACATTCATACAGTTACAAACACAGAAGAGAAGAGAAAAAAGTGAAAATCACTGGCGAAACAGAAAGCCTCATGTGCACCGACACTGACAGCCACAGACATACATGTATTCAGTGGTCTCCTTCTTGTGTTTGTGATGTCAGCTTAAATAGTCAGTGTAAGGGAATAGGAGGTGGCAGCAGGCAGGCAAGCAATCTGCAGTATTTCTATGTCAGCAATCACTGAAAGGCCAGGCAGAGAGGCAGATTGTGATTCACACTAATGAGCTATTCTGCTTGTGTCATCTTGGATTGGTGGGATAAATAGAGAAAATAGCAAGCAAATCCATATCTAGAGATAAGAAAGGCCTCCACTACTGGATGACAAACTGGGAATACTACCCAGGGAAAGATAAGAATGGCAAGATAATGTTGGAGGCACCCGAGAGACCCATTTGCCTTACTTAATTGGTTATGATGTCATGTGACATTTTTGGATGCTACTGTATCAAAAGCCAAAACTAATTATTGGGTTTAAAAATGTTGGTGGGCATTCAGAACAGCAAAATAAATTAATGTTGCCCATACTTTTTGATAAATCACATAGGGCTCTGGGATGTACAAGCATAACCACAGGCAAATTGACCTAAATCCAAACTTTTGCACAAAAGCACACCATTGTGCATATATTCACAAGACAGATAAGGTTAGAAAACAATGGCTAGTTTGTGATTACTACATGCTAATGGATATTGTTAAAACCCTGGTGAGACAGTAAACAGGGATTTAATTTTCTCAGTTCTATTGAATGAGTGATTTATCTTAAGCTTGTTACATGTTGCTAAATTACTTAGCAAGTTTTAATTTATTTTTGGAAATTGAGTCCACTGGTATGCTTTGACATAATTGTATAAGTCTCAGTGTTCCAAATCCAGAGGACAGGATAAGTGTCATGCATAAGACAGTCTGTTGCTGGAGCCAGGCTATAATCCTGAACTGTAACCCTTATAATGATCGATCATTTTATGTCTGCTGTGATTGTGGATTAGTAAATCCACAGCCAGACACATAGACATGGACTACTTTCACAGGTGCAGAATAAATAAATGTACAATAACTAAACCTCACTGCTGGTTTGGAATTAATTTAAGGCCTTTAGAATGATTCATGTTTATAGGAAGGGTATATACACCAAATTCCCTTGGTAAATTATTTTAAAGGGACACTCCCACCAAAAAATGAAAAGTTGTTATTTTTTATTGTTGATTTCAGATATGTCTTTTGTTTTTGTTATGTGACTGTATTTGATAAAATAAGTATCTAAACAAGTGTAACTGGGCACCACCATTTTGTGAAATACAGTGTTACTTTGGGGCTGGTGACAGAGAATGCAGTTTAAAAATTCTGATCATCACATCACAAGAGGGTGGAGTTAAGATCATGTTTGATCAGGTCAATCTCCTTTCTTTGTGTTAGAAGGCAGGTAAAAAAAAAAAAATTGTACACAGCCACCTAGTCCTGTTCACTATGATACACAGGAGCCAGTAAGAGAGCAGAGGAGTATCTTATGTCAACATCATGCAGGTTTTGGCCATATTTTTAAAGTGGGACTTTGGATGATATTGGATGATATTGCATCATGGGAAATATTCACAAAATGGAGCCAAGAGATAAACACCTAATTTCATTTTTCCTTTATGTGCAATAAATTCAATTATATATATATATATATATATATATATATATATATATATATATATATATATATATATATATATATATATATATATATATATAAAACAGTAGCATATGATTTATATATGTTTGTTTTAAATGAACAGGTTTTCTAGTTACATCTTATGTAAGTGGTAGTGTCACTTTACCCATAATAAGTTACCACCCACTAGAAAATCACAGCAGCTGGTATTTGCTTTTTTATATATAAAGTTTGGTTGGAGGAATATGCCATATACAGCCAGCAGTTCTAACAGACCTCCAGCACTCTGACTCATTATTGAGCACATTATTGAGCACAAAACCGCATTAGGATACCATTCCAGGAGAGGCACAGAGTCACTGCACCTCTAGGAACTCCTTTTCGAAAAAGTCAGACAGCACCAATATTGCCAATTTTTATGAGGTAGATTTGCTGGTGTATGGTGGGGGCAGGTCTGGCATTTTGCCCTCCCCCCATGAAAGTATCTATGGATGCCCATGTTCACATACAATGATAATAACATTAAATGGCTAATTTATATATTTTTGTAAATAAGTTTTTATTCATTTTTCAGAAGATATTAGCAAAACATATAAAAGTCTGGCACTCTAAAGCATAACACAAGATCACCATTTTGTTTTTCTGCAGGCAATGGAGGTCATTTATACATCTTTCCCCACACTTTAGTGAATAGAACCTTGGCAAACATGTGTTTGGTGTAGGTTGTCAAAAACTAATCAGGTGCTAAAAAGTGGAGAAACTGCCCCCCCCCCCCCCCCCCTTTTTAAAGACCACTCAACTACTATGGCGAATCACCAGCATTTGCAGTGTGCATACAATGAATTATGAAAAATACACTTAACTATAGTGTATTTTATTTCTGTGAGCGCTAGCCAAAACACACAAAAGTAAAAGAAAAATGAATACAACTGATAACACACAGAATGTCATGCATAGCTATGCACTAACACAGTTATTTTTTTTATTTATCCAGCATGTACATACTCTAAAACTGTAACCAGATACCATTTGTTTTTTTGACCAATGACCTGCTCTACACAATAACAACATGGGAGTCTTGTTGTGCCCTGGCCTCTAGGGAAGGTTGGACTGTGGTCTGTAAAACCAAAAGATAGACACATGAAAAGAGATTGGCTTTTCAAAATTGTATGGTACGTTGGAGTTCAGTTTAAACAGCTGGGGAAACTAAATCTATGTACATATGGTCAATAAGCAGTTTTATTAACGAACGCCTGTATTGATTACCTGTGTCGTTACAGACCATGTTGCATGCACTCACCTGTTATTACTCTTAAAATCCTAACTGTTTACAGAGTTGATATTTTTCTGTGTTTCAGGAAGTCACTCAAATTATTCAACAATATTGTGTGAGATTAATGATTTGACTTCTTATTCATTATTGCTTAAACAGACACTAAGCATTTCCCACATGGTGAATAGTGTTGAGCGAACCCGAACCGCACTGTTCGGGTTCGTACCGAACATTACGGTTTTTGGACCCCGGACCCGAACATTCCACTGTATGTTCGTGTTGGAGTTCCGGGTTCGGCAGGGCCGGAGCCACCTGTAAGGTGACCTAGGCAGCCGCCTAGGGCGCAACTTAGCAGGGGGCGCCGGAACCGTGAAAAAAAAAAGAAATCCTCCCCCTTCCCCCTTACTTACCTCCTCGCTGCTGCTCTGTCTCCCGGTGCAGGTCCGTGGCTGTGAGGGAAGCGTTGTGCGCTCCCCTCCAGCCGATGCAGATTCAATAAAGTTTGTTTAAACTTTTTTTTTAAACAAACTTTATTGAATGCGCATTGGCTGGCCGGGAACGCACAACGCTTCCCTCACAGCCACGGAGCTGCAGCACCGGGAGACAGAGCAGCAGCGAGGAGGTAAGTAAGGGGGAAGGGGGGAGGAAGAGGGTGGCTAAATCCTGGCCCATTGAGAGGCATAATCCTGGCATATTGAGGGGCATAATCCTGGCATATTGTGTGGGAAAATCCTGGCATATTGAGTGGCATAATAATCCTGGCATATTGAGAGGCATAATCCTGGCATATTGAGGGGCATAATCCTGGCATATTGAGGGGCATAATCCTGGTGTATTGTGTGGGAAAATCATTGCATATTGAGTGGCATAATAATCCTGGCATATTGGGTGGCTAAATCCTGGCATATTGAGAGGCATAATCCTGGCATATTGAGAGGCATAATCCTGGCATATTGAGAGGCATAATCCTGGCATATTGAGGGGCAAAATCCTTGCATATTGAGGGGCATAATAATCCTGGCATATTGGGTGGCTAAATCCTGTCATATTGAGAGGCATAATAATCCTGGCATATTGAGGGGCATAATCCTGGCATATTGTGTGGGAAAATCCTGGCATATTGAGTGGCATAATAATCCTGGCATATTGGGTGGCTAAATCCTGGCATATTGAGAGGCATAATAATCCTGGCATATTGAGGGGCATAATTCTGGCATATTGTGTGGGAAAATCCTGGCATATTGAGTGGCATAATAATCCTGGCATATTGTGTGGGAAAATTCTGGCATACTGAGAGGCATAATAATCCTGGCATATTGAGGGGCATAATTCTGGCACATTGTGTGGGAAAATCCTGGCATATTGAGTGGCATAATAATCCTGGCATAATGGGTGGCTAAATCCTGGCATAATGGGTGGCTAAATCCTGGCATATTGAGAGGTATAATCCTGGCATATTGAGGGGCATAATCCTGGCATATTGAGGGACATAATCCTGGCATATTGTGTGGGAAAATCCTGGCATATTGAGTTGCATAATAATCCTGGCATATTGAGAGGCATAATCCTGGCATATTGAGGGGCATAATCCTGGCATATTGAGGGGCATAATCCTGGTGTATTGTGTGGGAAAATCATTGCATATTGAGTGGCATAATAATCCTGGCATATTGGGTGGCTAAATCCTGGCATATTGAGAGGCATAATCCTGGCATATTGAGAGGCATAATCCTGGCATATTGAGAGGCATAATCCTGGCATATTGAGGGGCAAAATCCTTGCATATTGAGGGGCATAATAATCCTGGCATATTGGGTGGCTAAATCCTGTCATATTGAGAGGCATAATAATCCTGGCATATTGAGGGGCATAATCCTGGCATATTGTGTGGGAAAATCCTGGCATATTGAGTGGCATAATAATCCTGGCATATTGGGTGGCTAAATCCTGGCATATTGAGAGGCATAATAATCCTGGCATATTGAGGGGCATAATTCTGGCATATTGTGTGGGAAAATCCTGGCATATTGAGTGGCATAATAATCCTGGCATATTGTGTGGGAAAATTCTGGCATACTGAGAGGCATAATAATCCTGGCATATTGAGGGGCATAATTCTGGCACATTGTGTGGGAAAATCCTGGCATATTGAGTGGCATAATAATCCTGGCATAATGGGTGGCTAAATCCTGGCATAATGGGTGGCTAAATCCTGGCATATTGAGAGGTATAATCCTGGCATATTGAGGGGCATAATCCTGGCATATTGAGGGACATAATCCTGGCATATTGTGTGGGAAAATCCTGGCATATTGAGTTGCATAATAATCCTGGCATATTGGGTGGCTAAGTCCTGGCACATTGAAAGGCATAATCCTGGCATATTGAGCGGCATAATCCTGTCATATTGAGGGGCATAATCCTTCAGTGATTATTCAAATTACAGTGATTATTTATTGGATGCTATACTACATATTTGTACCCTGCCCTGAGCCCAGTGCCACAGAGAGTGCAGTGCACTTGCAACTGCATGTGTGCCAGGCACATGACTTTAATCCTGTTCTGTTAGCTCAGTGGGCAACATCGAGGCATTTTTAAATACTGCAATTTGTTGGTGTTAAATATTACATTTGCGTCCTGCACTTCATATCTGAGAGTCAAATAAAACCGTCAAATACTGTGCTTACAGCGCACTTTGAAAAATTCTAATTGTTTTAGGTGCTAAATAGTACATTTGCGTCTTGCGGTGCACTTCATATCTGAGAGTCAAATAGAACAGTCCAATGCTGTGCTTACAGCGCACTTTGAAGAATTCTGGCTACCTCCTCCTCCTCCTCCTCCTCCTCCAGCACCGCTTCCACCTACACCGCCACAGTCACCGCCTCCTCAACCTATGGGTCACTTAGTATAAACTGAAAGAGAATACCCTGCACTCCAACCCTCTCTCAAATGGATAATTCTGTTGATCCTCCTGGCAGCCATGCTTTAGATTTATGTTCTTCCAAAGCTAAAATCAAAGATTCCATCTAGTGCTATTTTATGGCTCAGTTGTATTTGTATGTATTTTATGTTATTTTAAGTTATTTCCCTATCCACATCTGCTTGCAGGGCACTTGTCCTACTCTTACCCACATTTTACCTTATTTTGCAACCCTCTAGCCCTTTCCAGGACTTTTTTAGAGGCATTTTAGTGGCCAAAAGTTCGTGTCCCCATTGACTTCAATGGGGTTCGAGGTCAAGTTCGAGCCCGGACATTTTTTCGAAGTTCGGCCGAACCTGCCGAACCCGAACATCCAGGTGTCCGCTCAACTCTAATGGTGAATTGATTTAAACTGGAATAACTGGCCATTACTGCTAATATTTCAGGAAGTTTGACCTCGAGCCATTGAGTACTACATGTCCCAGTGCTTTCAGTGCTGTGTTAACAGCAATGAAAAAACTATGCTGTTGAACTTGCAGCCCACTAAATCTCACAAGCAATGACCTTTGCCTTTTTAACTGTCGTCTCCCACATTCAAATGTGTTTGTAATGTTTCATGTGTCACATGGCTCTGTTTCACCTGTAGAAAACAGCACTGTGGTTACTGTGGTATTATAGCAGGCCGCAAACAAATGTTTAAGCAAATATGATAACCTTTTATATTTGCACATGTTGAAATGAGATTCTATACAGTTACCAATACTAGTTTTCTCATGCCTGTGATTATTTCCTATTGCTTAAGGAACTAAATGGATAGTCTGGTGTGTGTAAGACTCCTCGAAGAAACTACATAACTCATGGGTACAAAGTTCATCATCCATGTTATAGATTCTATATGCACTGATGTGTTCATCAACATCAACATGTTATTATTTCAAGCTTTATATAGCTATATTGTATTTGAAATATCATATGATCCCGCAAAAACAAAAAGTAAAAAAAAAGTTTGCCGGTAGAGGCACTGGATTGGGGAGATCAAAAGATCCCCCCTCACCAGCCCTCTGCTCGGCAAGCTCTGCTGGATCTGGGGAAGGGGCGGAGCTCATTGACTGAGAGGTGTAGCTCTGCCCCCACCCTGTGAAGCAGAGCAGCATCTGCTTCACGTGGAGCCGCAGGCAGCAAGAGAAAGTTCTGCTTGAGTTCCCCGTGAAGCACACACTGCTCTGCTTTGCTGGGTGAGGGCAGAGCTACACCTCTCAGCCGGTGAGCTCAGCCCCCTCACTGGATCCACTTTTGCAGGCAGAGGAAAGGGAGGGGGGGAGAGAGAGACAGAACAGAGGGGAGAGAGAGAAAGAGAGAGAAAGAGAGAGAAAGAGAGAGAAAGAGAGAGAAAGAGAGAGAAAGAGAGAGAAAGAGAGAGAAAGAGAGAGAAAGAGAGAGAAAGAGAGAGAAAGAGAGAGAAAGAGAGAGAAAGAGAGAGAAAGAGAGAGAAAGAGAGAGAAAGAGAGAGAAAGAGAGAAAGAGAGAGAAAGAGAGAAAGAGAGAAAGAGAGAGAAAGAGAGAAAGAGAGAAAGAGAGAAAGAGAGAAAGAGAGAAAGAGAGAAAGAGAGAAAGAGAGAAAGAGAGAGAGAGAGAGAGAGAGAGAGAGAGAGAGAGAGAGAGAGAGAGAGAGAGAGAGAGAGAGAGAGAGAGAGAGAGAGAGAGAGAACAGTGGGAGGGGTGGAGAGAGAGAGAACAGAGGAAGGGAAGGGGGGTGAGAAAGGGAAGGGGGGTGAGAGAGGGAAGGGAGAGAGGGAAGGGAGAGAGGGAAGGGAGAGAGAGAGAGGGAGAGAGAGAGAGGGAGAGAGAGAGAGGGAGAGAGAGAGAGGGAGAGAACAGATATTGGGAAGGAGGGGGAGAGAGAACAGGTATGGGGGAGTTGGAGAGAGATAGACATGGCAAGGAAGAGGAAAGGGACAAACATGGGAAGGGAGAGAGACACATACATGGGGGGGAGGCGGGAGAGACAGGGGGGCACCACAGGGGAGGCCCTCACAGGGCACCGAAACACTTAAGGCCAGCCCTGAATGGAAGTATGCCTGGCCCTCAAGTTCTTCATGCTAGACTTTTGGTGCTTTACCCCAGAACACATCAACTATTGCTGTTTCTGACTATAAGTATTATCTCCTTCTTCTTCTTCTTCTTCTTCTTCTTCTTCTTCAAACTTGTCCAATTAAAAGATCTGGAACCAAGAGTAGATCATTAGCATAGCTCTGCTTATTTTTACAATACGTGAGCAGAAAATGAGTCTGTACAATAACTATTGTAGATTGGGTAAACATCACTTTTTTGTTACTTATCTTTTTAATTGAACATGATGTCCATGTGATAGTAACATCAGAACGCTAATATGATGTCCAGCATTCATTCTGTACTATTTGCAAAATCATCTTGGCCATATATACAGTAGTGGCTTGGCCCGCCATGTTTACAGTGATCGGTTGTGCCATACAAATGGAGACCACATAGTCCAATTGTATCTACCAGATGGTTAAACCCGAACTCAGAGTTCATATCTGTGGTTGCAGGTAACCCTGGGAAGATCACATTCTGCACTTTTTTCCTGAGACACACACCTGTTCTCTCCTTAGTAACAGAGCTTGCCATTTAAAGTACACTTTACTGTTTGTTTATGTTATTAAAAGTAAGCATTAATTAGCCTCCAGAACATACATTGTGTACTTTGCTAGCTCAATACTTTTGGAGAAAGACATTTTGGGTGGTTGTCAGTGTGTCAGGAAAAAATGTGAAACATTAAGAAATTTGTGTGCAAGACGCAGAACATTCTTTATGTGACTGACAACAAGTCAGATACATGAGATACTCCCTTTTCTGCAATTTGACAACTACGTACAATAGTAATGTTCCTTCTATTTAAGCAGTGCGGGCTGCACACTAAAACAAAACTCTGTCACATACATTTGGTTTATACTGTGCATGTAGAGATTAAAATAATATGATGTGTGATCAAATTGTGTTACCAGAATCACACGGAAATGCATACATTAAGAGAAAAATGTGTTTTAAACGTATCTGTTGTGTCTCTTGGTAATGACATCAACTTGTGGCTTGAAATGCAAATTAAAGATTTTCCATTTAAAGAAGTTAACTTGCATATTCATCCACTAGGTCAGTGGTGGCTAACCTATGGGACACGTGCCACAACTGGCACGCCGAGCCCTTAATTGTGGCGCGTGGCCAGGTTCAGCTCTCACCGCTTTTCTGCTCCAAACGAGAGGACCAGGCATCAGTGGTAAAAAGACGGCACCGCCAGTCATCTTCTCCTTATACAGATAATCGGGCGCATGCGCGCTATCTGTTGAAGCTTTCAAGTTGGAAAGCAATTAACTTTTTGCTTTCCAATTTTTACTGTCATTATATGTCAGGATTTAGCCATTCAATATGCCAGGATTTAGCCATTCAATATGCCAGGATTTAGCCCCTCAATTTGCCAGGATTTTGTCCCTCAATATGCCAAGATTTTGTCCCTCAATATGCCAAGATTTTGTCCCTCAATATGCCAAGATTTTGTCCCTCAATATGCCAAGATTTTGCCACTCTATGCCAAGGTTTTGCCCCTCAATGTGCCAGGTTTTGCCCCTCAATGTGCCAGGTTTTGCCACTCTGTGCCAGGTTTTGCCACTCTGTGCCAGGATTTAGCCATTCAATATGCCAGGATTTGCTAGTTTTTTGCCCCCCTTTTGTTGAATACTCAATAAATATGCAAAAATTGGGATATTACCTTAACCCCAACCAGTAGATGGCATTTGTACTTGTACACTCAGAAGTTCACATACTACGTATTTTTTCACTTTGAAAATAACAGGAGTACAGGAGCATTGTGCATGTAGTTCCTGTGCTTACATCCCCATGGCCATTCAAATGTCTTCAGTGCATACCCCTGAACAGTCACGCTGTCCAGAATTTCATTCTCTGGTATTTGTAACACTAGAGAGTTAATACTGTGCTTGTGCAGTAGAACTGTCAGTTTGAGTGACAGTCCGGTAGTGCTGACACTTCCCCCTCCTAAGTAATGCCTCCAACATCCTGCATTTACAGGGGCAAGTTGGGAGCTTATGCCAGTCTTTAGAGTCAATCATAGAGTTGACTAGCAAGTTATGATGTCCTGCAAAATGTCTGCAAATGTGCATGTATTGTTCTAAATGTAAACTTTAATGTATATGAATTATTTCTTCATTAATTTATATTTATTTTATCATGGAATGTTTTATTAACATGATTTTTACCTAGCCCTTTGAGACAATATGTTCTTGGCAGGTGCAAGTTCTGAGTACTTCTGATTATGTCCAGAGCCAGGCACCTTCTAAATCAAGAGATGACTCCATGGGGTCCATGACTCCCTTTTGGTTCTCCTCCAATTTCAAATTCATGGCATATAACATTATTGTTAGCAGAGGGGTCAAATGTCTCTTGTTTTTGACCAGAGCATATTTTATCTAGAAGCCAACAGGTGACGATAATATTTCTTAAGAAGAAGGAAATCCCTTTACAATCTTTTTACTGAAGTCCTATCATTAAGTAAGACAGCTGCTTCAACTGCCATATGAAAGTACTAAGACAGGCAAATCCCAGGAGCAATGTGTCCTACCTTTCTAGGATAACAGGTGGCAGGAAGCTAGCTTTTAAGGTTGGTATGTCTTATTATTCACCCACTGACCTAGTTGTGGAAAACTGACCCAATTATAGAAAAGATTCAAAGGTTGAGGTTCCTTAGCAGCATGAATAATAGAACTTAAGAACGCTTAACCTATATTGGAAAGTAAAACCACCTGAAATGCTGAAATAGATTGTAAATGTTCTGAATGTCATATGGTTCTCCATTACTTTGTGTTAGCATTAGAGTTGAGCGGACACCTGGATGTTCGGGTTCGGCTTGACCACGAAATTCTTATAAATGGGGACTCTATTTCGGTTTATAGAAAGCCAATTACATACAATGTAATCGTCGAACCCCGAACTCCAACACGAACATACAGTGGAATGTCCGTCTTCGGGTCCGGGGTCCAAAAACCGTAATGTTCGGTACGAACCCGAACAGTGCGGTTCGGGTTCGCTCAACACCAGTTAGCATCAAAGCTATTACCCTGACTGACATTTCTCAACTGCTCCTCCTTGCTATATGGGCATGTGCCACTGCATAACATTTGTTACTTATAGTATCCACTCCACACCTTAGCGTAAGGCACACATGCCTCCTTGTTTTATCTCAAGCACCAAATTGGTGGATGGTCCACAAAATGGCCTGTCTGTATCCTTTTAGAGCATGTTTCTTATAAGAATATACCGTATTTGCTTGATTATAAGAAAAGACAACCTCGTCTTATAATCAAGGTCATCTTATAGTCTGACCTCAAATCGACCTTGCAAGTAGCGGTGGATGTCTGCACAATACATCCTCTGCTGCTGCCTAGCACGTCCGTCGGCACTTTTATAACGGAAGCTGGGAGGTCATGTGACCTTCCAGCTTCATCATAGAAGTCCTGGCGGAAGTGACGGACAGCAGTGGAGGATGTCTGCGTGTATCGTGCAGACATCCTCCTGCTGCCCCCACTACTCACCAGGGAGATCTGGGCAGCCTGTGGATGTCTGCACAATTTGTGCAGACATCCTCCATGCTGCCCGACACTTCCGTCATAATAGATGGAAGTGTCGGGCAGCATGGAGGATGTCTGCCATTACAGGCCCTGATTACCCCCATTAAAGACCCCCATCACCCCCATTACATGCCTCCGTCACCCCATTAAATCACCCCCATCAACACATTACATGCCTTCATTAGCCCATTACATCACCTCTATTACATGCCTCCATCGCCCCATTACTTCATCACCCCCATTACATGCCTCCATCACCCTCATTATATGCCTCCATCACCCCCATCTTGCCGAGGCCCCGGGCTGCAGCCCCTAAACCAATGCCTCCCTGCTGGCCATTTATAATGGATAATTAATTAACTTGTGCATTTTTATGTATTATGCAGGACAAACTCTGTTCTTGTAGGAGGAACTCACCATGTTTGTCACATGCACAATGCGATATGGTGACAGACCCACGTTCTGTATAGCCATTTCTAAACTTCTTGCTCAATTAAGATGGAGGTCATTTTCCACTATCAGTTAGCTTAAATGTACCACATTTTGTGTAATAAGAGTAAGCTATTAACAATATTTTTGTGTATCCACCTCTGACAATCAACTTTTGACAGTAAAAGGTTCTTTCAGTAAATACATCCAGAGGCTCAACCTAAACACTGTGAATGTAGATACAAAAAAAAAAAAATGATATATGATCTATACAATGTGTTTGCAAAATTGCATCCAAATGCATAAATTAAGAGAAAAATACATTTTACATGTGTCTGTGATGTCACATGCTTATGACATCACCTGTGGCTTGATATGAAAATTAACTAATTTTCAATGGGGAATTTGCATATCAAGCCACAAGGTGATGCCATAAGTAGCAGACACCAAATACCCATTTGCACATTCTTTTCTCTTATTTCTTGCATTTACATGCATTTCTGCTAATACAATACATAGATAATTTTTCATCATTTTTTATTCTCTACACTCACCGTTTAAACAATGTTTAGGATAACAGACTCCCTTCAATATTCTTGTAAAGTTACATTTATTGATGCATGTGTTTTGTGCATCTAAGACATACTGGCGCTCTTTATGTCACTTGTCACTTGGCACGTTGATCATTCATTTGCATTTATTTCATTAAATATAAAAATGAGCTATTTGTAATTTATAAAGTAAAGTTTTAATACAAATGGCTGGCTGACATCTTTTGATCCTGTTGATGTGTTAAGCTGATTATTGTTAACAATGCCTCTTTGATGTTGTGCACAAGTCTGTTGGCTTGTTTCGTGCAGACCCATCCTGACACCTAAATGGCTCATACAGACATTTATAGAAATTGACTAGCAGATGTTGGGGACAATATGTTCTCCGTTTTAAGTTAATTATACTTGTCTTTCCCTAAATGTACACAGTGAAACAATAACTCCATATATTTCTCTTCAACGGCATTTTAAAAGTGGTTAAAGTTACTCCATTGTCAGGTGCCTGAGCCAAAATATTTGCTCTACATTTTTATTCTCTTTTGGCAGAATGTTGTGTTGTGAAAGTTTAAATTGCATTTATTTTACAAGGATATACCGGGACAGTTTCAAAAGTTAACCAGAGTTTGTTTACTATCTCCCGAAGAGATCTAAATAATGTGTTTGCACATGGTAAGGTCACACATTTGGAACAGGCTACAAGGAAAACCCCATTTGACTTTCAGAGTCACAAACTCTGCTTGGCTGCAGCCCAGTATTAAAAAAAAAAAAAAAAAAAAATGGCCTGCAGGGCCAAACAGGCTAAGGAGCAGAGTTCGGAACATATTCCTGTGAAATCATCTGACAGAAGTACATGTCAGCCTCAGACGTCCTAGGTCTTAGTACACAGTACTCATAAACAGGACTGAATGAGAGTTTGTCTCATCCCTTAAATGAAAACAGAAGTGAGATTTTTTTCGAGGCAAACAGACAGGACTACTCTCTGCCTGCAATGCTTTATTCTTCATACAATATGTTGTTTTGAAGCAGATAAGGGGATCTTGGGTCAAAAATATACATAGGACACAGGGGGCAGATCTAAAAGGACAAGGAGATCTGATTGGAACAACTATGAAATTGCACAACACACCTCGTTGTTTTGCTGCACCACTACTTGGAATAATGATCAAAACATAGTCTGCTGACTATAAGAGAAAAATACATGTGTTCCTTTCTCTTGTATCCCAAGGTAGCTAGAGTTTATCCGTAACCTTCCAGATCAACATGTAACGCTCATTATTTTGTGTTTTTCTTAGCCTGTAAACAAATGTTAATGACAACTTAATTCATACCTGCACTTGTGTACCAGGTGTGTGACCAGCAAATGAACAGGCCAATCCACAAGACAAACTGTTCTGTTATTGATATTAATGCCATCTGTTTTCTCATTGGAGCAGTGGTTAAATTAGTTTAACCCTTTGCATTGGTTGACTATGTTTCATGTTTTAACACTGAGAAACCCTGGCAACTGTCCCTTTAAAAACCACTAGTTGTGTGTAACACCAGCATCTAAAGATATGGAGAGTAAAGAGATCATCCAAGCTGTGTGGTGCGGCATGCAGGAAGTGACATCACCTCTACTTCTTGCATGCTAGATCAGTCTGTGAGAGAGAGCAGTCTTGCAGCTAAGTGGTAAAATCAGGGGCTCAGAGAAGCCATTTGGTGGTTAAGATGACACAAATAAGCTGTTTGGGGAAAAAATGGCACAGGGTATGCTGTTGGGGACAACAATTGCACTGACAGGCTGGGGGCTAGAATGGCACAAACAAATGTTTGGGTACAAAGATGGGACAGTTATACTGTGTGGGGACAAAGATGGCACGTACAAGCTGTTTGGGGACTAATATGGCACAGCCAAGCTGTTTGGGGCAAACATGGAACAGATAAGCTGTTTTGGGGCTAACATAGCACCAACAAACAGTTTACAAACAATGATAGCCAGACAGGCAGGGGAAAAAAGATGGCACAGACAGGTTGAGGAAAAAGATGGCACAGACAAGCTGTTTGGGGACAAATATGACACTGACAAGCTGGTAGGGGCAAACATGACATAGGAAAAGCTATTTGCGGCCAATATGCCACATACAAGCTGTTTATGTACAACAAATACTCTGGCATGGCTCTTTGGGGGCAAATTGGTACAGAAAAGTAGGGGACAAAGATGTAACTGACAAGCTCTTGTGGTACAGATATGACACTGAAAAGCTGATTGGGGACAAATATAGCACTGAAAAGTTGATTGGGGACAAAGTTGGCATTGGAAAGCTGTTTAAAGGCAAATATTGCACTGATAGGCAGTTTAGGGAAAATTATGACACAAAACAATCTATTAGGCACATATGGCATGCACAAACTCTTTAGGGACAGAGTTGGCATTGACAGTCTGTTTGGGAACAATGATGGGATATACAAGCTTTTTGGAGACCGAGCTGGCACAAACAAGTGTTTGTGTACAGATATAGCACAGACCAGCTGTTTGGGAGCAAAGATGTAACATATAAGATCTTTGGGGTCTAACATAGTACCAACAAGCTGTTTTAAAACAATTTTAGCACAGACGGGGGGGGGGGGGGGGGGGGGAGAGAGAGATGTCACAGACAGGCTGGAGAAAAAGATGACACAGACAAGCTTTTTGGGGACAAAGATACCACATGGTGTTTGAGGACAAAGATGGCAATGACAAGCTGGTTGGCACAGGCAAAGCTGTTTGGGGGCTAATATGCAACATAAAAACTGTGGACAAATATGACAAGATGTTTGGGTAAAGTCGCAACTGAAAAACTGTTTGGTGATAAAGCTGGAACTGTGGGACAGGCTCCTTGGAGAAGTCAGGGGGAAGAGGGCTGGGTACATTTTTGCACCGGGCACTGTGGTTTCCAGTTATACCCCTACTGGAAGCTATTCCCTAAAGGTGAAGTGCAAAGTAAATTGAGGCGATGTGAACATCAACTCTGCTTTAAAGATATAATAATGTATTTGGCAGGGCATATGTGCTCTTCTTACAAGATAAACTCATCAGGTTTATCAGAGAGAAGCGTTCATATAACCTGCACCTCAGTGTTGTTGAATAGCTCCCTTTATCTCTCCAATTTCACTATACATTGTACAGGGAAAAACCTAGTGAACTTCTCCTGCAAGAAGAGTTTAATTTGCCTTCCGTAATGCATAGTTATACCTTTAAAGATTTAACACTGCATTCAGCCAGCAGGACCAAGCCCGTTCTTCTGTTAGTGAAAATACATAAATCTGACTGATCTGGCAACCCAAGCTCTACAACTAGTAGAATAAGCTTGCAGTTGTGTGCTCTGTACAATGTGTGCAACAACAAACCTGTCTAACTTCGCAACCCAAACTGTTCAACTGGTGGCAAAAAACCTTCAGATTACACGGACATATTATTCCAGGACACGTATCAGAAATACATACTTCAGGGGTGCATTGGCTATAAAGAAGAATGATCTACATTATGCAATGACAACCCTGGATTATACATTTATCATAAGCTTCCCTGAATAAAACAGCAAAATAGTAACCCTATTTGTAAGACTCCTATGCACATATTGCAAGTATAGTATCAGTTGGGATGTTCTTTTTTTTTTTTTTTAACACTTTAAAATGTTGCTTTTACCCCAAGGGCTGGGTGAATCAGCATAATCTATAAACCTGATATTTGTACAGATGTTCAAATTGCAATGGATACATACATGTATATAGTAATTTAACTTTAATATTGAATAAAAACATTAGGTCATTTTCAAGCTGACACCCATTAGTCTCACTCCTCTCCCCTTTGCCATATCTTCTATCTCCCCTCCCCCCCCATGCCTGTGGTCTCTCTCCTATGATATCCCCCCATGTCTGCTGTCTCTCTCTGTATTAGCTAAACACAGACCTCTGTCAGATTTACACAAGCTCCTCGCACATACTGATGACTCAGAACATCGGAAATAAAATGCTCTGGATCATTACTGTCGGGGGGGGAGTTGAGGCACACAATATTTAAATGTCTTTAACGTATCATGACATGCATGGCCTCCATATCACACTGCTGCACAATATGCTAATGTAAGCTGGTATAGGTTATAACTAGAGTTGAGCGGACACCTGGATGTTCGGGTTCGAGAAGTTCGAGTGAACTTTGGAAAAAGTCTGGGTCTGTGCTCGAACTTGACCCCGAACCCCATTGAAGTCAATAGGGCACGGACTTTTGGCCACTAAAATGCCTCTAAAATAGTCATGGAAAGGGCTAGAGGGCTGCAAAAGGAATTAAAATGTGGGTAAGAGTAGGACAAGTGCCCTGCAAACAAATATGGATAGGGAAATAACTTCAAAAAAATAAAATACATACAAATTAAAAATACTGTACTATTTACCACCCAAAACAATTAGAATTAGGTTCTATTTGACTCTCAGATGTAATACATGTAATGCTATTGCTATTCTATAAACCGAAATAGAGTCCCCATTCATTCAATTGACCTATTCTTATGAATGGGGACTCTTTCGGTTTATAGAATAGCAATAGCATTACATGTATTCCATAAACCGAAAGTCTATAAACCGAAGGTCGTTCGGTTTATAGAATACATGTAATTCTATGCTATTCTATAAACCTTAAGTCTATAAACCGAACGACCTTCGGTTTATAGACTTTCGGCTTATAGAATAGCATGGAATGCTATTGGCTATTCTATAAACCGAAATAGACTCCCCATTCATACGAATAGGTCCTATTCGTATTAATGGAGACTCTATTTCGGTTTATAGAATAGCAATAGCATTACATGTATTCTATAAACCGAAAGTCTATAAACCGAATGTCTTTCGGTTTATAGACTTTCGGCTTATAGAATACATGTAATGCTATTGGCTATTCTATGAACCGAAAGTCTATAAACCTAATGACTTTCGGTTTAAAGAATTTCTGTTTATAGGCGAACCTCGAACTCGATCACGGACATACAGTGAAATGTCCGGGATCGGGTTCGTGGAACGGACACCGTAATGTCTGGTACGAACCCGAATAGTGCGGTCCGGGTTTGGTCAACACTAGTTATAACCAGGCTGACAAGACATCTCTTGTGTCAGGGTTCAAAATGCATAATTAGTTTTGTTTTGTTTTTTGTCTCCGCCCGCTTGGTTTTTGTTGTGCTTTATATCTCACAAAGTGCAATAAACCATCATTCAGCGTATCCTGTCCGTGTGTGCCTAATCATTTGCCTTTATCAGTACTGCTTCCAGGATCGTTCTATCTTTAATTCTTGCTTTCTGAATCACTCCCACACTAAAACACAAACATATCTTCAAACAGTAATTACAGCTAAAATGCTAATGCTAATGCTGGCTAGTAGCACTCTGAATATTTTACCACAGATCTTAATTACAACTATAAATCTATTTAAATTACATATATATGCTAGTCTATTACATTAGGGGGCATAAAATGTACACTGTGTGCACAATATGTTCCCTAGGGTTATTCTCGTGTCTGGGGACATTTAGGATTTGGACTTTACTCCCGAAGTACTTATTTATTACATATGTGTTTTTATGTCCCAATTATTTTACATGTCAGTAATGCATTAGCATAAACAAATACAGGAAAGTTCTGACTCTTACTGCTACCTTTTATAGAAAAGTTGAATATCTCCAAATGTGTTCTTTTTATGAGCTGAACTAAGGGTAAAACATTATGGTCACTGACTTGGGTTGAATTAAGGCAGTAATTTACCTTTAAACCAGAAGCTTGGTTCAGGTTGTCAAATTGCTTTCCTCTTGCTTTCTAGCTCTGTGTGACAAACTGACAAAGTAGGAGTATTGTGTTTATTGTAATTTCTTTAGAAAATGCTAATCTATGTCCTGTACACTTAAACTCTCCTTATCTGACATTCTGGGAAATGCTGCTATTAGAGGTGACAGGGGCCTCCAGAGTCCACAAGGAGGGAGCTATTTATTAGAATTGAACTATTAAGTGAACAAAAAATATCAGAAATATTTTGCAACTCATCTACTAATGCCGATTTCTGCAATTCACTTGTCAATTCAGTTTTACCGAATACCTTCCATGTAGTTTTTCGGCTAGTATAAAGAGTTAATGTAGAGAATAAAAAATTGAAAATGGCCTGTCCATTGTGTTAGCCGAATTGTGTTTTAAATCTGTCTGTGGAGACGCCAGTCCATTACATCACCTGTGGCTTAATATGTAAATTACGAATTTCCCATCGAAAAGCAGTTCATTTGCATATCGAGCCACAGGTGATATCATAAAAAGGAGACTCCATGTTTAACCTAATTTAGGCATTTGCTTGCCACTCTGCTAACACAATGTATACATCATTTTCAATATTTTTTTATTCTCTACATGCATAGTAAAAATAATGTGTAGGTGACACAGTGCCTTTTAAGAACTACTGAAATAACACAGTTCTCTATCTTTAAATATCACCAATACAAAAAATATAGTTTGAGAATATTTTGTCCTCTGTTGACACTGCTTTTCTTCACCATAGCACTGATATCAATAAGTCTTCAACTTACCCTTAATGTGTCTCAGCTTATGGGGGTGGATACTTGCATCCTGTCCTGAATTGACTTGAAATTACAAAGCTTTATGTAGAAAACTGTTGGTGGGCCATGTTACTATGAGAATCAGAGACACCCGTATGTATGTAATTTAGCAGGGAACTGGCCTTGTGAGGCCCTGAAGCTGCATATTTAGCATATGTGTCTGACAGCATGTGTGGCTAAGCTGTAAATCTCCAGCGGTTTCTAAATTTCAATACAAAGTTGTACGAGGGTAATGGGCCTTGAAGTCCAGATGCTACTACATTATTTAATTGTTTTACTATAGATTTCAGGATATAATTTGTTTATGTTATCTATTACATGTTCATGTCTGAGTACACTATTGGTGGTGCCAAGCATATAGTAAAGAGCCTCTATCACCTAAACAATATTTATATTATTAATAAAATGAATAGAAACATCATTAAAAATGATTTATACATTGTGTTAGCAAAATTTGAAGCAAATGTCTTAATTAAGAGAAAAAAGCGTTTTAAATGTATCTGTAGTCTCCTGTTTATGACATCACCTTGTGTATTGATATGCAAATTACACATTACCCATTGAAAAACTGGTAATTTGCATATCAAGCCACAGGTGAAGTTACGCGTTTGCTTACAATTCTGCTATCACAATATGTAGATAATTTTTTATTCACTACGTTCACAATACAAACAATGTTTATGAGTCCCTTTAACATACTGTATAAATGTATTTATTGCATAGGATGTAATCAGAAAGTACACAAAATCCCTTGTTTTTGGTCTTGGTGTAATGGAATATAATATACATTTACACGTAAAGCAATCATTCCCTACAAACTAAGCTAACAGACAAGGAAGGAATACATTGAGATTTCTCTCGTTTGCAATTATGTTCATTATGAGCATTTTCAGAAGAATAATTTTAAATTCATTATGGAAAACTCTTTTCTGTATGTATAAATGCTTTCTAGACTTAGATTTTAGTTTGTTTGCACTTGCTCTGACTGTTTTGATTTACGTTCATAGATACTCATACAGTATACATTTTATTTGTAGGTTTTTCAAAGTCGTACCCAGAAATATGGGTCAAATCAGGCAAGTTCCTATGTAAGATCACTGACACCAATAAGCACTTTAATTGAAGGAAACCTGTTTAAGCTGCATGAAATATGTTTCCCTGGTCCCTAATTGACAGTGATTCAGGGACCCAAGTAGTTTCCAGGCTTCACATAGCCAATTATCTTATGGTTTAATAACTAAACCCCCATAGCTCACCTTTTGTATGTTGTACATTCCATGGGGAACTTATTTACAATTACATAGATACACATACATCATAAGTATCATAAGTATAATTGGATTGTTACTCTCTTTATAGTTGGTCGCAATTATAATGTATCTATCAGTACATGCATCTTTTAAGAGATGAGTTCAAATGAGAAATAGGCAATCAAAACTCATAATATAACAGAGGAAAGAAGTACGCAAATATAGCAGACATGGCAAGTAAGTTTATGTAATAGTTAATAGGAACTGATTTGTATTAACTCCTAGCATGAACAAAAACAATACTTTTAGCAACCTTTGTACCAAGCTGAACTCTGTCACATCACTAGAGATAGTAACTATGACCCAGCATGAATGGGCTTTACCTGTACAAACAGAAAGCACTTCTGTATCACAGCATTAGAAAACAACCATAAATATTTCACAAATGCAAATGACTTCGTACATCAACCCCAAAAAACGTCAGCTGTGCGTCATGAATATGTGAACTACTCCATTACTTGAAAGGAGCCATGATTAATGTATGCAAGTGTATTCATAATCAACAACTTTCAGAGGGATCTGAGCATCACCAAGACTGTACAGAAAAAGCAAAGTTATCTATTCAGGCCTAGGCATTCATCGACAGCCCTCCAACTGCTACTGAACTACAAATGCCATATTTCAGACAATTACAGGTAGTCCTAGTCCAGACACAGCTGTTGGGCTGCAGTTGGACGCTTAGACCTTAAAGGGACTTTGTCACCTAAACATTATTATTAAAAATGTATACATTGTGTGCAGAATAGCCAGTAAATACATAAATTAAGAGAAAAATTTGTTTTTAATGTTTTTGTGGTGCCTATATGTGCAGTGCTGTATTTACCGCGAGGCATCCTAGGCGGATGCCTATGGCGGCAAATTTTGGGGGGCTCTGCCTGCCAGGCTGCAAGGGTAGCCGAACAGGCAGCACAGAGAAACCTCCGTGCTGCCTGTTCGGCTCCCCGTGCAGTGTGCCGACACGGAAGTGCCGACAGTCACGTGACCGGCGCGCTGACGTCATACGCGCGCCCGGTCACGTGACCTGTCGGCACAATCGCCGGGAAGCCGAACAGGCAGCATGGAGGGACCATGCTGCCTGCCACCAGGGAAAGGCAAGTGCTGATGGGAGACTGTGTGTGTGTGTGTGTGTGTGAGTGAGTGACTGAGTGTGATGGGAGTCAGAGTGTGTGTGATGGGAGACAGTGTGTGTGTGTGATGGGAGACAGTGTGTGTGTGTGATGGGAGACAGTGTGTGTGTGTGATGGGAGACAATGTGTGTGTGATGGGAGACAGTGTGTGTGATGGGAGACAGTGTGTGTGATGGGAGACAGTGTGTGTGTGATGGGAGACAGTGTGTGTGTGTGTGACTGAGTGTGATGGGAGTCAGAGTGTGTGTGATGGGCGTAGGAGTGTGTGACTGAGTGTGATGGGAGTAGGAGTGTGTGACTGAGTGTGATGGGAGTGTGTGTGTGATGGGAGTATGAGCTTGATGTGAGTCTGAATGATGGGGCATGTCTAAGGTGTGTAACGTGGGTGTGCAGCTTGGGTAGGGGGGTGCCCGGATTTTGTCTGCCTAGGGCAGCACAAAATCAAGATACACCACTGTATATGTGACTTGATATAACAATATACAATTTTCAAAGGTAAATGTGTTATTTTGCATATCAAGCCACAAGATGATATCAGAAAAATGAAACTTTACAAACACATTTAAAATACATTTTTTTCTTGCAATTCTGCTAACACAGAGCATAAATGGTTTTTGACCTTTTTATATTCTCTACATTCACAGTATGAGCAATATTTAGATGATGGAGTCCCTTTGAGAATGTTCCATTTAGCAGCAAAAAAGGTTCTTTGTTATTTGCACTTATTGGTTTGTAAAGCTCCATCATATTCCAAAGAGATGAGCACTGGGCAAACAAAAAATATAAATAGTTGGCAACGTAAGAGGTTAGACATAATGGCATAAACGGAAAGAATAATAAACATGAAGAAGGTCATTGTCAGACAGCAGGTACAGTGAATAAAGAACGGGATACAGGTAATATTAATTTATTTTTTAACATAGATTTGGCTATTTTCTTAAAGAGACATAAGTTTTTTTTTTTTTTATCAACCTCTATGGAAGTGATCAGTCAGAAGCGAAACTTGTTCTCAATTACTAGTAATATGTTTTTCGCTGTTGGAAATAGACCAACACACTTTTGCAGTATATAATACCCCTATGTTATTTGCATAATATAATGAATATAGAAAATTAAAAAAATGTAATTTTCTAATTGATTTACATTTCACTAAAGAGTGCATGATCTTGAATCTCATGGTATCTCAACATTCCACTTTAGAATGTCAGAGTATCTCAACATTCCACTGAAGAATCTCAAAGTATCTTGGCATTCCAAGCATGTTCACATTTAGCTAAAACAATACTAAGTAGGTGGCCCACTACTATCTACTGACTCCTGTGACTAATAGCTCACCATATAAAGTTTTCTAGTTCTTTTCTCTGCTCAATCCTTGTGAAATTCAGTGCAGAGATGTATAATTCACAAAATACTGTGGCAATTATAAATTCAACTTATAATGATTTAAGCAAGTCAGCAACAAAATGATGCACTTAATTGTAAGTGCACAACAAATTAACATTAAATAGTAACTTTCCTGTGAATAAACCAATCATTATCAATGCTAATTAAGGGGAGGGGAAAAAAAACCCATTACAGGTGAAAAGGAACCTATTAGGTATCAAATCAAGGATATAAGCAAAAACATTATATATAATTAAATAAGGTGAACAGAATGAATCCAGTGATTTTACTATAAAAAATGAAGTGCATAATTAACAAAAACATTATAAATCAGTATATCAAAACAAAACAATGTACAGAGATAATTATAACAAAGTACAAGAACAATTGTTAACTAGAAAAGTTACAATTTCTGGGGAAATTGTGTGAAGTGTTCTTGCCTCCACCTGTAGTCTACAACTGGAGTGGGCGGAGTAACTGTTATCATTTACATAGCACATTTAATTGCAACGTTGTTGCACAGTTACATTAAACCATACATTTATAAAAACATTAGCAGGTGTTCAAAAGGCCCTGTCTATGACATCACTTGCTGCTGCAGCTTGACACAGGTCAGAGTATTTTGGCGGTTGCCATATTCAAACGGTCGTATTTTAAAAACTATCAATCCTACAGCGAAGAGCTTTATATTGTGAGAATCACAAGACCCAGACCTACATTTTGATGCATAGTATGTCTCTGAAGTATTAAAAATGAAGGCACAGCCGCAGTTTAGAAATTTCACTTCAAATTTGAGCTTTGCAGAGTGAAGTTTCAATGAATGTCAATGGACGGCGTTGGTTGCAAACAAATGGTCATATTGTGAAAACTATCAGGACTACGGCTTAGCCGTTTACATGTTTAGTGGCACCAGGGATAGCTGAACGTTTTGATATAAGATTTGTGTAGGTGGGCTTGAAAATGAGGGAGTGGTGGCAGTTTAGAAATCATGTCCTGATTTTTCAGCTTTTGGCAGCTCCCACTCTAGCTTTGCCATTCATTCCTATGGGACAAATTGCGCCACAAAAACGACGATATTCCGTGAACCATTCGGCGAAACGTTCCACAAAGTAATAGCAATCCGATCGGGAACAATCTGCACGTTTTGGTAAATTTTTGTCTATGTAGTGTAAAAACTGTGGGAGGAGTTAGGGTGGCAAATTTTGCTATAATAATAATAATAACTAGAAAAGTTACAATTTCTGGGGAAATTGTGTGAAGTGTTCTTGCCTCCACCTGTAGTCTACAACTGGAGTGGGCGGAGTAACTGTTATCATTTACATAGCACATTTAATTGCAACGTTGTTGCACAGTTACATTAAACCATACATTTATAAAAACATTAGCAGGTGTTCAAAAGGCCCTGTCTATGACATCACTTGCTGCTGCAGCTTGACACAGGTCAGAGTATTTTGGCGGTTGCCATATTCAAACGGTCGTATTTTAAAAACTATCAATCCTACAGCGAAGAGCTTTATATTGTGAGAATCACAAGACCCAGACCTACATTTTGATGCATAGTATGTCTCTGAAGTATTAAAAATGAAGGCACAGCCGCAGTTTAGAAATTTCACTTCAAATTTGAGCTTTGCAGAGTGAAGTTTCAATGAATGTCAATGGACGGCGTTGGTTGCAAACAAATGGTCATATTGTGAAAACTATCAGGACTACGGCTTAGCCGTTTACATGTTTAGTGGCACCAGGGATAGCTGAACGTTTTGATATAAGATTTGTGTAGGTGGGCTTGAAAATGAGGGAGTGGTGGCAGTTTAGAAATCATGTCCTGATTTTTCAGCTTTTGGCAGCTCCCACTCTAGCTTTGCCATTCATTCCTATGGGACAAATTGCGCCACAAAAACGACGATATTCCGTGAACCATTCGGCGAAACGTTCCACAAAGTAATAGCAATCCGATCGGGAACAATCTGCACGTTTTGGTAAATTTTTGTCTATGTAGTGTAAAAACTGTGGGAGGAGTTAGGGTGGCAAATTTTGCTATAATAATAATAATATATATGTGAGATAACATTAAGTGGTCTTGCTATGCAAGAACACTTAATAATATATATGTGAGATAACATTAAGTGGTCTTGCTATGCAAGAACACTTAATAACTAGAAAAGTTACAATTTCTGGGGAAATTGTGTGAAGTGTTCTTGCCTCCACCTGTAGTCTACAACTGGAGTGGGCGGAGTAACTGTTATCATTTACATAGCACATTTAATTGCAACGTTGTTGCACAGTTACATTAAACCATACATTTATAAAAACATTAGCAGGTGTTCAAAAGGCCCTGTCTATGACATCACTTGCTGCTGCAGCTTGACACAGGTCAGAGTATTTTGGCGGTTGCCATATTCAAACGGTCGTATTTTAAAAACTATCAATCCTACAGCGAAGAGCTTTATATTGTGAGAATCACAAGACCCAGACCTACATTTTGATGCATAGTATGTCTCTGAAGTATTAAAAATGAAGGCACAGCCGCAGTTTAGAAATTTCACTTCAAATTTGAGCTTTGCAGAGTGAAGTTTCAATGAATGTCAATGGACGGCGTTGGTTGCAAACAAATGGTCATATTGTGAAAACTATCAGGACTACGGCTTAGCCGTTTACATGTTTAGTGGCACCAGGGATAGCTGAACGTTTTGATATAAGATTTGTGTAGGTGGGCTTGAAAATGAGGGAGTGGTGGCAGTTTAGAAATCATGTCCTGATTTTTCAGCTTTTGGCAGCTCCCACTCTAGCTTTGCCATTCATTCCTATGGGACAAATTGCGCCACAAAAACGACGATATTCCGTGAACCATTCGGCGAAACGTTCCACAAAGTAATAGCAATCCGATCGGGAACAATCTGCACGTTTTGGTAAATTTTTGTCTATGTAGTGTAAAAACTGTGGGAGGAGTTAGGGTGGCAAATTTTGCTATAATAATAATAATAATAATATATATGTGAGATAACATTAAGTGGTCTTGCTATGCAAGAACACTTAATAATATATATGTGAGATAACATTAAGTGGTCTTGCTATGCAAGAACACTTAACTATAGAATCTATGGAATTATGGAAAGCTAATTCACACAGATCACATATTTATATTGTATAATACATTTGTCAATATTCTTTATAATATATTCTATATTGAACACCGTAACCTTACTAAAATGTAACACAAATGTTCAGAACTAATATTTATACAGCGTAAAGATGATCAAACAGATGCAGTGATTAATGATATACTATTTTATTTCTTTAGATACTTGAGTAAATAAAACCACCATGGTTCTACTGATTGAGGTTTTCTTTCATTATTTGTATATCCATTGTATTCATCAAAATGTTAACCAAATTAGCATAAGTAGTAAAATAAAATGTACAACTGCCCTGCAGCAATAGCTCAGAAAAAAGCTTCCATATGGTATTCTGATGAACACCCATTAATAGATTAAAGGGACTGTCTGGTGCCCAAAATGCATCTTCCAAATGTTAATGCATATTGATGTGCTTTCAAAGTATTTTTGCATTGCTTAAGTTTGCAAGAAATCAGGACTGCCCACACTAGCTGAGTAAAAGTAATTTCCTTTTCTTTTCTTTTTTTTGCTGCAGGAACCAATGAGAATAATTTCATTCAAATGAATACAATTTCAAGTTTCTCTAGTGATGTCATCAGACAATCTGTTGTACTGTTAAAAGATACTACTTTGTAAAAGTGCAAGTTTATTAACCCCCCACACAATGTATTCTATTCCAGCAGCACAGGAAATACATAAATGTTACAAAACTGTATATGCTCACTGTTTATATAAGTGCCACACCTGCTGAATAATCACTGGGGGAGGGCTTGAGTAACATATTAAAAATGGGATTTATGCAGAATGCCTGCATCAAATCACACTGGAAAAAAAGCCTGTACACTATTCAAGCAGTAATATTCATCTTGCACCAAAGGGAGTTTGGGGACTAGACTGTCCCTTTAACCAAGAATAAATGTGGTTGTGGCCAACAATATTATTAAATTATTTGACTCCAGACACCATACAACACCTGATGCTTGATTGCACACTCCTTTAGCTACAGCTGTGTTCTGCCATGATCATCTGAGCATTCAAAACGGTTACACACTTCCTTATACAGCCTCTTAACAGGACAGGATAGCCCTCAAACTCCCAATGGTGCAAGTTGAAGATTACGCCTTTTATAGAGCACAGACTTTTTTCCAGGCATTCTGCATAACTCACATTTTTAATATTTGACTCAAGCCCTCCCCCAGAGATTACTCTGCATGTTTACTGCAGGTGTGGCAGCACTGATTATATAAACACTGAACATATAAGGTTTTGTTTAATGTAGTCACTTCCTGTGCTGCTAGAATAGAATACATTGTGTGGGCTGTAATAGACTTGCTCTTGTACACGGTATGATAGTGCATTTCTAATGACAGCACTAGAGAGACAGAAAATTACATTCTTTTGAATGCAATTATTCTCATTGGTTCCTGCAGAAAAAAAAAGGAAATAACTTTTACTTAGCTAATGTGGGTAGTCCTGGTTTCTTGAAAACTGCTATAATTTCACAATTTAATCTAGCGGTAAGTATTTTTTTTTTTTGCAAAGCAAAATGTAAAACATGAATTTTAAAGTACTTTTCAAAGCACATTAATATATGGAAGATACATTTTGGGCACCAGACAGTCCCTTTAAGCAATTTGAAGCTTGTACAGTTCTGAACTTTCATGTTCCTGAGCTGTAGCTACCAAACTCAGATGCCGTGCCTTGACACATAACCGAAAAATGAAAAAGATGTATTCTGCAATAAAAATAACGATGATACTTTTCTTACACACTTGACAATTGAATGAATATAGGAAATTAGGAAAGAAAATAAACATACAATGTGTGACACTGAAGGAGCGCCTAAATATTATATGGGCCCCCCAAAAGAGAACAACCCACATGTACTAGAGCCTATGAACTGGCTCTAGTATATTCACGATGCGACACTACAGTGCCCACTATCCTCAGGCAAAATGCTGGAAGAATTTGATGTAAAAATCGTCTAAAAATATGAAGCTAGACAGACCATTGCGTAATAGCAAATAAAAACAGAGAAAATAAATAAAACAGTAATATAAGATATCCAAACACTTGTGTGTGGTGACTCAAGTCCCATTGGACGAAAGGCGTTGTGTAATGTCAAACATGAGGGGGCATACCTGCTGCAGTCAAAGACACTAAAGAGCACTGGTCCATGTGAAACTCTGATTGTCGGCTTTCTTGTATTTAGTCACATGGGAATTTCACAATTTAGGCCAAAGTAGCCAAGTTGGAAAAATTATCCAATGCAGCTGAAGGGTAGAATTTTTCCAACTCGGCTACTTTGGCCTAAAATTTGAAACTCCCCTCTCAGTACCCTCTCTTTTATTGAGCAGTCCCTTGAATAACTAATTAAGTCCTTAATATGAACTTTGAAATGTTTAAATCAAACAAAGGTTCTCAGTTGGCTATATAGATTTGCACATACCTACTACTGAACAGCATCACACATACAGCTTCTGAAATGTCATGGACACTGTGTGTGACAATGAGCTGGCCCTGAGACATGTGACTAGTGTCATCACATAGCTTTGCAACATTTTTGCAATCAGTCAAATGAAAAACAGACGTGTTTATTTGATAAAATCGGTGAGTATAAACATGTTGTTGTACTGTGCTTCCATGTATTGAAATAAATCCCGTCAGTGCTACTACATGCAAACATAAACCCTCTGATTTGATTTGGTTTTGGGAAATCCTGATGTAATCTGTTTGGAATGTTGTAATCTCAGTATTCCTGAATATGCCAAGTCACAGTCAGATGACTTGTATGGTGTGATGTAAGCTAATTTTGGCTATTCACGTGCTTGAACTCTGTATCAGCACCAAGATCAGGCATTGTGCTAATAATGAAAAATGCAATGTCATTTCTGAGGGCTTTCACTACTGCTGAGTTATATGAGGATATTAAAAACATTAGCATATTCTTATTTAATGTTGAACAAAGTGTGTGCTTATGAAAGTTGAGATCAAATCTCTCAAACAGATTCCGACAATGCTGCAAGCGGTCTAAACATTTAGACAAGCGCCTGCCCTGAGGAATTGAACTGTATATTCCTTTCTACCATTAATGTGTATTCTACAATAATACATTATATGAATAGGTTTGGGTCTTTCATAGCATCTGTAAAATAAACACTGACCATAAAAAGAAGGATACTGGATCACATATATATATATGGCTTGCCTGGCTAAATTTTACAAAGTGGTAATAACATTAGGGATCATGTCTAAAAGCCAAAAGTTGGAAAAGTAGAGTAATCACATGGAAACCAATCGATAGCCCCTGCTTTTTAGACCACATTTAGTACTTTGCCCCAGGATTGACTTTTAATTAAAAATAGCCCCATGGTCTTGTATGTATCAGTGATGCAATGTTATATAGGGTTTACTTGGTATCTGTATTGCATAATGAAAGTGAAAAAAAAATATTTCAAATCAGTATTATTGTAGCGTGCAGGTGGCATGTTTCATTATATTTAACTAAACAAGAACTAGAAAAGATTGATATATATATATATATATTTCACAAATGCAAGCACTTATGGGTCTTTCTTTAATGAGAGGTATACACATTAAATTGACATTTCACATTGATCTTGATAAACATATTGATCTGTTGTTTTTATACCTCTAATTAAAGACAGTTGTTTCATTAGGATCTGTGAGTGTCTGCATTTTTTGAACATGTTCAAGTGACCCAGTGGAACAACACCAGGATCAGTTGGATTTATTTGTGGATGCCAAGCACCTTGGATTATATGTGTATATATTCATACAAATTCTCACCAACAAGCGCCATTATTTTCATAAAGTATTCATGTACACTGAATCTCCCCTCTGCTTTTATTTCATGCTGTGCAGTTACATATTCATTTATCTGGGGTTAGGGGAAAAAAACTGCAGGGTACAGGATTTTCTTTTTTTACCTCTGTAACGTAAAAGAAGGCAACATTCGGCAGAATAGCTTAAACAAAATGCCACCCCCACATGTCAACCGGTTTGTTGATATGTATAACTTTCCCCATTGGCCAAGACGATTGTATTGTGGTACCTCTCCCCTTGTATTAAATAATTCTGCCCAGCAACTAGGCCACACTCCATCTGCTGTCATGCATAATGAGCTAAGGCAGGATCTCTGGCACAAGCCACTTTTTATTCTTCTCTTCACACTGATTATCCTGTCAGCTTGCTATTGTTCTTTACTAATGGTCTTATAATGGGCCTGCCTGTTGCCTTTGTAACCGTACTGGGGCCAAATGAGGAAAGCCTTAATCTCGGGCTTCAAATTAAAAGGAATTCTCTGAAATTGTAATTGCAGCTGTAGGCTGGTCCAGAATAGTGCCTCTGATATAAGTGGATGTATAGCACTCTCCAAATATCAGCTGCTGTGATTAACTCGGGGGCCTGCAGTGTCATATCACACTATTCTAATTCAGCATCCACCTCCCCATCAGCTGCCCCCTCCTTTCTGCACACTCTCTGCAGGGTTACCACATGGCATGGTCTATACAGTCTTTTCAAGCCTTAGCCAATTAAGCAGCAAAGATGCCCCAGATACTGTGACAGATGGGATGGAGTCTGAGCCTAGTGCAGAGCCTCAGGACAAACACAGCTCATTTCACCATAGACTGCCTCAATAAAACAACCAGCAAATATTATTCTAGACTGCAAGTTTTGGCCAAAGTGATTTCTAAGAAAACTATTATCATAAATATTTCTTGTCATAGTCCAATTATTTTATAAAATGATGCACTGTGGGTGCATCAGCAGGTGCGTCTGTTAGATGTGTTGACTAAAGATTAAATGATGGTAAATGGATGTGAATAGTAAAAACAAAGGTATTAATATTTGAGTTGGAAAGATTTGCAAATTTGAGACGATTTTCATTAATTCTATTAATACCTGATTTTTGACGTTCATTTGTCCATTCACCATTGGGTAGTATCTGGGGAATTTGTAAACAGATGCAAGTATCGCGAGATTGGAAAAGGTTTTCATATTGTAGCCATTGCATCTGTTTTATATATCCCAACAGTTTTTGAACCTGAAACTGCAACTCTGAAAGTGAATTTCTGCACGTTTTTTTTTTTTTTTTTTTAAATAAATGAGTTGCTCTGGTGAAAACTGTACCAGTGCAACTCTGAAGTTCAGTACTGTTGCATTTATGTCAAACTCCCAGGAAACAGACGCGTGCACCACCTTTACATATATACCGCTAAAGTATTCCATACATGGGCCATGTTTCCAGCGACACATATGTGATCCACATGCTGTAAAATTGCTGTGTCTACAGGCAGAATCTAATTACGAATCATGGTCAGTCCTATGGCATCTGCTCCCTGATTAATTTGTTTCTGTCTGTGTGTATATACGTATGCTACATACTACTGGGATGCACTTTGCATGCTCTTTTTTCAACATGTAGAACCATGGCCGATGTTGCCACATATGATATTCTTAGCACCATTTGATTACTTAGAAGAATACCCACTATGCATATATAAGATTCCCTCTCCATAATTGGTCATATTAGCTACTGCTGTCTAATATAAAACATATATTAGACATAAAACTTATTATATGCATTTTTTTCAGTCTGGTGTGATCTGCAATATAGTATATGTTTGTATTTATCAAACACAATAGTTTAGATTTATTTTTATTTTGAAATAATTTTGTATACAGATTTCAATAGTCAAATAATTAAACCTATTTAGATTTTATAGTTTTATTCTATTTACCTACTATCAGATCATGCAGTTCACTACCCTAATTAGTATTGTGGTAAAAAAGAATAATACACCTTAACATAGCACATTATGGTGTAAACATGGTCCATGGTTTAATTAAATTACATTGCTCTGTCTCAGTGAAGAGTGGGGGACAGATGAGATTGTTTAGTTCTGCCTCCTGCAAATCTGCTAATCTTAAAGGCATTAATCTGTGTTGTCTGTATCTTAAGCACATGGCTCATGTCCAGTCTACTAGTAGCATGAAAGGCCTCTGCCCTCTGGCCTGTAGTGTATAACAGACATGCAGGTGTTAAGCACCAGACAGGTGTAACATTTGCCATATGTTTAGCATAGATCTTGATTACAGTAAAAAGTGTATGAATTTATTGAAACTTTTGAGGAGAAATGAGTCAGGGCAAGTAAAACAACATGTGTAAAGCCTGTATGATTAGTGTGTAATAGACACAGCGTTTGAACTTTAGAAGTTGTAACAAGTCAGGGCTGATTCAGTTTCGCTTACTTCAAGGAGGTGTCATTTGGGAACTTTGACAGGTACTTCTCTTGCTCTTTTATTCTTTCAGCATTGCCTTGTTCACCTGTCGTCTTTCACCTGCAACAATTTTAACTCTTCATTACCCAAAAGAAATGAACGGTCTACATCAGATAAACATTGTTTGTACTGTGAATGGTTTAAACACATTTTTTACATGTAATTTTGCATGTGTAATGATTACGGTCAGTGCATAACCATTCATGTGAAAAATGCATTATTCAGGACTGCAGTGGACGACCTGATGGTTGAAGACCTCTCTAATATCGTGTTTAAAATTCTTGAATATGTATTTAAAATAAATACCCAATAAAACAGAATGTTGAAATCAAGTCTTGCAGGACAAGCGACACACACAGGACGTACAGGATAATACAATGTGTGTGATTTAAAAACCAGTTGAAACACTTCCTGTTTTAGTGACCCTAGTCCTCGGACCACATTGCCATTCTTATGCAGAGTTTACTTCAGGGCTGTTATGAGTAAAATGTAAACCAGTCTATAGGCTTCTGAATCATGTATGTTTCATAAATCTGGAAGACCATGAGATTACCTGTGTACTTGTGCATATCTACTGCATAATCTGGCACGCATGTAAAAAAAACAACAACATTTAGTTTTACACCCACATGTTGCCACACTGGCTCATGAAACATAAACCACAAGCATTTCAGATACTGAATCATACGATGTGCTATAATGTCAGATAAAGGGAAAATACCAATTAATATTTCAACTCCCACGCTGGTCTCTATCAGTCAGAGATAATAAAGGTTGTACTATTAGGAATTGTAGCTGTGAAGATGTATTAGAGTCTAGTTTTTATAAGGCAGTGGGAATTATAATGGCTATTTTGTTTACTACGCATCTCCATAGGAACAGAGGGTGTACAGAGAAAAAGAAAGTGTTTTAAAGGAACACTCTGACTTGGAAGGTACTACATTAAAAAAAAGAGATATTAAAGTGCAACAACTATGTAAAAATGTGTGCCATTATTTAAATTATAATATATATTTTATTACTTGCCTTGCAGCCGTTTCTCCGTGGTGTCTAGTGGGGACCGATGATGCTCATTGCTTCCAGAGGGTCTTTTGAGCTGGAAAGCCAGGAGGCCACAGGACCCTGGCATTCTGGATCATAATGACGTTGTCTCCCCGAGCAGGCTCCCCAGGATACCCAGGCTCCTTACTGGGGTACTCATTGCACTCCCCTGATGGTTGCCATAACTTACATGCTCTTATGCAGAATGTACAGCTATATGCTTTTCAATCCTTAGTGCAAGGCGACCACCTGGCCATTTTAGTCAGGCCTCTAGATTGTAAGCTTGCGAGCAGGGCTCTCTACCTCATGTACCAGTATGTTCTAGTTTGTCTAACTTCGTATGTTGTTCCCTTCTATGCTCTGTACCTAGAGCTAGGTAAATGGTTGGCGCTATATAAATAAATGTTAATGTAATGTAATTTCAGGCATAAAAAATGAATTTTCAGAACTGCATTGGCCAATAGGAAGACTGCAGCCCAGTCTACATTTCTGGTTGATGCCCTGGAATATGCATTTAAAAAAAGTCATCTATGAATAATATGGTTATATGGTTACCCTAGTGGTCACCCTCAGTAGAGCGAGGTAAGATAAGATCTATTCTGGATAATAGCAAAATGACAACTGAGAAAGTGTGAAAGAAAATAGCGTGTTTTTCACTTTTATGCAAACGTATTTGAATAAAGGTATTTGGCTAGAATTGATATTAAAGTGGCTTGGTGATGAATACATTCCATATCAACATTAAAGAGGATTGGGGTCACCTTAATTTAGTTCTAGTTGCATAGATCCTATAGAATCATATTTCCACTGGGGATGCTTATAAAAATGCATTATGCAGGGCAGTGATAATATTAATGCAGACATGTAGAATACATTTTCTATGAGCGTCCCTCATTACAGGAGACATCTGTTCACCCTACTCTAATAACTGAATCTGAAGACTTACATTTGCTGCTCAGTGATAAGCAATGGCATCAATTCTAAATCTCCCCTTCTGATTGATCACTTAAGGGTTATGAAAAAAATAGATATATTATTGGGTGGGGGCTATTGGAACAATCGTGTTTATTTTCCACATGGCTCCATTTTATAGATATTTGTGTTTAGAAATTCCTTGTGTTTTTGGAGAAGCCTTAGAATAAAACATTTCCCCAGATCCTTACACCTGCTGTGACTTAGATCAGGTAATAAAGGACATTATTTTCCCTGATAAGATAATAATAAACAATACAATCTGAAATATTTCAAAAATTTAGTTTTTCTTACATTGCATGGAAAATGTTACATCTATAATTAGATTTAAAATGTGTTTTAAATACTCTTGCTTTTTAGCTATAAATAAATTTCAAATAAATATGGGATTATAGCTTTTTAAAAAATCTTGAAACTTGTATTTTGTTTTGTTTTTTTACTAAGTGGCACTTTCTTTAAAAGACTAAACATAGTGCCTCATTTTTCAACTTGGTATTTTTTACATACCCTATAATTTAGCTGTAGACTATTTTATAGCTAAACTACAATTGAACAAGTAGCCGTTTGAAGTTGAAAGTTCTTTTTTATCTGAAATCAGCCCAGTTAAGATCCTTATGCGAGTTTTAATAGGAGGTTAAAGCAGGATAGTGGTTGTCCTGACAATGTTGAATTTAGTGGCACGTGCTGTCTACTGTTAAAAAAAAAAAAAAAAAACAACTATTCTCTTATTTCTTCGTTCATTATTAGTTTCAGTTAGTAGGCAGCAGGCCACAGCCGACAGCTGTGAGTTGCGTGTATCAGTAGCAGCTGCCTCTTGCTGGGGTGAAATTAAAAGATTAAGGGGATGTGGGCACGTGCTGGCTTCTGGAGGCCCAGACAATACTTGATTTAGGCTGGAACTTGTCTGCAGAGGCTGACAAAAGAGGCAGACTCGAGCTTGCATCAGGGTCAAAGGGGAGATCCCATTGACAAAGACAAAAGGAATACAAGAGACAAGTGAAAAGGGTGCTCAGTGCAACTCTGAATGGGCCGGCTCAGTCCTACAACAGCTGCTACTGCACATGAAATTTGAAACGGTCCTTTCACAAATACAACAGGCCTCATCAAGTATAGGAGAAAGACAGCACACTTTGACAGTGGTTTGTTTGCAATAGAAATGGCAGTAGTCAGTATTTTTGCTATTTACATCTCAAATGTTAAAATAACTATTAGTCAAAGTAGAAGAGATAGAGAATGGAAAGTGTGCCAGGCACATTAAGGACATTAGCTATCTACTGTAACATGACCAGATTCCCCCATTAAGAAGGGATGCATACAATAAGTGCACTCTACAACAAGCCCACTCTCCCTTTAAATAAGACATCTGGTTCCTATGCTTTATGTTGATGTAACTGAAGCTCAGGGGACCATTGCAAATGTCAATGCATGTGTATATTCTTAAAAATATGTCTAACAGATATGTCGTATCAAAGCATTCTGTTGCATATATACCCAATCTGTGCTCATAGTTCATAACATTTCATGATCTGACTAGTACCGATTTGGTCTTTATTGTAGACTATTTATGACTAATTTGTCTAGTAAGCTTGCACTTTTACATGTAAAAGCCGAAACCAGTGATGGCTTACCTTGGCACTGCAGGTCTTTGTGAAATACATATGTCATGATGCAGAGTCAGCCTGGCCTTAAGGTCATAAGGCACTGTGTCATAGGATATATAGATCTACTGCAGTGCCAGGTTGGACAGACCTAATGGGATACTGGTAAAGTTCCCAGGGGGTGTTGTGGAATGCGGCATGTGAGAGAAGAAATCTGTGCCTCCTTCTGTACACTCGTGGTTGAAGTGGTGGCTTGGTGTTGCTGGACATGACAAGAAATCATAAACAATGTCTAGTTCCCTTCTGCACACATTGTGCAGTGCGTGCAGGAGCAAATTATCTAGGACAAGATGGGCAATATGGCACTGAGACGCTAGGAGGCCAAATATGGCACTGTTTCATGTACAAGTTTACTGCTCATTGGCATCATATACATCATTTAGATATTTCTATTGGTATGAAGCCTTGCATGTCAAGATGCTGCTCATTGGTATCCTATACACCGATCAGCCATAACATTATGATCACTGACAGGTGGCAAGCCAGTAGTGTGATGTTTTGGGCAATGTTCTGCTGGGAAACTTTGGGTCCTGCCATTCATGTGAATGCTACTTTGACATGTACTACCTACCTAAGCATTGTTGCAGACCATGTAGCACCCTTTCATGGAAACGGTACTCCCTGATGGCGTTGGCCTCTTTCAGAGGACAAAGTGCAGTGCCACAAAACGAAAATTGTTCAGGAATTGTTTTAGGAACACAGCAGTCAGTTCAAGGTGTTCATTTTACCTAGCCTGTAAAAAAAAAGGCTTGCTGCCAATGTTATGTCTATGGAGGCAATAGCAAGGCCGGTACATTTTTGTGGAAAATGTGGCAACCCTATCTGTGGGATGTGCTGGACAAACAAGTCTGATCCATGGAGGCCTAACTTTCAGGACTTAAAGGATCTGCTGTTAATGTTTTTTGCCATATTCCACAACACACCTTCAGAGGTCTAGTGAACTCCATGCCTGTTCACTGGGCTGTTTTGGTGCATAAGGAGATAATACACATTTTAAGGCAGGCAGTCATATTGTTATGGCTGATCAGTGTACATCATTTAGATATTTCTATTGGATTAAAGTCTACCATATCAAGTTAGTGCTCATTGTCATCATACAAATCCTTTATAAATGTTTTGCTCAATGCTTATATTATCACATTATGCTATGGAGCTGGTAGAATGATGCAACGCTATGGAGCTGGTATAAAATTATTTCCAGGGTTATTCCCAGTCTGGCCCTGTTGCAGTGCCATGGTTAGCCATCACTGCTGTAGAAGCCAACAGAATGTTTTTGCTGTTCCATGTTCAGAATTTTGCATTAGAATGATTCCATATTTCATCAATTATATTCACAGAACATGGGCATAGCCCTAGACTTCAGTACAGGAATAATTGCCATAGGTGGGCAGTGACATTCATAGCCCCACCTAGTGGTATTTCCACAGATAAAAAACATGACCACTTTTTTCTCCATGGTTGTATCATATACGTACCAAATAGTACCTCCATCAAAAGGCCTGAGTGCTAGAAACACCACATATTTTACACACGTAGTTATCTTTAGCTTTTACCTATCTATTTACTCCTCCTGTCTAGCTAGGCATGCTTTCTATTTGCTCATCCTCCTTGTGCATTACTTTTTATATACAGATAATGGCATGCAGTTATGATATAAATACCTACAGTAATGCTGACTTATAATATAATATATATACTGAACTTACACAAAACAATTTAAATGCAGCCTTTAATTGTTATGCACTGTACAACCTTTATTTAATAATAATAAAAAAATGTAAGTTTCGACATCAATATATGGCCATAACATTGTGTCTAGCGAGAAAATACAGCAGTGTTTAACAAAAACAATAAAAATCTGCACTCATCTGGTTTATACATTCCTAGAAGTGTTAGACACACAGCATGGATCCATGTTTTGCTTTGTTTAAGTGAAACTCAGTGCAAGTAAATGAGAATCAGACAGCATGGTGACTGCTGTTTACAGTATACATGTACAGGTTGTTTGATGTGCTGGGACTGCTGCCAAAACAGAGGCTAAAAACCTTACGCTAAACAATTCTCGTTTGCTACTGGAACTTCTTGCAACAGCTCTGGGCGGGTGAAACAAGAATATTGTGGAGTGAATCCTTTTTTATTGCTCATTGTGGTACCTGTATTTTGATCATTATTATGTAAACATTAGTATTCGGCATCCTCTCCACAGTCTGTTAGGTCTACTCTGGTTCCATATGACTGATTCCAGGGCGGCAGGTGGTTAGAACCAGTTTACAATGCATTGGAGTTGAACCAGATATAATAAACTATGATTGGACAAGGTGATTCCATGGCCAGTGTTTACTTACTATGTAGACAACAGAACTTTAAACCCAAAACTTAGTGCACTGCTTCCTGTAGACCTGTTTCACCATTTACTATTAAGTCAAACATTTTAGGTGTCATTGATATTTATATTTATATCCAGAATAGGGTCCCTTTTAAAAATAATTTTGGAGTTAACAAAGGAATCTAAAGTTCCAAGTTCCCTTTAATGAAAGGGCAAGTTGACAACCAATGGAAACCTATAAGTTGGCTGCCCCGAATTGCAAAGGGTTAATATTAGTTCTAGAAAACTGGCAACTAAAGAAACAAGGGTAATACACATACAGTACACTGTATTTGAGGAACAGCAATGACTACACTGGCATCAGGAATATGCTCATCGACACCAAAAGAATAAACCTGCATAGCTCCACAAAGATCTATTCTGACATACACTGTCTACTCTACACACCCAGAGTAAGTAACTCTGTTCAATTTAGAATACATTTTTAAAGGGCCCAGCACCTGTCTACTCTGGCAGAATTAGTTATACACCTGATAAAGAAATAAACCTGCAGAAGTGTGCTTTGTAAAGACTTCTGTGCAATATACATATGCATACATTGTAAGTACATTGAAACACTTTAAATATTGAATTTTTCCTCCAAAAACCCAAATGCTGCAGAGTGGGAATGTCAGTAGTATGCATAAAACGGCTCCTACTATTATACTATATAAAAAAACTGTATGTCTTAGCATGCAATATATATATATATATATATATATATATATATATATATATATATATACATATATATACCAATATATTGAAAAAGCAAAAGATTGTCTGTCTATCAGCATTGCTTATCCAGACCAACAAATATGTAGCAAAATTGAATGTGTCAGATAAATAAGAGTTTGGGTTAATGATATTCATTGAAAATCAGCACTAGAGATGTCAGCACATATGTATTGTTACAATGGTTTCTGTATAATAGATCCCCTGCCTGTATTCCAAGGCCAGATGTCTTCTGGTATACATGGAAACACCCTGTAGTTTTTCTGTTTATTTATTATTTAAGTATCTTTGCAGATATGCAAATAGGGTATAATACAGAGAGATTTCTTAACGTTTGTTTTAAGAACATATTTGATGCAATCATGACCAAATGCACACAAAAAATAACAAAAACACAAACTTTATAGGCAGACACCAAAACAGCTGCTGACCTGAATAAATTGATGCAAAGTGGGACCTGGGGCCTAGCTCTGTTGATTACACAAAGCCAAGAGGAGCGGCCACATTTCATTGGTGACATTTGTGAATAGTGTCACTGTGCCATTAGCACAAAAAGCACGCCTTCCCCAATTTCATCAGTGGGTCAGAGCAGGGATTTTTTTTTTTGTTTTCTAAGTCTTTCATGGAGAGCAGGTGGATTGCACCCAGCTCACTCTGTTTGACCTTTGTTCTGTCATTTGAAAAAGAGGCCTTGTGTTATTTTGCAAAAAACAAAATCAAAACATATATCACAATTAAGTCTGTATAATCATGTGATATCTTATCATGCAGTAATTATACATTCATATTATTTGTATGTAGCTATTTATTTAGATTTTGTTTTAAAGCATGCATATCTTTGCAGTTTATAACAGAGCACCAAATCCATAAACACGGAAAATAAACTTTTGTCCATTATTGGTAAGTTTTGTTTGATATCAATATATTTTAGAATTTTTTTTTTTTTTTGCATAATTCATTTTATGACAAAAGCACATATTGTTTTTTTTTTTATTTCTTACTTAATAATCCACAATTAAGAAAATAATGTATGACACTTAATCAAAATTGCTTATTTGTTTAGCAAAATATAAAAATATAATATATTTGTTGTTACTTTTTAAGTAATAATGATAAAATGCATCACTATATTCCACATTCTATACAATGGGCAAACAAAACATATACATAGTATGGGAAGAAACAGATTGTACATACTTGAACAGTGGGTGAAAAGGTCAGTGCTGATACAGACTTGCAGTCTACAATTCTTGTTTTATTATGTTTATAAACATACTTTTCAATGTACTTCTGCAGACACAAGTGTCTGTTAGGAAACAAGCAAAACCAGACTGTTAATATAAAAAGGAAAATGAACTATTTAGACATAAGAGGTTCCTTCAATGTTTATAAAGAATGTGGTGTAATAGTTTATTTAATCGCTTGAAAAAGTACAAAAATCAGACCAAATTCTTCAAGTTAGGAAAAACAATAGAGCTGTTAAATATATGTGTGTGCATTTGTAATATACGTGAATATATAAAAACACACCAAAGCAGTGGCGCATGTACAGCAGAATAAAGAAATAAATAAAGTGAAATACAGTACAAATAAAGTGTGTGAGCTAGCAAACAAAGTGCGGTCATCAAAGGGTAAAACCTTCTGATTTATTTCACAATCTATAAAAAAAACATACGACAAACCCATTGCGTTGTAGTACATAAAAAATGGCAATACTAAAAACTGAATGCACGTACAACATACAAAGGCACATAAAGTGTAACTTGCTTAACATGTCCTGAAAGATAGTCCGAATCCTTCCTGCTGTCACCAGGATAGGGTAATCAGGTACTCCGAAAAAGCTGTAGTCTTGGTCTCAACGCGTTTCGCCGGCTTCAATGTCAGCTTCCTCAGGAGAAATCTTTGTACAAATTTTGGCATAATGTGCTGGTGTGTCTTTTTGATTTTTGCCTTAAATGAGGCCTTTATTCCTCGTCACCTCTGAAACAAAAGATATCCAGGGCCCCAGCTGATGACGCGAATGGGAGGAAAAACCTCTGTTTCGAGCCACCAGCTGGCGCGATCACATGACCCGCACAGGAGAATGGCCACCCCCCCTCTGCTCCCACTAATCCCCCAAATATATAAAAGAATATTTTTTGATACTTCCTTATGTGATTGTAGTGACCATGCAATTGGAAAGCTAAGATTATAATAAGCCCAAGGTGTGTCTTTTTCATTTCACTATTGAATCCGATATATACTTCATCAGTGAGAATAGCTCTTTTTCAGGAAGACAGTTTATGAAAAGCACCCCTGGACTAAAAATATCATTAATAATTTATCATGTTGGTTCTATGCTGGGGAGAGATGATTTTCTTAATCCCTTTTAATGTGTTGGAAAATTTCTTGATATAGAATAAAAAAAACATTTTTTTTTACTGTTAACAAAAAGTATGCATTGTTTAAAGTGGCAGAACCACCAGTTATGAATATTACACTCCATCGAAGCTGCTTTAGAAAAACACCATGTTATTTTAAGCTGCATTGAGTTTTCTTCTCCTGCTGCTCATTTTCATTGCAAATCAATGAGCCCTCCAGCATTAACAAAGCTGCAAGCCCAGCCTCTGATTGCTTAGCATCATAGCACATGTAGTTCAACAACAGCTGGGATGGAGAGGTCCACCTGTTCTCTGAGATCCAGTTAAGATCACCTTTATCAATCATTAGTGAAAAAAGCATCAATGAGCAACTGTTGGAACAGAGCACTGTGATGAATCAACAATAAAATTGGGAAATGAGACCATGATTTCTAAACTGAGGAATTTCTCTAAATCTGTTATTTTTGGCCTGATTTGTACTATACCCAAGATGTCCAATTGCAGCCCTCCAGGCTCCAGCTGTTTACTGGACTACAACTACCATAAATATCTGTCATTCTAGAAAGCTAGGAGAAAATTATAGGATTTATGGTTCAGTGGCAGTTGGAGGGCCATAGTTGGATGTCTAGGAGCTATTTGCACTGACTCAATTTACTACAGGTTACTGTTTTGTAGCTATACTCCTGTTTTCAGTGGGTGATATGAAGAAAGCAGCTTAGGAAGATATGAAGAAACTTATGGATGAACTGATTTCTCAGAAATGGACAGAAGGGGCTAAAGATGCACAAGATTGTAAAAGCTTAAACAATTCTGTTTTACTTTTCCAATTGTCTACATCTACAGTACATGTTTGTGCTGAATAAGCACATACAATAATAACCGATCAATAGTAACTTTGTAAAATAAATATGCCACCTAATTTGTTTATAATTACATTTACATAGATGTAGTGCTGATAATAGTTCTCTGTTTAAAAGTAACTTGTATTTTCATCACTGTGGAATGTGCTCACTAGACAGTTTATACAGTGACACATGCCAGAGATAGGTTTTGCTGTGTATGATGTCCCAGCCTTAAGGGTTGGTTTACTGCCTGAGATGACAAAGACACACCCATCATTTTGTCATAGGCTTTGAAGTTAAGAGAGCTAATAAATAACATTTGCATAATATGATGCGTACAGTGAGTCATGTGTCTAGCCAGAGTGGTTTGAAAAAAACAAACTGCTTAAGTTTCACAGCAATTCCACACTAAACACAACAGAGCTCATTTGGATTATGGGAAGACATGTCCTGTTAGGCCTTGACCAATAGTTTATCTCTGGGTCAAGTGCAAGGTAGATCTTATTGTAACTAATATTATCTGAGCTTATTTTTGGTATCCAATTGAATCGACATGGGTTGTGTATAATATTGGCCACTTATTGCGTGCACTACCATTATTATTTGCATCTTAAAGGTGTGCAGTATGGCAGCATCAAAGTTAGGGTTATGTTTTAGAGTTAGGGGATGTCTGCATGTTTACATGCACCTGATGCAAGCTAATATCTACATGACATTTTGAAGGCACAGCAATAATCGCAAAACATTATGAGGTAATTTTTCTACACATTTCCTTCCCAAAGTGTTTTTTTTTTTTTGATGGTGTCATCACCCATACATGCTGGAAGCTATTCACTTAAGTGAGGTGCAGTTTACTTAAGAGTAATATTTAATGCATTGTGCAACAACCCTGGTGAGTTTCTCCAGCTTGTAGAGATCAATTGGCCTTTTATAATGTATAATTAAATCTTTGAAGAACTCTCACTGATTTAACAATGCATTCGCAAGACCAACTCTGCTCTTCTTGCAGGAGGAACTCTCCATGGGTGGATCTTTATAATGCATCGTTAAGTTGGTGAGATTTAATGTTCATCTCCTCTGTAACTTTTAGTAAATAGCTCACATTATCACCAAAAGTTTAAAATGCATAGTGCTATAACATAGAAAGTACAACAATATTTTATTCTTCAAAGAGGGATTAAACCCTAAAAGTAAAAATTTGCCATACTAAAGGGTTCTTCTAGTATTTATCTTTTATCCTGGTCTAATGTTCTGGAACAACGATTGTTCCTATAAATCTTTAGCATGTTCTGGCTACTTCTTATACTACAGTGCTGACATCTTGTGTCTGATGCGCCCTTCTACTACAGTGTCATAACTCCTAGTTGTTTATATGAGCATTCAAATTCACATATTCTCCTACATTCACATGCTCTCCTTTTCTTTCATATAGAATTTTTAGGATTTACTATCCAGGAGACTACCCCACAAAACATTTATGTAGTTTTTTATTATCAATTAATAATTCCTGTTCTTAAAGAGCTATAGATTTTTTAAATTATTAATAAGATGTGGAACTTCTGCAACGCAAAATACATTTTTGGTAGCTTATTATAATTTTTGTTTTGTTTTGTTATACAGCTATTTTTAGTACTTGGTAATTGAGAGTTGTCATCTTATTTCTTACCCCTGGGTTTTCCTAAGATCAGTAAGTGATTGGAAAGAATGTGATTTGTCGGACATCTCACCTGCATTCTCCTATGTCCACATGCTTAAAATTTTTACTAAGTAGCTGAACATGAAGTGGCAAAGTGAAGAGAGGTGAATGACCACCTCTAACCATGAATAGAAAACTAAAGAGAAGGACAGTGAATCTATGTTAACTGTACAGAACTATGTTGACAAACATTTGTCAGCAGGTTTCTGTGCATCTATAATGAATAAGGGGGCCAAAACTCTTCTCATTCTTCTGCTCTGACACTTGGACTGACTACTGATTTTTTTTAGAATGTCTTGATCCTTATATATTTGTGGTTTTTGTTTTATAGTTTCTCATGAGGAGCTTACTGAGCTTGGTAAGTTGTATATCTGAGTTATCTTTTCTAGAAAAATTTTACAAGGACCCAGGCTACAAAATGCACAATGGTTTGTATACATTTTAACTTAAATTCTAGCCGAGCATGTATCTAGTTCTCAAATGATTATAATTCTGTATAACTTCTTGGTGCTGCATGAATAATATATACATTGCTGGAAATTCTCAGACTCTCTCTGACACTATGTCTGTAACCAAAGTCACTAAGAAGGAGCATCAATATGTGTGTAGTCTTATTCCAAATGCATGCAACATGCAAAGGATAGGCTATAAAACCAGTGATAGGAGATATTGACATGCTGCTATGACTTAAACAAGCAATTTCATGTTATAAAACATATCCATTTTGTACAATTTGCCTACTGTTGCATATTTATAAAACTGTAATTGACAAAACTTATTCCATAAACAAGAACAGTACAAAGGACAAGGGGTCACAAACTGGGATTTGAAGAAGGGAGATTTACGGTAATTACAATAAAGCTATTTAATTTAATGCCTCAGTAGGTGGTTCTAGCAAATACATTAGATACCTTTAAAAAGAGGCCTGGAAACTTTTAAAAAAAAGTGGAACATAAAGGGCAATGTAAGTTAGTATTTTTTTTTTGCATTCCAAAGTGTTTTAATAAAAGGAGCATTTTGTTACTGAGCAAGAGAAGAAAGCACTGCAACACGTTTGCTTACCTGATTTTTCCCAATTGTCCCTTGGTATCTTGTACTGAGTAGTGTATAGGGTTAAACCTCTCAGCTGTAATGTCTCCATAGAATTAACATTGACTTCAAGTCAAATTTTTATGGCCCTGACAGTAAAATACTGGCTTGGTGGCAACTCTAGTGGTAGGATGTATTTTGACACAACTACAACCGTATTATTCAGCCTGTACAGACCACTACAGTGGTATGTAATGCTCCCTTGCCATCTGTAATTATATCTGCTCAGCATCCACTGCGAGTTCTTGATCCATACACGTCATAGGTGTCACACTGCTTTCTTAGGTGTCTGCATAGACACCTGTTTTGATGTGATATGAAGTATATTAGTGCACTTTGTTAATTATGTTTGATTGCTGTGTAGGTACAGACATTTGAAAACTTTGCCCATATGGTGACCTTCAAGTATAAGGTCATCAACATTATTACATATCTTATAAACACGAAAATCAAGATTCGTGAGTCCTGTAACCATATTCAGTGTAGTAATGTTCGCCTGTTCTCATGAGTAAACAAGATGTAATACAAGAGGCTATAATTCTGTTCAAGTCGTGGTCTATTTTAAGCTTCCAGACTCATGCCAGTCTAGGTCTCTAAAATGTAACTCTCTCTGGCTAAAAGGTGCTTGTGAAAAATAGCACCCATCTGTAAAGTCAGGAGTGCAAACTGCGGCAAAGCACTAATGGAAAATTCACTGAGGTAAATTAAAAACAGTTTTACCAGTACTCCTCCCATGCCGATAACACTTGGCACATGCATACGAGAACGTATCTTTTGAAATTAACTAGATTTTTTCCCCCTTCTTGTTGACTTTTGCATTAGAGAAATGGCTGTAAATCATGCATGATCAGTGCATGTTTAATGGGTGCATTAGAACAGGAAGAAGGAAAACATTCATTTCAGCTTTATTCAGCATCTGTCGTTCTTGTTTTGTTCACAAGTGCTGTTTGCTGATACTGAATGCTGTATGTTTGTGTCATAATACTGTTTGTATCTTTCGCTATCATAGGAGATATTTTCACAATCACAGTCCTCAGCACCGTTGCTGAAAGTACTCGGATTAAAAATAAATTTAGAAAAACCGTCTAGGTCAGTGATATCTATTTATTTACAATGAGCTAGTAAGTGAATTGCAAATGGTAGGCCGACATAGCAAAGATGGGAAAAATAAAGGACAACTGTTACAATATTAAGCTATGTTTAACTGAAAGATTGCATTAAGTGTACATGTTTCAAATAGAAATGATTTAATGAAACAATGCAAATAATGTACTAAAAGATTCTAAGGGGGTCATGTACTAAACAAGTGCAGTGGGGGAAAAAAAGTAGGTAAAACATGAGCGCAAACGCAAAATGTTACAAATAGTCGCAAATTGTTTCTCACTCATGTTTTACCTACTTTTTCCCCACTGCACTTGTTTAGTACATGACCCCCATAGCGTGCATTTTTCCTGTTGCGCTAATAAATTGCGATTGTATTTGCGCATGCTAAAGAGTTTTGCGAATATTTTGTGAAAAATAATTCTTATTTGCGTGTGAAAATTACACCAGCTTTTAGCAAGTGCTATCAAAAGAGGTAGAAAAAATATTTGCAAAATTGCCTGTTTTTATTCTCAATTATGCCTGTTTTTATTCGCAGTTTGCTATTCTGGACTATTTGAGTGTTAAATGTTTAGTACATTGCAATAGGAGCAAAGTAAAAAAAAAAATTGTTTTGCACATAAAATATATTTGGGTTTTTTTAGTAAATGCCCCTCTAAGTAACATGCCTTCCTTTACAAGTCAAGACGTTGACAAAGTTAGAAATAATGATTTTGATTCTTAAGAAGGCCAGTTTTAGTTGTTCTTTCAACAGCACAGCATTTCATGATTATAATTGGGGCCAGAGATAATTTTTTAAATTTATGTTACAAGCAGTAGTCCGCTGGCCATAGGGAGTCAATTTGTTTTTTTATTTTTGTATTATTATTTTTTTTCCAATTCTCTAATTCTTAAATGGAGTAGGCCCTCCAATATAAATGAGAGGTTTTGTTTATATTAATTGGCCAAAGTATAATTAAGCTCACCCGCCACGTTAAGGCACACTCTCAATAGGATGAGAACCTAACCTCACCTACTATTTAGTGGGCACACAAAGCAGTCTATACTGCTACCAAAACCTTATTAATGTATTTTATGAGGTGAAATGTAGCCTTCTTCTGATTAACTCCAGCTAGCATTGACAGGACATGCCCTAGCACCCACATTGCACACCCAGGACTTATTCCACCCTACACTTACATTGCATGAAAGGACATGCCCCAGCACCCATATTGTACACCCAGGACATACTGTAGCACCCACATTGCACACCCAGGACTTATGCCAGCCAGCACCCACATTGCATCTATAAGACATACCCCAGCACCTATATTGCACACCCAGAACATGGTGCAGCACCCAAATTGCACACCCAGGACTTACCCCAGCCAGCACCCACATTGCACTAGCTGTATGTTAGTGCACTGCCCAGGCACAGAGAAATCCTCTCATGCTTCTGGAGTCTGAGACCTGGCAGGTCACATAACCCCTGGCACTATGACCTCAGAACGTGTGTGGAACGTGTGAGAGGGTGCATTAGAGGATGTCTGTGTACCTGAGCAGCACACAAACATCATGCTGCCTGCTTGCCTGCAGAGAGGGCTAGTGAGGGGAGATCTCCCCCAGGCATACATGGCCCCTTACAGGTTGTACCCCCTGATTGCAGCAGTGTGTATGGCTGTAAAATGCTACATGTAGAATTCATTCTCAGAAATATAGAAGCTGCATCCTGTCAATATTTCTGTCTGTGGATGATAACCACATTGCACTAACAGATTTGAAATTAGTGCTTACACAACTATTTTCTGGTTTGCTTTTTTTTCTCAGCATATTTTTGGTTTAACTATACAAGATATTAGAGAATTGTTTCCAGCATTTTAGGTGTAATGGAGAGAGAAGGTAGGGTTACATTTGGGTGCAGGCTGCTTGGTTTGAGCTGATAAAGATGCACAGCAGTGGGCGTCAGTGTAATAGAACAACTCACAGTGGAGGTGGAGAGGCTTTGAAAGTGATGGAGAGGAGGTGATCAGCATGATTGGGTGACCTTTAGGTTTGCAAAGTGCAACCATATTACCTACTAAATGACATTTTAGTTACAATGATATTGCTTTGTAACATCATTATTGCACAGTCACTTCGTTTACATAACCTCAAAACCTCTCTAGCTTCATTTCTTCTCTGAGCACTATGATCGACTTTTGCATTCTAATTGCATGTTTATAAGCAAAATAGGGTTTATATTGTATCTGCACAGCTTCCAGTACTTCAATTACGGTATGTCTTAGAATCAATAATATAGATTATTTTCCATCAGGATAAACTCTTCAAGTTAATAGATGGATTAAGTGACAGCAGTACCTGTGTCTAGGATGCAGCTGCCATTTTTTTTTACAGCAGCCTTATCATTGCATGCTAGTAATACGTAATGGGTAAAGGAGCACCAGCCGATATTTGATGAATATGATGAGGAAAGTTGCATTCATTTATCCCTATGTTTTGCATACATGCATATATTTTGTGTGTGTATAAGCATTACATTAGTAAAATTAGAAAACCTTAAATCCAGTTCACAGATTTGTTTAGTTTCGTCTACTTTAAATGATGCTGCAATCAAAGGACAATTAAATTTTTTTTTAACCCTTGCTTCCTTTAAGTTATGGATTCTAGTTCAGTGTTTCTCAATTGGTGGGTCCTGATACAAAAGTGGATCACAAGCTGGGTGGAGTGGGTCACAGACGTGTTCTTCATCCAAAAGTCTTACTTTTGATTGGGGGGAATGATGATTAGTGACACACAGTGTGTTTACCGTCTGAAGCTGAGAAGCCCACCAAGGGTCTAGGACAGTTCAGCGCCGCGGCTTCATCGCTGACAGTTCAGCGCGGCAGTTAGAACTGTCAGCAATGAAGAATAACGCTTCGTCGCGGATGCGCTATGTAAGAGCTGACAGTTCAGCGCTGAACTGTCAGCTCTTACAAACGTACAAGTTAAAATAAAATACCCCCCAATAAATGAATCCCCCCAAAGTGCCCCCCAAGCCCTAATACTAAAATTAACCTCCAAACCCCAATACTATAATTAACCCCCAAACCCCAATACTAAAATTAACCCCCGAACTCTAATACTTACCCCCGAACCCTAATAATAACCCCCTAAACCCTAATACTAACCCCCAAACCCTAATACTAACCCCCTAAACCCTAATACTAACCCCCCAACCCTAATACTACCCCACTAAACCCTAATACTAATCCCCGAACCCTAATACTAACCCCCTATACCCTAATACTAAATTAACCCACCCCTGAACCCTAATAAGAACCCCCGAACCCTAATACTAACCCCCTAAATCCTAATACTAACCCCCTGAACCCTAATACTAAAATTGACCCCGAACCCTAAATACTAATTCTAACCCCCTGAACCCTAATTCTAACCCCCTAAACCCCAATACTAAAATTCTAATTCTAACACTCTAATTCTAACATTAAAACTCACCTTTAGCGATGAAATGTCCAGCAATGAAATATTCTGCGACGGCTTCATCGCTGACAGTTCAGCGCGGCAGTTAGAACACTGAACTGTCAGTAATGAAGAATAACGCGGCCGCTTTATCACGGACGCGGCTATGTAAGTGCTGACAGTTCAGCGCTGAACTGTCAGCTCTTACAAATGTACAAGTTAAAATAAAATACCCCCCCAATAAATGACTCCCCCCCCAAAGTGCCCCACCAAACCCTAATACTAAAATTAACCCATAAAACCCAATACTAAAATTAAACCCCAAACCCCAATACTAAAATTAACCCCTAACTCTAATACTAACCCCTGAACCCTAATACTAACCCCCTAAACCCTAATACTAACCCCCGAACCCTAATACTAACCCCCTAAACCCTAATACTAACCCCTGAACACTAATACTAACCCTCTAAATCCTAATACTAACCCCCGAACTCTAATACTAACCCCCTAAACCCTAATACTAAATTAACCCCCGAACCTTAATACTAACCCCCAAACCCTAATACTAACCCTCTAAATCCTAATACTAACCCCCTAAACCCTAATACTAAAATTAACCCCGATCCCTAAATACTAATTCTAACCCCCTAACGCCCAATACTAAAATTCTAATTCTAACACTCTTAACACTTTAATCCTAACATTAAAACTCACCTAAAGCCTAATACTAACCCCCTAAACCCTAATACTAACCCCCTAAACCCTAATACTAACCCCCGAACGCTATTACTAACCCTCTAAACCCTAATACTAACCCCCGAACCCTAATACTAACCCCCTAAACCCTAATACTAAATTAACCCCCGAACCTTAATTCTAACCCCCTAAACCCCAATACTAAAATTCAAATTCTAACACTCTAACACTTTAATTCTAACATGAAAACTCACCTTTAGCGATGAAATGTCCCGCGATGAAATACGGTGAACAGACGGCGGTGAAGCAGCTGCGTGGATGCAGCCGCGATGAAGTGTCCCATCCCCGCCCACCAAGGACTATATGGTATATTTTCAATAGTGCTGCTGAGATCTCTTCCAGTCATTAGGATTGACTGGAAGAGGTCCCCTAGGATTCACAGTTTTATTTAGGGATGCAATTTAAAAATTCCCCTAAGATTGGTCAAGTGAAGTTTGGGCTTAATTCGGCAGATAGTTGGCAGTGAGTGGCTTCTCAGCTCTGGTCCAGCTGAAGACAAATTATGGGAACAGAATGGACATTGAACATGTCCACAGAGTTGCTTTGTCTACCATCACCCAAGACTTTGAGATACTTATCATGGGGAAAAAGCATCCCCAGCTTTCCATTAATTCTAATTAGTCTCGTTTGTTTTTTAATGATTTTTTAGTTTTTTTTAATCTCAATAACATTTTCACTTGCACTCAATTATTGCACTATTGACTTTGCAAAGAATTACTGTTCTTGTTTGTTTCATGTTTTGGACAGTGCAGATATACATTGTGGAATACTATAAAAATTGATCTGTGGAATACATTATGTTTCGGAAATCAAATTATTTTTGGGTCGTGAGTTAATAACTAAGGACAAATGTGGGTGCTGAGGTTAGACAGATTGAGAACCACTGGTCTAGATAATGTCCTCCATGAACAATGCTGGTGCCTACCCTTGCCCTAATGACCCTCTTCTGTGACGTTTGGCCCTTGTTTAGAAGTACTACACAAAGTGTCTTTCTTTGTTTCAAGAGCAGGCAAAAGTCTAGTCCTTTTACTGCTTGTTGTGTGCCTCAAAAAGCCCAAAATGTTAATTCCCACACAAGACAGTAAAATTATTTTTGCCAACTTGTCTGTGATAGATATGTTCATTGATGTTCTACTGAGAGCACAGTATTTTACGATGGAGTGCTTTCCTGCTGCATTTATTTTGCCAGAACTGTGTATTGTCCCAAACCTTGCCAATAGTGTTGACACCTCTTCTTCCAAAAACTACCAGCCATACTATGGCCTCCATTGGCTTAACAATGGCCTGAAGCCAATTAGCAGCTGGGCGTTAACTTTACTTTTCACGCTATTTGAACTTAAATATAGTTATAGATAATTTTGACAAGATTCCTCTTAATGTGAGTAAGATTAAAGGAGTTTAGTACAAAATAGCACTATTTCTAGTCTCTGTGAAGCAAGTAGTTTAACAAATTCTCTCTGAGTATTGTAAATAGCTTATTTATTGGTCACAAGCACATACTGATGAGTCCTTGACACCTTTACTATAGTTAATTATTTTTTATTACATTAAATTCCCCACCACTTTGAAGCAAGGGGTAGTTGAAAGATATACAGTAAATTGCATTACAAGTTACTTACATTCCTTTAATAATTACTTTCTTCTTTGAAGTGTGTTTGGAAATATAATTTGCATTCAATGAATGTTTGTTTATTATGAGAATCACAGGCCTGTTCTAAGTGAAGTTGCTAAGAAATGAAGTACACTTAGAGATATGCCAAGTAACCTGCATGGTTTGTTTGTACACTGTTACTTTCAACAATTTTAAACCCTGTTAAATCTTGATAGCACTTTACTGGAATCCCGGTCACTGTTTTGTTTTGTCACCAAAAACAGTTCTCAGTAAATGCTTGACTCTTTGTAGAGGCCAAAGCCAGTATAGGTAATCCTTATCCAGTTCTCAAACCTGATGTGACCTAACTAGAATTAGTATATTGTATCCCTGTTCCTCACCACCCTGCATTAACGGAGAACAGGTATCAGGTGGCTTTAATTGGTGCCAAGAAATGTGATTGTTTGCCAACCAGGTGGAACTATTTTTACACTGCATACAGAGCAACAGGGCATAAACAGAAGAAAACAATCTTGGGTGGCGCTGATTACACAGGTGGTTTTCTAGCAAAATGGACATGCCAACCAAAGACAGATTTATATTAGTTAAGAGTATACACATAACATTGAAAGAAGGGGAATCTATATATTATAACCCCTTCCCAACCTTTGGACGAATTATCTTGTCATGATTGCCATGCTGAATGCGACCTTATGACAGGACAACCGGGGATGGGACAGTTCATTGCGGCTGCATTAAAGCAGCCACTTCACCATCCCCTCTCGCGCGATGGCCAGTATATCGCGCAAGAGTTCATCTTTCACTGTGGGACAGTTCATCGCGGAATCACTGAAGGGGAGTATTATTAATGTTTGATAGGGGTTCATTTATTATTAGGTGGGGTTAGGTATAAGGGTTCAGGGAGTTTTTTCCCTCCGTCTACTGCTGTTATATCTATCACCATTTTTTGCCATTAAAATCATCACAGATTTATCACCAAAGATCCTGAGTGCGGATTCTTCCTTCTTTTTCTATTTCAATTTGTTGGTCTTTAAAACACTGGGTTAGCGTGGGAAGCCGGCACCTGGATCTCACGCACAGCTGAAACACCCTTGCAGTGCTGGAGAGGCACTGTGAGAGGACGGTGGAGCCCGGACCCTCTACCCTTGTCTTAGGGGTTATCTTTGTCTTCAGGGAGGGTAGTTAGTATTAATGTTAGTTTTAGGGTTCAGGGGGTTAGGTATTAGTATTAGAGTTCAGGCGGTTAGGTATTAGTATTAGGGTTTGGGGGGGTTAATTTTAGTATTAGGGTTCGGGAGTTAATGTTAGTATTAGGTTCAGGGGTAGTGTCAGTAATAGGGTTTGGGTTGGGGGTGTTAGTATGGGGATTCAGGGTCACTTTTAGGGGGGGTTGATTTATTAGGGTGGGTTAATATATTGGGGGTGTATTGCTGCGATGAAGTGGCTGCGTTGATATTCAGCGCTGACAGTTCAGTGTTCAAACTGCCACACTGAACTGTCAGCAATGATGTCAGCGAATAACTGTCCTAGACCCAGGACAACCTGTCCTCCATTAACTCTTCATGTGCAATGCTAGCTGGTGTTTCGTAGGTCCTGGAATCTATATCCCAACCAAGCAGTGTTCCTCAACCTAATTGGAGATCCGGTGTTCATGTGATCACATTACAAAGTCAATGTTTCGAAGTTTCAAGAGACTGTGAGTCTCTCCCTGTACCTCTCACACTGTACATGAGGTACACAGAGTGACCATTCAGTGATACAGTGTAACTGGAGCAGTAAAACTAAGTCAATGTCACTCTAAGGTCCTATAAGTCCCTTAATATCATAATAAGAATCAATAGTATACTTGATGTATTTGCCCTTTGTGTTTGTAATTAGTGTTGAGCGAACCCAAACCGCACTGTTCGGGTTTGTACCGAACATTACGTTTTTTGGACCCCGGACCCGCACACGGACATTTTCCTGTATGTTCGGGTTGGAGTTAGGGGTTCGAGCGATTTAATGGCGCGTTTTGAAAGGCTGCAGGGCAGCCAATCAACAAGCGTTTGACTGGTTTGCCCTTAGAAGCCATCACAGCCATGCCTACTAATGGCATGGCTGTGATTGGCCAGTGCAGCATGTGACCCAGCCTCTATATATAAGGAGTGGAGTCACGTACGCGCACATCGCATGAGCTCTTCTTAGTGTAGGGAGAGGATGCTGCAGCTGTGAGGGACAGATTAAAAAAAATTCTGGTGTTGATGTTCTGGCTACCTCCAACAAAAGTTCATGTCCCCATTGACTTCAATGGGGTTCGGGGTCAAGTTCGGGGTCAAGTTCGAGCACGGACCCGGACATTTTTTCGAAGTTTGGCCGAACCTGCCGAACCCGAACATCCAGGTGTCCGCTCAACTCTATTTGTAATGTCTTTTTTATAAATTGCAATAAAATATTGGAAAAAGGGGGAAAAAACTAACTATTTTTAAAAGTATTTGATTACATTTAACCCTTCCTTTGACATACTGATCACTGTATTTTACGGTTATCAGTAATATTACTTTGTGGTACATATTTTATTTTATTTCTTCCATTTCCCCCCATTTTTTAAAACATTTATTTCATTTCATTTAACCTTTGCAGCCCTGTGCTATTGATTTGATCGCTATGGCAGTATATTGTACTTATCAGATTTTTTTTTTCTCTTTTTTTGTGTGCCACTTTTTTATTATTATTATTATTTAGTTAGATGGACACTTCTTGGGATCAGTGACTTACTGTTAGGTTGTGAGTTAAATGGCCCGTAGGTATAGTGTGTAGGAGGCGTATGCCATTCTGGCCTCTGATTCAGAAAGTGACAGAGCAACAGCCTCAGATATTGAGCAAATTACTGACTTATTAAGTGTCGGTTCAATGGGCTCTGCTGCCAATTTGCAACCCCAAACAAGGCATATAGAGTCCATGTCTATGGTGGATGAGTATCCATGTACGCCTCCTAATTCTGTGCAACCAGACATACATTCATAGCAACACCTGACATCACACTAAATGGAACTGATAATGAGACACATCAATAAGTAAAGCTGTTACGGTCTATTTAAGGGTATTTCTGCGCAGACAAATCTTTCTGCGAAGCAATACATAGCAGTTAACCCCACCTTATTCTATACAAGGTAGCAGACCTGGCACCCTGCTCAATTGCTGGAGATGAAAGCTTTTTTTTTTTTGCACTCATGCTGGTGATGGGTATTGTAAAGGAACCAAGTATACACTCCTATTTGAGCAGACATCCTCTATTAGCTATCCTTCTTATTCCAGCTATAACAACTAGCCATAGATCTGGAATGCCCGTCCACTTCCTCCACTTCAATGAGAATGCTCAGTGTCTGCTAAAAAATGATCCCTCAAATGTCAGACTTTACAAGTTAAGGCTCCTTGTAACTATTCGGACCAAAGGGCCAAAGTTGCTCCAAAATGTTTTTTTTCCGAAAAGGAATGCTCATGTCTAAATAGGGTTAGGTGTATTAGTGAGTGTGCTTGTGTGCCTTAGTGTGAGTGTGTATTAGTGAGTGTGCTTGTGTGCATTAGTGTGAGTGTGTATTAGTGAGTGTGCTTGTGTGCATTAGTGTTAGTGTGTACTAGTGAGTGTGCTTGTGTGCATTAGTGTGAGTGTGTATTAGTGAGTGTGCTTGTGTGCATTAGTGTTAGTGTGTACTAGTGAGTGTGCTTGTGTGCATTAGTGTGAGTGTGTATTAGTGAGTGTGCTTGTGTGCATTAGTGTTAGTGTGTACTAGTGAGTGTGCTTGTGTGCATTAGTGTGAGTGTGTATTAGTGAGTGTGCTTGTGTGCATTAGTGTTAGTGTGTACTAGTGAGTGTGCTTGTGTGCATTAGTGTGAGTGTGTATTAGTGAGTGTGCTTGTGTGCATTAGTGTTAGTGTGTATTATTGAGTGTGCTTGTGTGCATTATTGCACATTCATTCTATGGTTCTGCTTCACATTCGGACTAATGGACAAAAGAGACGATTTTCGGCTGAAAACAAATGCCCAAGTCTAGTATTCATCCAGTCCACCTGACTAGCTGTAACCTACAATTTTATATGCCTGTGTGCATGTTTGTAAAGCACATAGCGTCTCACCCAGAGAAAAGTACTATAAAAATAACTATTTATGATAATTGTATTGTCCGAATGTATAACTCTCCCATAGGAGAGCTCTGTGGTGTTATTCATGCATGTATTTCCCCAATATCAATATTGTTTTTTACAATGCCCTGAAACAATTTGTTTATTATGTCAAAGACAACTGACTGTTTAAGTAGCCTTTTATGTTAGGATTACATTCTCAAAGAAATTCAGTTTCTTTGTAGTGCTGCAGAAACTCTTTTTTTTTCTATAGGAGTATGCAAAGAGCAATGTAACAGCATCTAGGGAAATAATAATTTTATCCTTTCTCAAACTTTGGTGCTTTTGACCCTTGAGAATTTGAACGAGTGGTTATTCTCATCCATGATTCACCGTAAAGATTACACGTATGGTTTCTGTTTGTTTTTTATTTTAAAAAGTATTTAGTTACAAACCTGTGTTGACTAATTGTTCACACATTGGCAGAGAACATATCAAACAAGAAGTTCACTTCTCACGAAACTATTTGGCCAGTTCTTGGGTGCTGCACTACTATACCCAGCGCTGTGTTTAGCGGAAGGCAAACAAGGCAAGCACAAAATTAAAAATTATAATTTAAAATATAAATTAAGAAAGGAAAAAAAACTTGCTTGCTGGCAGAAACTTTAGTGTTGCCCCTGCGATGCACTGGGGGGGGGGGGGGGGGGGATGATGGCATGGAGGCATGTAATTGGTGTGATGGAGGCATGGGTTGAGGAGGATGATGGGGGTCATGTAATGGGGTGATGGAGGTGATGTAATGGGGGTGATAGAGGAATGGAATGGGTGATGGGGCATATAATGGGGACGTGTAATGAGAGTGATGGGGGTGACGTAATGGGGTGATGGGGCATGTAATGGGGGTGATGGAGGCATGTAATTGGGTGATGGGGGTCATGTAATGGGGGATGCAATGGTGTAATTGGGGCATGTAATGGGGGTGATGAGGACATTTAATGGAGTGATGGGGCACATGCTGGGTGTGCAATGTGGGTTATGGGGCATGGTGTGAGTGTGGAACATGGGTAGGGGAGTGCCCGAATTTTATCTGAATAGGGCAGCACAAAACCAGGAAACACCACTGACCATTGTAAATTAAACATATCCTAGATTGAAATTTCTCTCATCCTTTACCCAACAGCTATTATCTTTTCTGAAGGAACCCTTTTATAAATTAGTTTAATTTTCAATTTTAAGCAAACTTCTAAACGTGTGTTTTAAGTTCCGGAAGTAAAAGCATAAGGTCATCATGCTTGATGTGAGATATGGGGGAGTGCCCATGAAAATGTGGGTGTGTCAGCCAAAATAACTTGCAGGAGTACATTCTGTTATAAGCCTACTATTCCGTTATGGATATCATTGATTTTTTCAATATTATAGCATTATGTATCTTGCCTGCATGCCCAATAACAGCCTCCTGACCCCAACCTTCACCTCACTTGTTGTGGAACTTGCTAATAGGCTTTCTAGGTTTGCTGCTAGATCACTAAATATTGTAGACATCAACACACAGGGCACACCAGCAGAAAATGGTGTAAGTTTGCACTTGGACTATCCTGACCTCTCTTTGCTCGGGTTTCTGCACAATAGTTGCTGAGGAAGTCCGCCCTAAATTTGCAATTGTCCTGTTTACCGCCAGACTCACATATTGCTTCCTGACACATATCTTCCCGCTTGGCATTTAATTATATGACTGATTCTTCTTGTGTGCTGCGTCATGCTAAGGTCTCCACCATCGTTCAGGCATTGTTGCAGTAATGACTCAATATGAAGGTATTAAAGGACAACTGTGGCAAAAAATGAAGTTCTGTTTAATTGAAAGATGATATCAAGAGTTAATATTGAGCCATCTTTACTCCACATAGCTCTAACAAGAGGCATTTTGTTTAGAATCCTTGGTCAAATGGGTCAGATCTTTATTCAGCTGAACCAAGGTGAGTGAACATTTGACCTAAGATTCTAAACAACATGTCTGCCCACTGAGAGACCTATATGGACTACAGAAGACATAGTATGCCACTTATTTTGTATTATTTCATTAAATAAATTATTTATACATCATCTACACTTGAGACAATCTTTCAATTAAACATAAGTAAATATTTTGCTTCAGTTATCCTTTAAGGAATACTGAAATTTGCTGCAGAAGGAACCAACGATTGCTCAACAGAGCGAACACAGGCGTCGTATTGGAGAGCACATGCTGCTCCAATATGGCATTGCCCTGTTGTGGGCAAGAGCTTTGAAAGTGATTTGTTATCACATCTGTCACTAGACTTCCCCTAGAGGCAGTCTGCAACACTGTAATACAAAAAAGATAACTTAGACTGAAATATAGTGTTTGGGTTCGCATAAGGGTTAGGATTAGTGTTCCTATTAGGGTTAGCAGTAGGGTTAGGGTTAGAGTTATATTAGGTCTAGTGTTAGCATAAGGGTTAGATTTAGGGTTAGGATTGGGGTCAAAAGGTCACTGTAGGAGAAAATGGTTAGGAAACAAAAACACTACCTTCAATTATTGTCCTAAAACAAGCAAAAAAATAACAACAGCAAAACATTTAAACATGGCATATTTCTAAACTCAGTACAACATGTTAAAACTATTTAGATAGAGTCTTTTTTACTATTTGAAATTGTGTAAAAGATTTTTGTAAATTTGGTGTGTTTTTGTAAATTTTTCATCATAATTTATTACTGTTTTGTAGTAAAGTATATGATATGCTGAAAATAATGGTATCTAAAGAAAGCTCTGTTATGCCGATATAAGCTCTATAAAATTTGTGTGGGCACAGTAAATGAGAAAGATGAAAATTACATCTAAACACAAACACCGCAGAAATGTTAAAATAGCCCATGTCACAAGGGTAAGACATGACCAAACAGTCATGTCACTAAGGGGTTAAAGAACTGAGTTACAGACACCCTAAAGGTTAATGGTGAGGTGATGCAATGTCATGTGATGTCACGCAGCATCACATAACCCTGCTCCCTGCTGGCTCTGTCCCGGAAACTGCATTTTTAAAATTGGTAGGTATGGACATTGTACTACTAAATAAAGAGTGAAATACAGGGAATTGAGATGGTCATTTCAAACTTGAGACCAAAGAAAATTTCTCCTATTCACCTGCATTGGAGAATTTTTTCTAACTTGGTTAATTTGGCCTCAAATTTAAAATTCTTATATTAATTCCCTGCAATTCTCTCTTTATTGAGTAGACCTTTCTATGTTTATGACACCTAATCATATTTTCGTAAACTCATTTGTCAAGAGATCTCTAATAGCAAAACCCTTTCTGGGGAATATCACTGCTTATGTAAAGTATTGACAGAAACTGTTCAAACAAGAAGTCTTCTCTTATGTTGCTAGTTATTACAAAATAAACTTCAAATCATTTTTTTTTTTACCCAGCAGCATAAAAAAATAATAATTCAGGAACAATCAGGTTATTAGGTTTGAAATGTGCAAAAACATCTATGTTTCTTACAGTTTTACATGTCACTTGTGTGAGGATGTTATGCCTTGAAATGTAGATTTGGGGGGAAGCTCTAACCTAACCTTATAAAATTAGAATCTGACAGGAATCATGTATAGCAAAACCATTCTAAGATACTGCTAATGTAATCTGTACATTTGCAGCTAGCATATGAATAGTTTAGGAGTTATATTAAAATATAATCTACTTAGAATCAGCATCTGAAAAAAGAATGCTGGGATTAAACAACAATCGAGGTGTTTATATAGGCACACAATCCACTTGCTTGCTGCACGAGCCTGGAGGTCACTAGATCCACAAGGCGAGAAGTCAACTTTATGTTAATATAACCCTGGAACTATTAATTTGCTAGCCTCAAGTAGAGATGGAGCAAGAGATATCCACATTCTGTAATATATATATATATATATATATATATATATATATATATATATATATATTTATTTTTTCTGTGACTTCAGGAAGTACTTCTTTCTGGTACAGGACACAACCTAAGCCAGATACCACTGTGGTAGACATTTGTGTTCATTCAGAGGCACATATTTACTAAAAGGTTAATTGCAGGTGAGCTGAGGTGAGATGAATCTCCCCAATATAAACTATTTATTGTGCAGGTACAAACCTGGTAAATGTCCCCCACACATGCACAATGCATAGTTAAATTTGTGGGATTAAATTCTCATCTCACCTTATTTTACCTCATCTCCCTTAAACTCACCTGCAATTCACCTTCTGTGAATAGACCCCACAGTGTACGAAGAGAAACCAAGAAATGACATCTTCCTGAAATACATGACCTATTAGGTGTGTTATGTATTCCAGGCTAACATGTGTTGCACATTTAATAAAATGCAAGCCTTCTGTAAAGTAACAATTTGTACAGCTTTTTCATTTAGCTCTTTATGATCATGAAAACTACAAAGAAGTATGAGACATGAATCCATGTCAGATTAGCTACAGTACTGTGACATCATTTCTTTAAGTAACAGGTGTGTTTCATGATGAAAGGCTTCAACATATGCTCAGTGTGGCAGAACTAGTGCAAAACAAATTATATAACATTTATCCAAAGGGTAATCCCAGAGAGTAATTTTATTCCTATTGCATTGTTGTCTGTGACAAATATAGTTCTGCTTTTTGTGTTAATTGCAACCCAGCTTTTCAGTCACGAGTAGCATTAGTCAAACATTTGATGCAGATGCATGTTGTTTTTTTCCTTCTAAATAACAGGTCATTCTCATTCACAAAGTGATCTGAAGAATCCACACTTTTTTATTTTTAGAAATATAGGGTGTTAAATATAAAGGTCAATTAGAGGTGGAACAATCACCATGGAAACCAATGTAATGTTTCTGCTGATTGCTCCACTTTCAGAACTCTGTACCAGAATTTACTTTTATAAATAACTTCAATATGATAAGCACTGTTTATCCAAGACATATATATATATATATATATATATATATATATATATACACACACACGTATAAGTGTATATATTTATATATATATATATTAGTTAAAAATTGTTCACAGAGCTTGATATATGATATTTGTTTGTAGAAGACAAATGTATATAAGTCCACTAGTGATAAACACACAGGTCTTGTGAGGGAAAAACAGTTTAATTCTTTATTGCAGAAAGTAGATAATAAATCAACTTTTAAAACCACAATCTGGTTGTGACAATGGACCAGATCGTGGTCCAAATGTTCATTAATTAGATTTTTCTGCAATAAAAAAAAATCAACAATTATTTTATATCACATGACCTGTGAGTGCATTTATTTCCAGTGGACTTATCTATTTTATGTTTGCTGAGGCCAACATTCAATAAAAAGAATTTATGTGGGGCCAAAAAATGGCCAAGGTGACAACCCTACACTTCTTTCACATAACCACACACAAATGTAAAGGTGTAAGAACAAAAATACCCCGTAAGAATGTGTCATATTAAGTAAAAGACAATCATCATATTATATCTAGAGACCCAGTGATTTGGGAGCATCTTATCTTTAGAGGGCAATTAGAATGTATATCGTCTCACGCTCCTTTTGTCCTAGTCACTGTCTGCCCTTTTACATCACCTGCCCCACTGAGACAACACCGGCTTTCCTGTTTTGCGGTCAGGCAATGATTGCGCGTATGCTCAAAGTAAGGTTACCACTCAACCGTAAAAAATTGCCTTGAAGACAATGTTAATTCTATGGAGGTAAAGCATGCCTGGTGATCACAAAATTATCTACATATAATTATGACACACATGCATACAATCAAAACGCTGCTCATCCAGCAATTCCCCCTTTGGTAGATAATGAGGAAAACACTTGTCATTTGTGGCATGCGCAATGTACTGCTGTAAGTACCCATTTCTTTCGAGAGAAAAACCTAAGGGAAGAAAATAATAAATGCCTAATTCACTGTTTTTTTTCTTATTCTTGGAGTGTTCATTTAACTATAAATTAATTTTTGTCTGTAATTGACAAACCAGCGAAAGTCATATTCTTTGTTTTTATCACCACTGTAGCCTGGGCAGTCGAGATATCAGTTTAGCTGAGATGCAGGAAGTGAGGCAAGCTCAGTGTTTGGACATTACATAGAGAAATGAAACTCTTTAGTGGGGTTTCCTGTACATTTTCTTAGCAAATGAAAACATTTTACAGCCCACTCTGACCTTTCCTTTGATTAAGTTTCTGTGAAAAGTCGGTGTTTTCGACCTTTTCCAGATATCATCTGATTTTACTTGTAAAGAGGTATATTAACGTCAAGCTTGATACAGCCCCATATGGGCTTTCCCTAAACGTTTCACACTTCTCATTTCAACCACCCTGTGTATATTCATTCTTACTCAGATCAATACACTTCACAAGTTTCAGGATATGTCTTCATCTAGATAGTTTTAACATGTACAATATCTTTTAGAATGTTACTTTATTTACTGGTTGCATTAATTGATGCATGGTGCTATGCTTACTTTTGACAAAACTATTTGGTTTTGGTTAATAACTTTATATAATTTATCAAATCACAGTCCTGCCAGCAGTCCCAGATACAAATTCAAAATCTCTATCAATAATTTTCTGTCCCCTGAGCCTTTTTTCTATTTCGGTTTATAGAAAGCCAATAGCATTACATGTATTCCATAAACCGAAAGTCTATAAACCGAATGTCTTTCGGTTTATAGACTTTCGGTTTATGGAATGAATGTAATGCTATGAACGAATGAACGAATGGTTAATAAACGAAAATCATTTGTCCATTCGTGCTATTGGCTTTCTATAAACCGAAATAGAGTCGGTTTATAGAATACCAATAGCATTACATGCATTCCATAAACCGAAAGTCGTGCATTATGTCGGTTTATGGAATGTATGTAATGCTATTGGTATTCTATAAACCGACTCTACTTCGGTTTATAGGATGCCAATAGCACGAATGGAAGAATGGACGAATGATTTTCGTTTATTAACCATTCGTTCATTCGGCTTTCGTTAGTTTAGCATTTTCGTTATTCGTTTTTCAGACGAATGGACGAAAATGCATTAGTCCGAAAACGAATGCACATGTCTACTATATATAAGCTGGAGTCACCGCACATCACATGAGCTATTCTTAGTGTAGGGAGAGGATGCTGCAGCTGTGAGGGACAGATTAAAAAAAAATCTGGTGTTGAATCTGCAAACTACAGCGATTATTCAAACTACAGCGATTATTCAAATTACAGTGATTATTTTAGTGGGTGCTATACTACATATTTGTACTCTGTCCTGAGCCCAGTGCCACAGAGAGTGCAGTGCACTTGCAACTGCATGTGTGCCAGGCACATGATTTTAATCCTGTTCTGTTAGCTCAGTGGGCAACATCTAGGCATTTTTAAATACTGCAATTTGTTGGTGTTAAATATTACATTTGCGTCCTGCACTTCATATCTGAGAGTCAAATAGAACCGTCAAATACTGTGCTTACAGCGCACTTTAAAAAATTCTAATAGTTTTGGGTGGTAAATAGTACATTTGCGTCTTGCGGTGCACTTCATATCTGAGAGTCAAATAGAACCGTCAAATACTGTGCTTACAGCGCACTTTGAAAAGTTCTAATAGTTTTGGGTGGTAAATAGTACATTTGCGTATTGTGGTGCACTTCATATCTGAGAGTCAAATAGAACCGTCAAATACTGTGCTTAGAGAGCACTTTGAAAAATTCTATTAGTTTTGGGTGGTAAATAGTACATTTGCGTCTTGCGGTGCACTTCATATCTGAGAGTCAAATAGAACAGTCCAATACAGTGCTTACAGCGCACTTTGAAAAATTTGAATTGTTTTGGGTGCTAAATAGTACATTTGCGTCTTGCGGTGCACTTCATTTCTGAGAGTCAAATAGAACAGTCCAATACTGTGCTTACAGTGCACTTTGAAAAATTCTGGCTACCTCCTCCTCCTCCTCCAGCGCCGCTTCCACCTACACCGCCACTGTCACCGCCTCCTCAACCTATGGGTCACTTAGTATAAACTGAAAGAGAATACCCTGCACTCCAACCCTCTCTCAAATGGATAATTCTATTGATCCTCCTGGCAGCCATGCTTTAGATTTATGTTCTTCCAAAACTAAAATCAAAGATTCCATCTAGCGCTATTTTATGGCTCAGCTGTATTTTTAATTTGTATGTATTTTATGTTTTTTGAAGTTATTTCCCTATCCATATTTGTTTGCAGGGCACTTGTCCTACTCTTACCCCCATTTTACTTCCTTTTGCAGCCCTCTAACCCTTTCCAGGACTTTTTTAGAGGCATTTTAGTGCCCAAATGTTCGGGTCCCCATTGACTTCAATGGGGTTTGGGTTCGGGGTCAAGTTTGGGGTCAAGTTCGAGCCCGAACCCGGACTTTTTTCTGAAGTTCGGCTGAATCCGCCGAACATCCAGGTGTCTCTAAATATGTGCCATTTCTTTTGGAATGAAATCTACCACAAATATATAATCACAAATTTTAGTTAAATTAAGGAAATTCCCTTATCAGTATACTAAAATAACACATGTTCCACAAGTAACCACAAGGTACAGTAATTGAGATTTGTTTCCATTAGTTATGAGGAACTATTATTTTGATTTATTTTCCATTTTTTTGGTTCTGTGTGAAGCATTTACTGATGTCAGAATTTTTTTACTACAAACTTCCTGTTTTGTCTCTCATAAAGGATAGCAACTTGACAAATGCAAGAAGCTCACAGCCAACATATAATCTCATGCAGGAAACTGTAACAGGAAGCATTTGCACCACTGATCCAAAGCTTGTTTGTTTAGTATAATTTGATGTGCTCCTTATCTGTCAAATAATGGAATATTCCACTACATATATATTTAGAACGTTTCAATTCTATTTCAAGAAGTAATTTTTTTGTTTTCAAAGGAAAAACTTATCCTAAAATGTATACTTAAGACTCATATCTTAAAATATTTCCAGGAAGTTAGTGAAGAAATAATTTATATCTAAAACTTTTTTTTTTTTTTTTAGGATAGGATCAGTGATGGAATTTAACTATCTCAAAAAGTTCAGTAATGATCACCTATTTGTCTCATTGTCCAATTTATTTATTCATTTGCATGCTGTTCGAGACAGCCTTTTGGCCATATACCCACTCATGGACAGAAGTTGTATTTATGCAACTCATCAGCATTAGGTTGGGTTCAGGTAAACTGCTTGCACCGTTGAACCCCATTTGCAAGCAGTTCACCAGGACCCAACCTCATGCCGATGAATTCCATCAAGGAGGAAACAGATGTTCATGAGTGGATTTTGCCACTGATGTGGTAAAACAATTGGCTTGAGTCCAATGGAGGCAATAGCATGGCCGGTAGTTTTTGGGTGAAACCATTTGCAACTACTTATGGTGAGGTATAGGCCACAGGAAAGCACTTCCCTGCAAAATGTAGTAAGTGTAAATTCTGACATTGCCATGAGTTCCGTCTGCAGTAGGTGACTGGTTGATACTTTTTAAAAAAATGACATTGTAAGGTCTGCGGCTTACACCTGGGAACATAAATGTTAACCCGATGGAGAAGGATGAGCACCACAAGAGTCAGTGAAGAAACTGCTTAAAACCATTAAAAGGGCAGCAGATTTATTAGGTGGCAGGATGCAGTTGATTGGCTGAAGCAGCATTCACAACATCACAGCATGCTGTAATAGGAGCTGGAAAATTGTGGCCTGCAATTCATAAAGCTGGGGAAAAGTACAAGAAAAACTGATGCTTATATTCCCATGAAAATATACAAGACAATGATAATATTGAAAATGATGATAAGAAAATGAAGTGCTAAAGCAGCATGCTTATTTTTAATATTACCTCGCCTTTTTATGTGTACCGATATTATAGTGCTTTGTTTAACATTAAAGAGGAAGTAAACTGTTTAGGATAATCTTTTAATAAGAAAGAAGACCGCTTCTGTCTGATTAAAAAGACTTCTGTATTATGTTTCTGTGCAGCAGAGTTCAGAAGTGATTCCCTATTAATTTGGAAGACTCTGGAGGACCTGCTGCTTTGTGACCTGCAGCTCGGATTGCTGTGCTGAGTTTGTGAGGTGGAACACACCTCCATGAAATAACCATCTCCTCCCCTGCAATTGGCTCTGTGCAGCATGACTGATGCACACACACACCAATGACCAGAGAGAAATTCGGATATGTATCTGATATGAAAGCTTGCGATATTGTAGCAGCACATTTTTCTTTGATGGCAGTGCTTTGTCATAACACCAATGTCTGGCAACTTAGGGAAGCTTGTACTGTAGCCATTTGACATTTGTATATTGATTTAAGTCTAGTTTCCCTTTAACTCCTTCCTGTGTAGCCATGAGTAATTTGAATCCCTATCCCCTTCTTCTAACATTGTGTTTTCCTTTAATAATCACATTTGGGTACATGTGCCTGAGTTTTCATCCACAAATGTTATTGGACCACTTGATTGTTATCTAAGTCACTCCCTTAGATCCTGGCAGTTTGCTTTGTTGATTTAACTTTTAGCTACTTACTATTTCAAAAACACATGGCAAAGCCAGATGTTAATTTGGTACATTATGTTTCATAAGAAGCAATAACACCTTATGATAGCAAAGTAAAGATGTGCGCTATTGACTTAACTGTAGGATCTGTCCAGTTAAACATTTTGGACAACATGTACAATGATAAAAAAGAACTAAACGCCCTGAACCAACTTTTAATCAGACAGAAGCCCACTTGTATTATTTAAACTTCCATGCTGCCTTGTCACAGAGCTGCTCACTCATTAGTACGATATGATGCCAGTCTCCTGTCCAGTTCAGATTGCCACCTCGCTGGCATTTTACCCACAAGGGGATAAAAAGGTTAGCTTTCGGCCAATGCTAAGTCTATGAAAGCAATAACAAGGCCGGTATTTTTGGGAAGAAAAGGTGGCAACTCTTTGTACAGCTTTCAACTCAATTATTTCAGCTGCAACAGAGAGCAGCGACATCAAACAGCATCCTTCTTGCAAAATAGGAACACTGTTCAAAATGGTTTAAATCATAGAATACTTCTTTGCTGGATAACAGTCACGTATCACAGCCTCCCACTTTCTGATGTTTAATTTCCTAACCCTATATAGATAGTGTCTGAACAAAATATATGCAAATCACATGACAAATCATGTGTCTCAAACTACATTATACCATATTTTGATCATGCAACATAAAAAGTGTCATCAACAGTGTTGTTGCTTAGGAAACAGATCTAGCAATAATAAACTGACTGTGAATGTATAGTATCACATGGTTTATAATAAACATACATTGTTGTTATTTCATAGTGAGTAATAATGTTTGGTACAAAAAACATCACATACATGTAGTGTCACAAATATGTGAATAACTATGTGATCATTAAAGAACACTAAACACTTGTTCTTGTTTTAAAGAAGTATAAGTGATAGTAAAGTGGTCCTGAATACATAAGTATTATAAGGCATCTGTGACTAAGGAACCTATTTGAATTTATTTTGGTTATACATGCATATGTTCCTCTGAAAGGTAGCTTCCATAGTTCACTGTGAAGCACGCAGACTGATACTGTCACCAACTCACTGATAGCACTTTGATTGTATATAGAATGCATAATGGGATGTATTGAATTAGCTCTATAGTGGACCTGTCATTAGAATTCTACTTTGCTCAATCATATGGCAGCTTAAATGGACCCATTGCTGTTATTTTCTGAATGCGTACCTCTGACCACTCCCCACTGGTGCAATGAGATGTCATAGGTGTGGCTTGGGTAGGGTGACTACATGTACTTGGAGGTCTCAGCCAATCTGTGGAGAATTCTCAACTCTCCTGATTGGCTGACAATTCAGAAGCCTCTTCAGAGTGCCTCCTTGTGCTCAGTGTAAGTTGCAGCAGCAGATATGTACACTCTCTCTGTGACTGTGTAAGTGAGAGAGAGAGACTGTTCATACCAGTGGCATTATTAACTCCTCAACGACAATGCCCTTACATGTACGGGCTCCCAATACAATGCATTGATGACAATACCCGTACATGTACGAGCTGCCTTTGAAATAGCGAAATTATTTAATCTGAAATCAACATGGCTCCCAATGCTTCCTAATAATTTCTATAATATATAATTTGTTTCTCTGAATAAAGACGAGTCACTTGACTAGACTGTCCCTTTAACATCTAAAATGTAACACAGAGTATCTGCAGTTTCTGAAGGTTTCATACACACAAGTTCATGAGCACTTGTGTACCTAGGTACACAAAAGTATGCTCTAGATAAATTAGTGATACTCTGGAGAGGAGGCCATCGCTGCTTTAGGTGTCTGTTTTACTTACTCCGTTGCCAATTCAACCAGCACTAAAAGTATACGAATTGTGTGTGACTCTGTTGCCGAATTCACAGTTGACGTCAGTCTCCTGGATGTATTTCCAGGGTTTGTGTGCTCTCTGTTCGGAAATAGACAGTCCGGCGCACACCTAGCACATATGAAGCATCCATGCCTGTTCAGAAGGTATGTTAACAAAACATTTCCATTATTGTTTGTCCATTTTTAGGGACATGGCAATGAGAATAAATATACTGAGTGTTTATTTACCCATTTCTACACATAACCCACAGTTTTATATAAAATGAAGTCACGAGTGGTTCAGCCAAGGAGAAGGTTTTATGAGGCAGGAAGTAAGATTAACACTTTTTTTCTTAAATTTGTTCCACTGGAAGGAAATGCATTATATTATACTAAGTTCAACATCCAGACCTGTTGCTTTAAATGTAATTACTTGATTTTTATCTGATTAATAACTGTGAAATTACCGGTACTTTATTGATTTTACCCAATGCATAATATTTGTGTTTTATTTATATTTATACAGTGTTTAACCAGGAAAAACACACAGAGTTTTCTCTTGTTTTCAAAAATATCTTGTACAAATGTACAAAATAATAAGCAACTGTGAAATAAATAGGGCTACTCACATGGGCTGAAGTGACAAGTGAACTGCAGGCATTAACAGCACAGTTATAAAGACAGGGAAATTAGAGTCTTTTTGTGTGATTGTTGCAGTTCATTTGTCAGTTCAGTCAGTGAACAACCCTCAAAGAAGATCACTGTGATGTTCTATATTTATTAGTCTGAAACTTGGACCTGTTCTTACACTTTAGTTTGTGGATAGATCCTCATTAATGGGACTACCTAGTGTCCAGAATGCATCTCTCAAATATTAACACATATACATGTGCTTTCAAAGTGCTTTAAAATGCAAGTTTGCATTTCTTAAAATATAAAATTGTGAAATTACAGTAGTTTGCAAGAAGCCAGAACTGCCCACACTGGCTGAGTAAAAGTAATTTCCTTTATTTATTTATTTATTTTTGCTTCAGGAACCAATGATAATTATTTCATTCAAATGAATGGAATATCCTGTCTCTCTAGCAATGTCATCAGACAATGTGTTGCACTGTTAAGAGATCCTATTGTGTACAAGAGCAAGGTCACTCAGAGTCCACATAATGTATTCAATTGGAAGAGCACAGGAAGTGACTAAATGAAACAAAACTTTATATCCTCAATGTCTATATAATCAGTGCTGCCACACCTGTAGTAAACATGTGTAATCACTCTTAAAAATACCTGCATCAAATCACACTGGGGAAAAAAGCTTGTACTATACAAGCATCTGGCACCAAAGTGAGTTTGGGGACTAGACTGTCCCTTTAACATCTAAAATGTAACACAGAGTATCTGCAGTTTCTGAAGGTTTCATACACACAAGTTCATGAGCACTTGTGTACCTAGGTACACAGAAGTATGCTTTAGGCTAATGAGTGATACTCTGGAGAGGAGGCCATCGCTGCTTTAGGTGTCAGTTTTACTCAGGTGGGTTGCAGATGCTCACTGAGCAATCAGCAAGTCATAGTATGACAGGATAAGCCACATGTAAGTGGGAAAACAAGATTCGAACAATCTAAACAATACTCGAATAATGGGAGCAAAGAGAATGGCGAGATGTTAAGGCTATATGAGAATAGAAGTTTCCCCAAAGTGAGAAAGTTACAATAACGTGAATTCTGCATTGTGTAGTAGGTTTAACCCATTTTGTTGTGAATTTGGTTTAATATTTTCAGCTGGAACCCCATGTGTAGTGTTTGCAGATTAGAAACTACCTCAGATGGAAAATGCCTGTCCTTGCTATAGTTTTATGTCTGATGGTAATTAAATGTATACTAGCTAAATCCGGTTAGTGTTCCATGGATTCTGAGTCTGTGCCCAGGGCATATACATTATTTGAGACTTCTCACAAAGCCACATGTGTATCTTATTGGAATGGGACAGTTCTTCGCCGGCCGCTGTCCTAGACGCTCATTTAATTTCAATACACTTGCAACAAGGCTTGTGGGGAAAAAAAGTACTAAAATGTGCTACTACTGAAAAATGTGCGGAATGTGTCCTCTTTTACTTTTGTAGCAATAATCTGTCCTGTGAATGGGCAAAAGTAAATATTTGATGGCAGAGCACAGTGGGAAGGCAGTTGGATGGTGTTTATTGGTGTCTGGGGATCATGACCTCTCCCCAGTGTGTCTTCGAATTAAAATCTTCATGAGGATGTAAATTTGGGAGTTACACAAGGATTACATGTCTCTCACAGTGTCTCTATCAGTTCAGCATCTGTAGCCATAATATTGCACACACAGCATCACTTGATTTGGCTCCAGTAAAGTTGTTGTTTTTTGCCTAGAAGATTACTATATGGATGAACATTTCCACTCCTAGAAAAGTCTACATAGTGATATTCTATGCAGGAGGATTTGCCTATACAGCTTCATTAGTTATAATATTAGGGCCAATTCACTAAAAGTGAATCATTTAAAATATTTTAAATAAAATCAATACTGTATATGGCTAAAATGCACCTTGTACATGAGGGAGCGACCATCTGATTGAAGGGAATAACAGTATAACACACAGCAGTATCACTGCTGTTCAGCTGCTCACGTTATCTGTCAAATGACAAAGATGCCCATCAACAGAGATCTCACTAATTAATAGGTCTGATTCTAAACTGATGTAAGTACCAATTTTGCAGTCATTGTTATCACCAGACTTGTATGTTTTTTTTGTGTCCTGTATATTTCAAAGTACCGGTGAAAAAATAAACACTGATGTAACTCTGTATGTTGTTGACACCATAGTTGCTGTAGACAAAAACCCATGTCATGAAGAAGAAGTACTGGCTGTGCATTATGGGAATTACAGTTTACATCTGGTTTACAACACAATATTTTGTTAAATATCACATGTAATAAACCACTAGGTAGCAAGATTTTAAGAGCATTAAGTACAAATCTTCCAGGCACTATTTACTTCAAATCTGCAATTTTAATTATTTTAAAATTCTGAACTGAATTCTTATTTTATGTTAACTGATAAACACACTATGCACAGGAACGTTGTTAATTCAATTTAAACATTCTGAATGTTCGCAGGAATCGGTTGACCGAAGAACCCCCCAAAAAATCTGTAAGATGCACTTTTCTGACCTTTGCTGGCATGTAAAAACCCTTTAATTCCTTGTCAATATTGATTTTACTTGTTAGTTTGCAAAAAAACAGCAACCACATCCTTTTTACTCAGCTGTCCTAACTCTGCTGACCATCTGCAGGTAATGTGGTAAGACGAAAACATTTTCTTTCAGGGTCAGTAGGAAATTTGCTTCCCTTGCAGAGTGTTGTTCTCAGCATGGTTAATCCACTTAGCATTTCTCACCCTTCTCTACCAACACAACAAAAATTACCCTGCCACATAAAACCGAATGCAAAACAGCTTACAGCTGAAGTTCGCTGTATACTGGGCAGTTTTACCAGAATTTTTAGATCATTTGTATTATTTTAGCTGTAGTATTTAAACCTAACTTGTAAATCAGCATGTAGACAGGGAGGTGGTGCAGGCAGGGTATACAGTACAGGATGTGGTGCTAGGCCCCACTCCATGACACAATCTAAGACTATGCCATGATATCTGGGAGACTGATGGTGAAAGAATACCTCCCAGGTAGGCAGGCCAGTAAAATATTGATTTGAGGCTAATGTAGATAGAATCAATAGCAAAGGCTGGTATTTTTTTTGAAGAAAAGATGTCAATCCTACTCCCAACATGCTTGATTATGCTAGGATGAAGTTGGCCCAAACTGAAATTGAACCACTTTATGCTATTTTTATGCTGACAATACACATTTCGGGTCACAAATTCCACTAATCTTAGCGTCCTTGCAGCATTAAATGTATTTATGTGATTTATAACTGCTAACTGGCTTTATTGGCAGTACCCAGTGCATAATATTTATGTGTTTATTTTTATACAGTGCTTTACTAGGAACAATACATTGAGTTTTCTCTTATATGTGTATCCCAGTATGTCCTGGGAACCATGCCCAGTTCAATGTTTTAAAATACAATGTAACGATCTGTACATAGAAGAGAGAAGAGGATACCTTTTTAAATGTAGAAAATAAAATAAATGTACATTTACTGTATATGTTTTACAATTATGAGACTGGGACAGGTGAAAACAAAGTCTTCAATGTGATGTACATGACCAGGATGCACAATATGTGCAGATGTCTTCTTAAGAATGTAAACAGTGAAAGGTATTAAAGGTGTTTCATCAATTCACAACACACAGTGGACGGCATACCTCCCAACACAGACAGTCCAGGAAGGTGTAGCCATAAGTTGGCATTGAGCTGCAACAGCCAATACTTTTTTTTAACTCTTCCAGTGCTGTAGGGACCACAAACAGTGCTCCCTACAGCACTCAAAAGGTTAACCTTAAATACATTTTTTTTAAATGTCTCAATGTAAAACTGTATGTAAATATTAACTTTTTAATATTATATGCAACTATATTCACAATATTTTCAACTATTTTAATATGTAATAAAAACGTTATTAAATATTGATTTCTTGTTTTTATTCCCTTCTTCTGCACCCACATTGCACCTTAAGGACTTAACACAACACCATACAGTACCCATAGCACTTGCCATGCAGCTATATTGCACACATGGCCCTTCACTCATAGTGCACCCACATTATTTGGTATGCCACAGTGTCAGTTTCCCCCCCCAGAACATACCACAGTGTCACTTTGCCCCGCAGAACTGGCCCTGCAGAACATGCAACAGTGTAACTTTGCCCCATAGTACATGTTATTTTGCCCAGCAGAATATGCCCCAACATCACTTTAGCAGTTAAATTGAGCCACGGTTAGGTACCAATTAACATGCCAGAGTCACTTTGCCATTTACATATGCCACAGCCAGGTTGTCCATTAATATGCCACTGTTAGTTTGCCCATTAATATGCCACAGCTAATTTGCCATTAATATGCCACTATTAGTCTGCCAATTAATATGCCCCTGTTAGTTTTCCCCATGAATATTCCACAGCCAATTTGCCCATTAATATGCCACTGTTAGCATGCCCATTAATATTCCACAGCCAATTTGCCCATTAATATGCCACTGTTAGCATGTCCATTAATATGGTACTGTTCATAGGCCCATTAATATGTCCACAAATTTGCCCATTTATATGCTATTATTGGTCTGCCCATTAATATGTAACAACCAATTTTCCCATTAATATGTCACAACCAATTTTCCCATTAATATGCCAGTGTTATTTTGCCCATTAATATGCCACAGCCAATCTGCCCATTAATTTATCACTGTTATTTTGCCCATTAATATGCCACAGCCAAATTGCCCATTAATAAGCCAATATTAGCCTGCCCATGAATATGTGTTAGTATGCCCATTAATATTCCATATTAATAAAAATTATTACCTGCTACCCCTTTCCCTAGTACTCACCTGGTGCTCTCTCTGTCCCCGGCTGTCTGCTCCGCAGTCTTCCATCCAAACACGCAGCGCGCACAGCGTGCGTGGAGGAGGCACATACACATACTTACTGTCATATCTGGTGCAAATGGCTGTAAGTCACACAGGCAGGGCTTCCACCATGAGTCAGCCGGGGGCCCACGAGGTAGCTTGTTTGAGCCCCCTTTAACCAGTGGGCCCATTGGTTAAAGTGGCCCTGCCCCTGATAAATAAAATTATTGATTCCGGTGCTTGGGGATGTAGTTATGGGAAGGGGGGACTTTTTCTAAATCAGGGCATAGGCATAGCATAGGCATGGCATATTATTTCCGGAGGGGATGCTAGGGAACTGGGGGTGGCTATTATACCTCCAGTCCCCTAGATTACTTTTAACAGGGCAACAAGGAATAACGGTGTTGTTAAAAGCCATTCTCTTGCTGCAATACCAGTGCTTTAATTCACAGTATTTCTGTGGTATTCGTTGCTGTTGAATAGCACATTATTTGCGGTATTCAAACTAGAATCTATCACATTATATGGTTAAAAAAAGGTTTGGAATAATTATACCACTTACATATAATAGGATTTTTTTAAGAAAAATAAAGATTGCTCACTAAACAGACCAGTTTTTGAAGACAGTGTTTTGTTGACTTCGAGAGTCCACGAAAGGGCCACACCCGGGAAAAAGAGGCAAAGCCAGATTTCAGACAGATTTACAGCAAAGTGTATGGTTTCTGTCAATTAACATGAAGCAAAAAACAAATTACACTAAAATTTAGGGATCATTTTTAAATTATTATAGTTAGTTTTTTTTCATTAAAGCAGTATGATTGATTTCTCCTGACTATCCTCTGTTTGCAATAACAATAATGTCTCATCTCCAAATTGATGAGTTTGTATACATTCTACAGCTCCAGCTGTTGTCAGAGGTATCAAGCCATGGTGTACTGTCATATAGTGAATGCATAAAGTTGGGTGTGATGAGGGTCAGATCAAAAGGATACTCCATGCACAAAAGTCACTTTGGTGAAACTTGTAGTTTGTCACCTTTACAATGACATTACATGGACAGAGAGGATGCCCTGAGTAACTAATGTGGAATTTTAGAACAATCCTGGGGCTGCAGGCCTTCCTAATGCCCACAGTCACTCTGAATAAAAAATTAGCTACCCCCCCCCCCCCCTACTTCTATGTAGCCCAGGTAAGGGAAGATGAGGTGTAGAAAAAAACCTTTGAATATCACTCTCCCTTTTTTAAGTGTCCATCGGTGATAAACAATGTTTCCGAATCCTGCTCTTTGGTCCATGGAATGGGGCCATCCAAAAAGTAATGCGCTCGACAGAGAAAAGAATATTAAAAAAAAAGTGGCACCAGTTATAAGCATGTAAACTGAGGATTAGACAGGCATTGAAATTTTAGCCCATCAGGACTGGAATTTCACATAAAATATAGATGTCACTATTCGCTAAAATTAGATTTTGCTGTTTGAGATTAGGGCTCATTGGAAAATATTCTGTTTTTTAATTTTTTTGTTACTTGGTTACTTGCCCCATATATAATTTAGAGGGCCCTGGCCCCCCATATGTATTAGTGAATGGGGGCCATATCGGAAGCCCGAGGACTAGGCTTCTTACGAGAAGGCAATTTAAAAAAAAATGTTTTTTAATTGTATTTTTTTTTTTTTGCAACTTGCCACCTTTACAGGTTGTGAGTTGTGGGAGGCAGTTTTGATCTCTTCACACAATCATATAATTTTAGTCAATATACCCAAGAGACATCTGATTGGCTCACTCCCATGAGCTAATCAAAAGACCAAAATACAGATTGCTGGTGTTTCTTTTTTCTGTCTAAATTTTTTGGGAGGAATATGTTAGCATTTGGCCTCAGAATCATAAGGGGTCCAGCGGCTGGCCAAATGACACAATCTAATGGGGTTCAGTGGGCAGAGGATGAGCACTTGCTGGCTGCCCCAGGTGAAATGGGTGTCCAGAAGTCCCCCTGTACATTTTTATAACAGAAAGGGTTAATGTGCAAAAAATTGGCTGTGGCAAGCCGCCTTAGCTCAGTTTAGTTTATGGGGAAAATATCATTTTTTTTTTTGCCTGTTAAGCTTTAAAACACCTATGAATGAATCAACTTTGTGCATTTGCATGCTCTAGATAGGTTTTAATGCATGCAATTCACCATTTAATGCATTTACTGGAGGGCATTGAATCAATTTGATCTCACCCATTAATGTACTGCAATCTCCATTAACGCATCAGTGAATCTAACCCATTGCCTGCATAGCGTTCATTTATAACCATACCCTTGATATTTTTTTTGTTTCGTTAAATCAACAATTGATGATTAAAAGAAAACCCGACAATGCATTTGCCTCTCTCGTGAGAAGCTATAAAATACAATTTGGCTGTTCTTTTTTTAACTCTGAGCAAATCTATATTTAGACGTTGTGTTACAATTATCTAAACAAATAGATTAAAGGAGAGGCAAGGCCTTTGGAAGCACGTTGACAGCTTTGGGAGTTCAAACATGTGTCTTTTTTTTTTTTTGTACAACCTGCTGATCTTTGGAAATTTGCAAGTTGAAAAAGAAAATGCTGGTGAAGGGTGTTCTGCAAACTGGCTGTTTTACAACAACAAAAAAATCCCTCTCCCACATGAGAGGTAAATTATCCTTGTGGTTACTCAAAGGGGTTGAGATTGAGATTTTTGTTTAGATGTTGGGATATTTGTTCGTTTAAGGTCCCTTCGTTGTCCCCCCCCCCCCCCCCCCCCCCCGTCAGTACTATGCAGGTGTTGGAAAGAAGTCTACAGAAGGTGCCAGATCTTTCATGTTTTTTTTCCCCATTTCTGATGAAAGGAGAATTAGGGATGTCCTTATATAACTGCATTTTTTGCCCATATGAAAGGCATGAGTTCAAAGGACTCACAAGGATAAAAATGAAAGTTAGGAAAATGTTAACCCAGGTGTCTCCATGCTACAAAGTTATTAAACATGCACATTTTTAGTTATTCCAGTTCTATGAAACATCACAATGCTTACAGACTGGCAATCTCTCACAATAAGCACTGTGATCCTGCAGCTGCAGTTTACGACTCTGGGTCGGTGGGTGCCAAAAAGAGGCAGGCTGAATTCCACAAACCATTGTTACTTAGTGATGGATCACAAGAAAAATAGACAGCTGTGGTCATCCATGGTAGTTCTGGTGATGGATACATTTTACATGCAAATGGGGTGTTTGGACACAACTAACCATGAATTATAGTGGCACAAGGCATGCAAACAACTGCAACCAGCTAGCTAGACAGTTGTAAAGTAAATATTCAGGCACACGTTATGATATCATACTGCATAACATGGTACATAGATCAGTGTGAGGGAGCAGGGGAAAGTATTCTTTGCTTAAAAAATATGAAGGGACATTTCTATCCCCATTAACAGGATGCTGTGGGGGGGATGTCAATAATTCCATGCGTGTGAGAAGTAACCGATACTGCAGTGCAGCTGTACATGCATAGCTGTGTGGAATGTGGCATATGTACCAACTATACACATTCAGTTTCCTTGGCATACTGTTTGCATATGCGTAAAATGTTTGATCTGGGATCTCTGATAACTGGGACTCTGAAGCAACACGTTGGGGACATGGGAAAGTCACAACGGGTACCAAAGATTGCAAACCAGTCCACTAGTCATGGCTGCTCCTTCTACCAACCATATTGTTACAAAGAGGCCATTTTCTATCTGAATCAATAAGAAGAAAAGAGTAATTAAAGTTTATTTGGAAAATATTATTGCAATTCATTTTTTAGTAAATATACCTCACTATCCATCTAGGCACTTATACCTCTGCCAAGTGCTAAAACCTCTGAATTATTGTAAATATTAGATATTAAGACTGATAGGAAATGAATCCTGATTGCTTATCAATGGGAAAAAGAAGATAGGACTTCATGACTGAAATTCATAGCGCAAAAATATGTGTTTTTTAATATTTGGTTCTATGTTCTGCTTTTATCCAATACTTTAAGAATTTAATTAGCACTTTATGTTATTTGTGTTTTTGTCTTGGTAAGCGTATATGCAGTTAACTCATGCATTTTAGTAAAAAAAATGTAGGACACATTTGTTTGAACATTCATTTAGTTTAGTAATACAGGAAAAATGCATGCCCAAAGGGATACAAGCTACCACATCTGAAAATGTGTGTAATCACACAGGTTTTATTTTTTATACTAGCTAGGAAGGATTGACTGTTCACAGGCAATGTGAAAAGATGATGCCAATCCAAGGGCTTCAGTAAAACAAAAATCTTTATTCAAATTCTTTAAAATCTGAAGCAGCAGGAAGGAGGACATTGATGACTCTGGTGTGAGTAACAACCTGATGCGTTTTGTCGCTAACGACTGAGATGAAGGTATGGTTGTAAGCCTAATGCTCAGGATCTGATGGTACTCCATTTTGGCTACTTTAGGGGAGTGAGCTCCCTGGCTGCACGTATTTGATTGTGACCACACACTGCTGCATGGGCGTCCGCAGGGGGGGGCAAGGGGGGGCGCTTGCCCCCCCCCCCTGGATTTTTGCAATTCCCCTTTAAAAAAAAATAATAATAATAATTTTTTTTTTTTTTTATTATTATTATTTTTTTCTTAGTATGTAGCCTCTAGTTGTCCCTAGGGGACTGCACACCAGTTGCTGGGGTGGGAGGTGGCACCCAAAGCTGTTGCTCTCTGCAACTCTGCTTGCTGTAATACAGCCATAATATTGTCCCCATAGAGTTAGCATTGGCCTCAAACCAAATTTTTAACCAGCATGGTGACAAAATACTGGCTGGCAAATCTATCCCCTCACCCTGATACAGGTAACAAGAGGAGAGATGGAAATAAGGGGCAGGAGGGGAAACGGAACCAGGGCCGGCCTTAAGTGTTCCGGCGCCCTGTGCGGGCTTCCCCCTCCCCCTGTTCTCTCTCTCGCCCTCCCCCTGTTCTGTCTCTCCCCCCTGCCCCTGTTCTGTCTGTCTCTCTCCCCCCTAACCCCTGTTCTGTCTGTCGCTCTCCCCCCTAACCCCTGTTCTGTCTCTCCCCCCTAACCCCTGTTCTGTCTCTCCCCCCTAACCCCTGTTCTGTCTGTCTCTCTCCCCCCTAACCCCTGTTATGTCTGTCTCTCTCTCCCCTCCCCCTGTTCTGTCTGTCTCTCTCTCCCCTCCCCCTGTTCTGTCTGTCTCTCTCCCCCCTAACCCCTGTTCTGTCTCTCCCCCCTAGCCCCTGTTCTGTCTCTCCCCCCTAACCCCTGTTCTGTCTCTCCCCCCTAACCCCTGTTCTGTCTGTCCCCCCTAACCCCTGTTCTGTCTGTCTCTCTCCCCCCCTAACTCCTGTTCTGCCTCTCTCTCCCCCCCCCCCTCCCTTACCTTTGCCTGAAAAGGTGGATCCAGGGAGGGGGCGGAGCTAACCGGCACAGCGGTGTAGCTCCGCCCCAACCCCGGGAAGCAGAGCAGAGTCTGCATTACGGGGAGCCATGGGCAGCAAGAGAAGGTGCTGCTCGGCTCCCCATGCTTAATGCAGGCATGGGGAGCCGAGCAGCACTATCTCATGCTGCCCAGGGCTCCCTGTGAAGCAGACTCTGCTCTGCTTCCCGGGGTTGGGGCGGAGCTACACCGCTGTGCCGGTTAGCTCCGCCCCCTCCCCGGACCAAGCAGAGCCTGCCGAGCAGAGGGCTGGTGAGGGGGGATCTTTTGATCTCCCCTAGCCAGTGCCTCTACCGGCTTTTTTTTTTTTTTTTTTTTTTTTTTTTTAACTTTTTTTTTTCTTTTTTACCGGCCGGGCAGGCGCCCCCTGGGGTGTTGCGCCCTGTGCGCTCGCACAGGTCGCACACCCCTAAGGCCGGCCCTGAACGGAACAAACTAATAAAATAAAATTGTATGGCAATTGTGACTCTAGGACTGTTATGAATGCAACTGTAAAAAAAACAAAAGTGCTTTTAAAACCCTCAAACCCCAGCATTAAATATCTCTGTGAACTATATTTTTCCATATGGAGTAATATTTTGAACTGTAAATGTGCATTAGTGACAAAAATATGTAACATGACATCAGAATAGAATTATGACAGTGCGTGACATCACAATAGCAGAGCTGCATTACTTTCAAACCAAGCTCAGCTTTCAGCAGTTGGTGCAGTAGCAGATCCTGCTAACCTGTGAAGGTGTGAGACTCCCTGACAGAGCGCTCCAGTTTAATACATGCTGACGCGAGGTCTGACGCCTGGAACACTATGCTTCACATTAGATTGTAAGCTCAGAAGAGGGTAGGGTTAGGGTAGGGTTTCATTTCTCTGTATTGGGATAGATTTTTGTATTGTATAACTTACCTTAAACTGTAAGCTCTGCAGAGTTGGTTAGGGCAGGTGAGTCACTCTGCAGGGCAGGGACCTCCTTACTCTGTATTCTATCCTTATTAGATTGTAAGCTTTGTGGGGATAGATTTTTTTTATTGTATAACTTACCTAGACTGTAAGCTCTGCAGAGCTGGTTAGTGCAGATAAGAAGCTCTGCAGGGCAGGAACCTCCTTACTCTGTATTATATCCTTAGTAGATTATAAGATTTGTGTGAATAGATTTATGAATTGTATAACTTACCTAGACTGTAAGCTCTGCAGAGTTGGTTAGGGCAGATAAGAAGCTCTGCAGGGCAGGAACCTCCTTACTCTGTATTATATCCTTATTAGAGTGTAAGCTTTGTGAGAATATATTTTTGTATTGTATAACTTACCTTAGACTGTAAGCTCAGCAGAGCTGGTTAGGGCAGGTGAGTCGCTCTGCAGGGCAGGGACCTCCTTACCCTGTATTCTATACTTATTAGATTGTAAGCTTTGTGTGAATAGATTTTTTTTGTATTGTATAACTTACCTTAGACTGTAAAGCTCTGCAGAGTTGGTTAGTGCAGATAAGAAGCTCTGCAGGGCAAGAACCTCTTTACTCTGTATTATATCCTTATAAGATTGTAACCTCTCTGTGTAAATGTATTGTGTCCAGCAATATGCAGTTCGATACACTAACAAAATGATCCAGGGACAAAACCGATCGCCATATTTGGGGTCAGGAAGGAATTTTTTTTCCCCATGTGAGACAAAATTGGCCAAAAGTTTCTCTGGGGTTTTCTTTGCCTTCCTCTGGATCAACCAGATATTAAAAAAAATATTAAAATCGCAGCAATATTTTAATTGCACATCTGCTTATTGCTGCAAAAAAAAATAAAAAAAAGATTACATTTATCCCTGTCTGTTTCCTGGTTTATTTCATGGCACACAACACCCATCTATCTACACATCACATGGTTCATAAAAAGTTGAAAGGTTTGGAAGATACACAAGGTCATAAGCATGGGCGTCCGCAGGGGGGGCAAGGGGGGGCGCTTGCAATTCTCCTTTAAAAAAAAAATAATAATAATACATTTTTTTTTTTTATATTATTATTTTTTTTTTCTTAGTATGTAGCCTCTAGTTGTCCCTAGGGGACTGCACACCAGTTGCTGGGGTAGGAGGTGGCACCCAAAGCTGTTGCTCTCTGCAACTCTGCTTGCTGTAATACTGGTCTCCCATCCACATTGGTGCAGGTCTCTGCAGCTGTCAGTCATGCTGCATGGAGAGCCAATGACAGGGGTGCCCGGGGATATGAAGTTATCAGCCCTCCATGTGGCAGCATGACTGACAGAAGAGAGCCTGCAGTGCAACATCATGGAGGAAACAGGGGAAGATACTCAGAGACCATAGCTGAGCCTCTGTAACAGGTAGGAAGAGTTTATAATAGCTTTAAGGTACATGGTAGAGTGGGGTAAATCCAGGGAGGTCCCTCCCATTTCCCTGCGGTCTCCATTTGTCCAGTCTGAGCAGCTCCTATGACCAGGGTCTGCTCACATCAACATGGTGACAAGTGGATGGGGCAGAAAAGATAATGGAGGATAAAATGATGTGATAGATGGAGGCAGATTGCAAACAAAATGGGATGACATGGGGCAGAAAAGATAATAGAAGATGAAAAGAGGTGATTGATTGGAGCAGAATACAGACAACATTGTGACATGGGGCAGAAAAGATAAAATGTAGGTGAAAAGAGGTCAGTGACATGGAGGAATAAAACACATAAAATGACGGGGAAAGAGATGGCAAACATGGAGGAATAAAACATATAAAAAAGGGGGAAAGAGATAAAGAAATGTCATGGATTTAGGAATTTGGGTGTTTAGGGAATCTGTTGCTTTGTGCTTATATTGTTTGCTATAGTGTTGTGTCTGGTGCTGTGTAGTTATATTGTGTGCTATAGTGTTTTGTATGGTGATGTTGGGTTACATTGTGTTCTATAGTGTTGTATCTGGTGCTGTGGGGTTATATTGTGTGCTATAGTGTATCTGGTGCTGTGAGGTTATATTGTGTGCTATAGTGTATCTGGTGCTGTGGGGTTATATTGTGTAATATAGTGTTGTATCTGGTGCTGTGGGGTTATATTATGTGCTATAGTGTTGTATCTGGTGCTGTGAGGTAATATTGTGTGCTATAGTGTATCTGGTGTTGTGAGGTTATATTGTGTGCTATAGTGTTGTATCTGGTGCTGTGGGGTTATATTGTGTGCTATAGTGTATCTGGTGCTGTGGGGTTATATTGTGTGTTATAGTGTTGTATCTGGTGCTGTGGAGTTATATTGTGTGCTATAGTGTTTTGTCTGGTGCTGTTGGGTTACATTGTGTGCTATAGTGTTGTATCTGGTGCTGTGGGGTTATATTGTGTGCTATAGTGTATCTGGTGCTGTGAGGTTATATTGTGTGCTATAGTGTTGTGTCTGGTGCTCAGAGGTTATATTGTGTGCTATAGTGTTGTATCTGGTGCATCTATGGGTTTATATCTTTGCTATGTTGTTCTATCTGTTGCTGTGGAGTTTCAGCTAGAGCTCTGGATTTTTATCTGGTGCTGTGGTTTATATCTTGTGTCATGGGTTTTTAGCTGGTACCGTGGGTTAATATCTGGTGTTGTGGGTCTATATCTGGCACAGTGGATCTATATTTGGTGCAGTGAGGCTATATCTAGTGTGGTTGGTTTATATCTGGTGCTGTGGATCTGTATCTGGTGCAGGGTTTATCAACCCTTTGCATGCCTTCACTGATAATGACAAAGCTCCTCCACTTCATGATAACTTGTCAAAAAGAGGCGCGGCGCAGAAAGGATGACAGTAAAATTATGCCCCCCCCTGAAAAGAATTCTGCGGATGCCCATGCACTGCTGTTCTGTTCCACAGTGATCCACAATTCCCTTGCTTGTTCAGTAGCTAGGAATGCTGTCAAGGCACGGAAATTTTAGAGAAATGGCTTTGACTTTTTTAAAATGGGTCTTAACCCCTCAACAACTATTAATCAGTCTGAAGACCACTTCTGGCAATTAAAAGCACTTTTGAAAATATGATCTTAAGGAGCATTCTTTCAAATTAAATTAAGAATATGTGAAAGTCTGAGATATAATTCCAGGCTGCCATCTCATGGCTGCAGTGATTGGTGTGTTGCTGTCTGAGCATCTCCTTCATCACTATTTGCAGTGTGCCTCATGATTGACACGCCCACGCACCAATCACAAAGAACTGGTGACTCCTTTCTCTTATTTTAACAGTATATACAGAAACATTACCAACATAATTACTTGCCAGTAGTGTATTTACCAGCACTATGTAATATTACAACTAACCTTTGCTGGCACAATGGGCTTTCTGTATTAAACACCAATAAAATAGCCACTGAACTCTACCTTGGCTTCAATATCTTCCAACTAGGTCATTTAGTTGTAGCTCAAAATTAACAATCTTTTCTAGATCAACATTTTCTAACTTTTTATGGCAATACCTCACTTAATCAATACTCAGAATGGAAGTAAGCCTGTAACATGCAGATAGTGGAAAATAGTGCAGAGCTTGTACACAAGTCTGCAAAATCTGATTTAATTTACATGCACCTAATTATAACGCTGGGAACTTAAACAGCACTTTTCATTTGTAAAATTTCCAAAATATTGGGAACTGCTGTTCTGGTCTCTGTAAAGAAACATGTACAAAATATTTTCCCACATTTAATAGGCCTCAGACGTAGTTTTCTTCAGTTACCTCAAATAACCCTGGCATATTATGTCATCATGCCTTAATCGTACTGTTCTAGCTGTGTACACATAATTAACAATTTGCTGTGTTTCTGATATGCTGCTCTCACCAGTTCCACCCACCTCCATTTAGGAAGAGACAATGCTTATTCAATAAAGTGTGTTGTGTGAAATGTAAGATTAAGGGACCCAGGCTTTCAGATAAACAGTGCAGTGAATTTTAACAGTACCGCACATGGGATCCATATTTTCCCAAAGAGCAATTTTGATTGCTGTAGAATAAACATAATAAATATATTACCAGGTCACCACATTAACATTTGAATACAAGTCTAGTAAAACAGACACAGCAAGGCCCCTCTGGCTAAACTACTGCACTCTAGTGTATGATTTTTATAGAATTTTATTCACTGGACTGCAAGTTCAGGGATGTGATCCTTTCTGGTCATAAACCATTGCCCAAAGTTGCTGTGGAAATCACAGGCAATCCAGTTGTTGAAGACCACTTCTGACAATTGTAAGAGCTTTTGTTCTTAAGGAGCTCCAGTGTCCCTAATCTTTTCCCCTAGCACTTGTTGGCAGTGGTGTATTTTGGTTTTGTGCTGCCCTAGTCATCCACATTACATACCCAGGACATGCCCTACCGCCCACCGTGCACACCCAGGATATGCCCCAGCACCCATATTGCAGACCTAGATATTAGCCCAGCACTTCAGGACACACACAATCAATCACACTGCACACCAATGAAATGTCCCATCACCCACATTGCACACCCATGACTTATGTCAGCAGCCCTGGACATGCCGCGTCACCCACATTGCACACCCAGGACTTACCCCATGTACCTGGTGTCTAGTGCCAGGTAGCTTGGTGTCTATGTGCTGCCCAGGCATACAGACATCCTACCATTCTGCCTCTCATGCTCCCCGCATGGTCTGAAGTCCAAGCACCAGCAGGTCACCTGACATCAGGCACGTATGGGAACATGTCTGTGCTCATGGGCAGAGCACAGACTCCAAGCTGTCTGCTCGCAGGCAGAGTGCTGGTGAGGGGAGATCTTCTGATCTCCCCAGCCAGCGCCTCTGATGGAAGCTGTAGCAGTTTTAGCCACCCTCCAAGGCAGTAGGAGTAGCAGTTTTAGCCACCCTCCAAGGCAAACAAGGCAAGAGCTGCCATAGGTTGGCATACATCCTGTCTGACTAAGCAATCATCGCTTGCTCACTAAATTCCTTTGGAACTACATTAGGTAACCTACCTACACCATTAATAATGACCATTAATGCAAAAGCCACAAACTGTGCTATATTAACAGGCAAAATTGATTCAAAGCCTTGAGTTGGGTGCAATAAAATCACTATAGCACCCGTTATAGAATATGCACATAGGTGATTTTTTGAGGTGTGTTATATTTTTGCCCTTTAAGTTAACACTGCAATGCAATTCTTCTAAACTGTGCAAAGGCTGCTTAGCACAGTTGTTTTTGATCTACACATTAATCCTTTCAGGCACTGAAATTGTTACCCCTAGTGTTAAAAATGTTTCCAGTTTACTGCCATACCAGTTGGTGGACATTTTTAAAATAATAATGAATTTTCTTCTAGATGATAGATTACTATTTTGTGTCTTAAGCCTGGAATTATGTGTAACAGGTAAATGAAATTGACTAATTTCCAGCATATCATTTGGTTGTCATTTTTTCATCTTTGTGTCATGTAGTAAAATATGCAGATCTAGCTGGAGTGCAGGCACATCATTAAAGTCTCTTCTTGCTGCCAAGTTAGAAATAATATTTAGTGCCTCTCTGCTAACTGTCTGGGTGTCCTGCTACACACTCTGCCGCATTTACCACCCACTTAGTGCAAACTCTCCTTTAAACTGTATTTTCAGAATCATCCAACTGATGCATAACTGAGATTAAAATATAAATGCTAAATATGAATGGTAAAGTTAAGGCTTTTTTAAACATTTTATAGGGAAGATCATTTTTATAGGGCTTCATTCATATAAAGAGGGAGTTGCAGGGAATTAAGAAAGAAAATTCAAACTTAAGGCCAATGTAACCAGTTTATAACAATTCTCCAATGCAGCTGAATATAGAAGCACATGTGAAATTATAGTTGTTCCTAGTATGAGGATAAACTGGCGTGTACTTTTGATAGTGGCAGCTTCCTAGCAGAGAGAATCCCTTGTTTTTGCATAGGATCAGCAGGGGGGACCTTAACTATTAAATTGCATACATTACACAAAGGGTTAAATCTTAAAAAAATATTGCAAAAGAAAGCCCTCTCTTTCCTTTAAAAAAAGAATATATTATATGTAGGGATTCATTAAAATAGCAAGCTTACACTTTAATTTAAACGCACACATAGCTAAAGTAGTAAAAAAAGCTATTGTCCAGAATGGACATCAAAACCAAAAAATTGTCCTGAAGGGGTTAAAAATAAATATGCTATTATTTGTTCCAATTTTTTCATTAAATACAAGCCTTCTCCTGAGGATTTATTGAGCCCATTGGGACATCGGTAGCTCCAGTCAATAAGTGGTCTCCCATAGCGATGCATTGTTCTGTCTCTCCAAACAATGATGTAAAAAATCCAGGAAGGCAGTTAAATGCTTCTGAATTAACTGATGGCCCAGTGCATCTGCAGTGATCCTCTGGCAAGGACAAACAGAAGGAGGTCTGAAAGAAGAACCTGTGCAAAAGATACCCACAAAATGTCTGTATGCAAAGAAACAGTACACTGCACTCGTTAAACATGAACAGATAAATAAAGCTTAGTTTGATGCCTGGAGTGTCAATTTAAATAACTGAATAGTTTGTGCTTGCCTATCAGGTACATACTGGTACACACAGCCTTCAGAAAGGCATTACATAATATGATCCAGTTATAAATATTACTTTAGCTTTACAATTTGTGTTTTATAGAAGCACACTTAAATGCACATATAGAACTATTTGCATTTGTGTGGTTAAACCCCTTCCCTTTATTTTAAAAGAAAAAATACATATAAATGGTGATAAATTCTGATGAATTCTCTAAATTTATGTTTGCTGGGCTGTAAATAGAGACAGTGTATTTCTTTATCTACTGGACATATATTAATATGTATTATAGTCTGCCTTTCTACTATTCCTGATATTTTTCTTTATTTCTATCTTTTTTAAATCTCTAGTTATTTTAAACCTGTCACATTTAAATGATATCAGGTGAGTGTTCGCAAACCACTCCCCCTCCGCTCAGTTACAAGGAAGTTCAGGAGGAGGTGTGTTTGCCTACGACTAAGTCTTGAATAGGGACAAAATGTGTCTGAGCGTTATTTTGTACTGTCTCCTCAGAGCCACGAGCAACAATAACGTTCTATCTTTATGGGTCCAGTTGGATTCCTGAATTTGGCTCAAAATGTTTCTGACGACCCATTTATTATTTTGAAGTTTGCCCATTGGTGGATTTGGGTGGGAGTGGAGTTGCCACTGACAGAACGTGCCAGATCACTGTACAGTAAGTGTTATTTTTAATGTTAAATCTGTACGGTGGTCTCTCAAAATATACTTTGACTGTAAGTACAGTCAGTTGCACAAAATGGGGGAGCAAGCCAAGGAAAATAAAAATAAAAACATTTCAAAGAAAAAACACAAATCACATAAAGTAAATTTGTTTTTTACATTGCTAAACTTGTTTTCTACTTTAAAGGGCAAAAGGACAGGAACATTGAATGGCATAGGACAACATATGTGAAATATTTTTTGAATTGAGAAATGTCTGGTATCATCAGGTATGTTGTGGTTCTTTAGAAGTAGAATGATAGGAAAAGTTTGCTTTCATGCATTTTTTTTTTATAGTAGAAGCAAACAGGCAGCGGAAAGCATGTTCAATGCCAAATAAACCAGAGCAGCTGAATAAGTAAGCAGACACTGAACATGCTTGAAGAATTAAAAGAATGTGAGTGAGATCAAGCATTCTTTCTATTCCAGTTAATTTATGAAAAGTGTATTACCGGCACCCACACAGTTTCAGGCCAAACCTGCATATTTGGGAAGTCCAAAGCTAAATGATGGAAGAACGCCAGCTCTGTGGAATTTCAGCCTGCTTTCTGGCCCGCCTAATGACAAAGATGTTAACAAATTACTTTACACACGACACCCCATGCTGTCCAAAAGCAATGCATTCAAATATGTCCATGGGGAGAGTTTGATACATGTGATGTAAGAACGTGTTTAATGGCAAAATATTTTTCTGTGATCTAGTAACAAAAGTATTTGGAGATTGGAAACTCCTATTCACGGGAAGAGATTATGTTAACTATTCACAGTAAATGATCTCTGCTTTTGTACCATCTGAAATTGGGCTGACTGCAAAGGTTCCTGCCCTATACTGATACTAGCAGTATAATCCAATTGCTAACAATAGTTAAAAAGCCCCACCCTAATATTATATTGATGACTCATTCTCACACACTCTCTCTCTCTCTCTCTCTAGTTTTCACTCTGCCACAAATATCAACATATACAGATATTGTATGTTAGCAATACACCTGAAGTCTTTCTGTAACACGGTTTACTTGAATTGTACTCTAGTGTTACACACCATCCACTGAAGGGCCAGAAGTCAACCTCATTAATCATTGTATAAGAACTATATTACACAAGGTCATTTTCAGAAATATGCAGAATAATATGGAAGAAGAAAGGAGAGGTATGGGATTTCCCAAAAGCAAGTGCAGAAGAAGCATGACACTCACTGTATTTTATTTATAGTTTAATACCAAAAAAATCAGAAAGGAAAGAATTTTTGGTTTCCCTTATAAGGCATTGAGCAGATTCCATTGCAGTACATTCCAAGCATTGTATTGTGAATGATGTGTTTTGCTGGGAAATATGACTAAGCTGTAAAGAGCCAGGATAACCAGTTGAACTGCCGCCGTTTAGTATCATTTACAAAATACATGTGTTTGAAAATAAAGTCAAACAATTTCTACACGTGCTTCAGATGCCTGTTTAAAACCTGATTCATAAACACAAGGTAACTGTAATTTGTATTAAACGTGAGAAGCTATGTTCTGACTATAACACAAACCAGCATGTGAAGCTTCCAATAATAGCAAGCACTGGAAATACTTTCAAGTAGGAAATCATAATCTCTAAAGCAGCTGCAGATGAACAGACATGTAAACTGCAAAAATCAGGCATTACTAGCTGAGCTGGAGAGAGAGACGAGTTGGATAATGTTTCCAATTCAGCTATTAATGCCTGATTTTCAAGTTCACTTTTTAGTCAATATCTCCTTATTGCTATGTAATATTTGCTTCTAATGTATTGTTATTAACCCCTTAATGACACTGGACGTGTTAGACTTACCTGCCACGACCTGATGTTTCGATCATGGCATACCGCGACCGATCTAAAATAGATATGGCTGAGTACTTTGTGACTGGTGAACTCCAGTCATGTCTGTGGAGGCCCCCTCTGTGACATCCGAGCGCTATGAACATCAACCACAACAACCCCATGTTTCGCTGTTATGATCGCTTTAGTCCCTCTCTGCCCCAAAGTAATTATGGGCAGGAAGAGACTAATTACAGTATGGACAGTGTGCCCATGTTCCCCAAGGATTCTGTCCCCCAGAATTTATAAAAATAAAAATAGACAATTAAAAAAAAAAAATATTGGCTAGGGTTAGGGCTAGTGTTAGGATTTGGGGCACATTGTCTCTATAGAAAATTCATAAAATTAGTTCAAAAACAATGCGCTTCTCTTGCTTTTTGCCTTATAATTTTTAAAAATAAATAAATAAAAAACATGGGGTATTTTTCATTAGCGTTAACAGAGGTGTAAAAGATTGTACAAATAAAATTTGGACATCATCCCCCCCCCCCCCAATTTAATGGTATCTAACGAAAGCCATTCTTATCACAAAAAACACAATATGTAATTTGTGTGGGAACAGTAAAGGTGAAAGAGGAAAATTACAAGCACTGCAGAAGTGTTAAAACAGAAAACATTTTCAAAAACTCTGGTCACAAAATAGACACTGTCATTCAATCATTATTTATACTGTGAATATAGAAACTAAAATATAATAGCCGAGTTTGAAAATTTCTCACATTCAACTGACCTTAAGTTTGAAATTCCTTTCTAAATTCCCTGCAATTCTCTCTTTCGTTAATAAATTTCTAAGAAAACTGAACAGATCAAAAATAGAGTTTGTAGTATTGCTACATTGGAGATTTTCCAACTTGACTACTTTGGCCTTAAGTTTGTTAATTCGCTTCTCAATTCCCTCTTCCATGTACATAGCTCTTAGGGTTTTATCTATTAATCAGGCACAAGGTAAGGTAAAAAGAAATACATTCAGTGAACAGTGGTAAGCATGGCAGCAGGTCAACTTGCCTGACTGTGATATTTGCAAATCACAATGGCTGACTATACTGCCAATCACAAACATTCTTTATCACGAACACATTCTAAGTATGCCAAACTGCAGCTGTTTTGATGATTGTTCTCAGTTATGCAAATAGCTGACTGGCTGCCAGAGCGGTATCCACGAATTTCTGAATAATATCTGAACAGAAAGTTGTATCTTAAAATAGCCTTAGCTGTTAGAATGTAACATCCCATAATTCAGCTAGGGAGGCTAATGTTACTTGCATTACTACTGTATGTACAGGCCTTTCTGCAAAAGTGTGTTCTGTGAACCGAGTTAATCTCTGGTTAAAGCCAGAGTGGGAAAAAGAGGTCAAGCAATCCCTGGATAAAAAATAGAATTATCATTGTATCTATATTTTACTGACAGGCCACTAAATATTTGGCTTAGTGCCAGCGTGAAAATTAAGGAGGAGCAACCCTATTTCTAAGGAATTACCTAATGCATGACTGGACTCCCTTAACACAAATAGAGATTACAGGATTATATCGCCAAACCTCATTGTTAATTAATATATGTTTTGTGTCTTTGCATATTGCAAATGTAGCTCTGCTTGACTGCTGCGAATTACTTGCACATGAAATGTTATTTTACAGAAAGAGTAGTAAATACCAGGAATAATCCCTATGATATATTGGGAGTCAAAATTCACCTCTCCAGGAGCCATTTTAATTTAAGAAGCTACCAGTTCAGCATAAACTAATGTTGAGCTATCTCTGGGCAGAAGCTTAAGTGTGGAGGATTGCAATATAGCTGAATCAGTAAATTGATTTAATGCACTGATGTCCTGCTGGTTACCCATGGGCCAGGTTTGGCATTTTGTACATCTTCTGTCCTGGTTAAAAACTCCATGGGTTCTAATACATCCTGACATTATTAAGTTCTGGCCCTTTCAACACATCTTTGCCTCAGTTCCACACAATTGAGGTGTGCACAGCTGAGTCTCATTTTATGTATATATGAAGATATTAACAGTGACCTGAATGTTCCTATGATGCATAGTTTTCATAAGTCTTTCATGGTGCTCAGCTACCACCATTAATATCTAGTATACTATATACTGATGAGGAACTTCACTGTCTGGCTAACTATAAAACTGATGGAAGCTACATCGTACCACCATCTATGTCAGGATCACTTTATAATGGTGGAAGCAGATGGTGGATGCTGTTAACGCATTTGGTGGAAATAACATATCCTCAGAAGTGGTGAAGAAAAGGGAAGTGCATTTAAAATAATCAAACACCATAGGCAGCATGTTCTGTCACCCTGAACCCACACCTGTACTTCATGTAACACATGTATTAGCTGTGTCAAGAATACCTAGGAATGTATTCTCGTGGTGCATTTGGCTGCACTTGTCATAATGACTGCCACACCGGGAGAAGCTGCAAGGGTGTGTGTGGAGAACTGTAGCTGTCCAGAGCTGGGAGTGGGTAAGCAGCACATTGCAGCAATAAACATGTACAAATGAATGCTGCAAGTAGTTAAGGGTCATGGGAGTTGCAGTACAAAGTTGCAGTACATATAAATGCTGTCTATACTTGTAACAATGTACTGTACATCAATTGTAACACATATAATGTTACAAATGTGGTGGCAAATAAATGTCTATACATGCATTTATACATTAATATGTGCACACATACAATGTATAGATAGACAGCGCTGTATTTAGCGCAAGGAAAACAAGGCACTTGCCCTGTCTGCTTTCGCTTGCTGGCAGAGAAGGTGACAGGGGAGATCGGAAGATCACCCCTCTCCAGTAGCAGGCAGCATGGGGAGTCGAACAGGCAGCATAGAGAAACCTCCATGTTGCCTGTTCGGCTCCCTGTGCGATTTGACGGGGACACGACATGCAATATGACATCAGACACACACTGGGTCACGTGACATATCTGCACTCACGGCATGGGTAACCAAACTGGCAGCATGGTGTCACCAGGGATTAGGTTAAGTCCTGGGGAATGGTGGCATGCAATGTGGGTGATGGAGGCATGTAATGGGGGGATGGGGGCATATCATGGGGTGATAAAGGCATGTAATGGGGGTGATGGAGGCATCTAATGGGGTGATGAGATCATATGGTGGGGGCATGTAATGGGGTGATGAGAGCATATGGTGGGGGCATGTAATGGGGTGATTGGGAATGTAATGGGGGTGAGCGGGGCATGTCTCGGGTATGCAACATGGGTTATGGGACATGTCGAGGGTGTGCAATGTGGGTAGCGGGGTGCCTGAATTTTGACAGCCCTGGGAAGCACAAAACCAAGATACACCACCAAGGGGACAGTTGGCACAGACTTGCCTTGCCTAAGTACAGAATATCCATTGATATATTTATTAACAATGTTCTCTAACTTTACTCTTAACATCTGGCGCTGTCTATCCCTCAACTGCCAGGATACACTGGTGACAAGGCCCCATGGCCTGCACAGGACACACAAGATCGGTCAGCTCCTCCTTGTACTTCACCAGGTCAGATGACTCAATGTTTACAATGTTTTGTAGTGTAGTTTAGAGGGCCTTAAAGCTGATTTCTCCATCTCTGATCAGGAGAATTGATATGGGCAAATTCTACCTCTTTTACCTTAATATGAAATGTGTTTGGGGGTGGTCGGCACATGTTGGGTCAATTAAATTGTTGCTTTTTATTGCCAAAAATGTACCGAACTAAAGGCCTCAGATGCTTTGGTTTCCGAATGGTCCGGAGAGCCAATTTGGATCTGATTTAAGGGATACTGAGTAACTTCTGGAGGAAAATGTGTGAATTTTGTCTTAAGTGCCTAACCCGAGCCCAATCTGGGATAAATCGTGTATGTTGAGTAGACCCTTTAGATTTTGTTATTAAATTGTTTGCTTTGTATGTTCCCTGTTTGAAAGTCTCTAAGAAGCATCATGCTCTCAGCTTTTGTGTTTGTAAATTAGATAAGACCTTAGTGACAAGGTTCAAATGATTTTCTGTTTTTTCTTAGAAATATTTGCTACTGCTAAAGGTATTTCCCTGAAAACAGCACCATTAAATCAGTGCACTCTGCACACCTTATTGATTTGATCGTGTATCTTCCCTCTGTACCTTCCTATTGCATCTCTCTCTATTTGCTTTTTTTAATCAAATTGCATTTCTCTCTGCTCTCCATTCTCTTTGCATGCTAATTTTTGGGAACCAAACTGCCCCTGCTGTCATCAAGCTTCTGTCCCTTACTTCCTCCTGTAGTCTCAGAAAACTAACTTCCTCTTATAGTAATTGTAATGGTCGATCTTATGTTCTGTAGACCCTCTCAATGCATTAACCTCCCCTAACCTTTTACTGACCATCACCTACTAACCGTAGCAGTTTCTTTTTTACTCCCACCTCCTAGTACATGCCTTCCAACTGTCCCAGTTTGTGCTGGGCAGTACAGATTTTGGGAGCCAATCCTGCTAAGTTCTATTTCTGCCCTTTTTTTTTTTTAATACTGCAAACCTGTAGAAAAATACTAATTCTCCAGTGTCTGGGATATCGGTGACTGGCTGCTGTACATGCGTAGTAGCACTGACACTCAAGTTAGGAGGCATGCTAAAATGCCTTTACTAAGCTACAGAACCTTTAGTTATGTAGTACTAAGTAGCTTAGTAACTCACCTCATTACTGTCTTTTCAAACACCAGCACAATATAGTGCACACCACCCCACACCTCTGCCCATGCTTATGGTTAAAAAAAACATGCTATCTCTAAAAGGGCTTTGCTGAGTGCCTCTGTAAGTAGGGCTGCCTGAAAAACTATTAAGATACACATCGGGTTTACTTAAATGTCCCAGGTCGTGTTTTGTTTAACCCTTGCTTCCTTCAAGGAAGCAAGGGTTAAACAATTTTTAATGTTCCTTCAATTGATCAAAGCATAATTAAGCTCACCCGCCACATCAAGACACACTCTCAGTATTATTTGCCATTTAATATGCCCCTACTAATTTGCCCAATAATATGCCAGTGTTATTCTGCCATTTAATATGCCCCAGCCAATTTGCCCAATATTAAGCCAGTATTATTTGCCATTTAATATGCCCCTGCCAATTTTCCCAATAATATGCCAGTGTTATTTGCCATTAATAAGCCCCAGCCAATGTGCCCAATAATATGCCAGTGTTATTTTGCATTTAATATGCCCCTGACAATTTGCCCAATAATATGCCAGTGTTATTTTCCATTTAATATGCCCCTGCTAATTTGCCCAATAATATGCCAGTGTTATTTGCAATTTAATATGCCCCTGCTAATTTGCCCAATAATATGCCAGTTTTATTTGCCATTTAATATGCCCCAGCCAATTTGCCCAATACTATGCCAGTGTTATTTGCCATTTAATATGCCCCAGCCAATTTGCCCAATAATATGCCAGTGTTATTTGCCATTTAATATGCCCCAGCCAATTTGCCCAATAATATGCCAGTTTTATTTGCCATTTAATATCCCACAGCCAATTTGCCCAAATCCCCCAATCTCCCCAGCACTTACCTTTCCTTGGTGGCTAGTGGCAGGCACTATGGTCTCCTCCATGCTGCCTGTTTGGCTCTCAGGCGGTTGTGCCGATAGGTCACGTGACCCGGCGCTCGTATGACTGTCGGCACTTCCGTGTCACACTGCACGGGAAGCCGAACAGGCAGCATGGAGGTTTCTCTGTGCTGCCTGCAGGGCCGTCTTTTATAGTGATTGGACCCTGGGAAAACATTTGCTTGGGCCCCCTGGACCCTGCATGCAATCCCGCCATCCATCGCAATGTTACTCCCCCCCCCCCCCCCCCACACACACACACTCACACACAAAAAAAAACATAATAATAAGCACACACACAATTGGACTTGCAGTGAGTATTTTTATTGCATTGTATAAAATGTGTATATTACGTGTATAATTGAAGTGTATAAACTGTATATTTGGATACAAAATGTATATATATGGCTGCAATATGTATACCATCTTACTATGCAACACTGCACTACAACTACTCATTACCTAAATGACAAACATATACACAGATATTAGAGAGCACTTACATATGTTCATATATATTTCTAAATATCTATACACATCTTTTTCTGCACCCACATTGCACCTAAAGGACTTAACACAGCCCCATTGAGTAGCCACAGCACTTGTCATGCACCTATATTGCACCCACAGCACTTGTCATGCACCTATATTGTACCCACAGCACTTGTCATGCACCTAAATTGCACCCACAGCACATGTCTTGCACTCATATTGAACCCACACAATTTTGCATGCTACAGTGTAAATTTGCCCCACAGAACATACCAGTTTCACTTTGTTCCACTGAACTGCCCATGCAGAAAAAAGCCACATTGTCACTTTCCCCCACAGTACACGTTATTTTTCCCCACAGAACATGTCACAGTCACTTTGTCATTGCATATGCAACAGACAGTCTGCCTGTTAAAATATGACACCATTTGTCCATTAAATATGTCACAGTCAATGTGCCCATCAATATGCCAGTATTATTTTGCCATTAATATGCAGTATTATTTTGCCATTAATATACCACAGACATTTTTCCCATTAATATGCCAGTATTATTGTGCCATTCAGATACCAGTAATATTGTACAATTAAGATGCCCCAGCCAATTTGCCCATTAAGATACCAGTATTATTGTACCATAAAGATGCCATAATTGTTGTGCCATTCAGATGCCAGTAATATTGTGCCAGTCAGATGCCTGTAATATTGTGCCATTCAGAGCCTAGTAATACTGTGCCAGTCAGAGCCCAGTAATATTGTGCCATTCAGAGCCCAGTAATATTGTACCATTCAGATACCAGGAATATTGTGCCAGTCAGATGCCTGTAATATTGTGCCTTTCAGATGCCAGTAATATTGTGCCATTCAAAGCGCAGTATTATTGTGCCAGCCAGAGCCCAGTAATATTGTGCCATTCAGAGCCCAGTAATATTGTACCCTTCAGAGCCCAGTAATATTGTGCCAGTCAGATGCCTGTAATATTGTGCCATTCAGAGCCCAGTAATATTGGGCCAGTCAGAGCCCAGGAATATTGTGCCAATCAGATACCAGGAATATTGTGCCAGTCAGAGCCCAGGAATATTGTGCCAGTCAGAGCCCAGGAATAGTGTGCCAGTCAGAGCCCAGGAATAGTGTGCCAGTCAGATACCAGGAATATTGTGCCAGTCAGAGCCCAGTAATATTGTGCCACTCAGAGCCCAGTAATAGTGTGCCAGTCAGAGCCCAGTAATAGTGTGCCAGTCAGAACCCAGTAATAGTGTGCCAGTCAAAACCTAGTAATAGTGTGCCAGTCAGAGCCCAGTAATAGTGTGCCAGTTAGATACCAGTAATATTGTGCCAGTCAGAGCCCAGTAATATTGTGCCAGTCAGATGCCTGTAATATTGTGCCAGTCAGATGCCTGTAATACTGTGCCAGTCAGAGCCCAGTAATATTGTGCCAGTCAGATGCCTGTAATACTGTGCCAGTCAGAGTCCAGTAATATTGTGCCAGTCAGATACCAGGAATATTATGCCATGCAGAGCCCAGTAAAATTGTGCCAGTCAGAGCCCAGTAATATTGTGCCAGTCAGAGCCCAGCAATATTGTGACAGTCAAATACCAGTAATATTGTGCCAGTCAGAGCCCAGTAATATTGTGCCAGTCAGAGCCCAGGAATATTGTGCCAGTCAGATACCAGGAATATTGTGCCAGTCAGATACCAGGAACTGCACGGAGGAGGGAAACAGTCACCGGATGTGATGTGACGTCACATCCGGCGTCTGTTTTTTTTTTTTTTCGTTCGTCGCATCCAGCGGATGCGGCCTGCCGGAAAAAAAACGTTCACAAGCGCAATGTGCTGTGTACGTGGCAAGCAGGGGCTGGGGGCCCACGGGACAGCTGCCTTGGGCCCCCCAGGAGTAACTGGGCCCAGGGCAGCTGCCCCGTTTGCCCAGCGTTAAAGACGGCCCTGGCTGCCTGTTCGGCTCCCCGCGCAGCTTGCCGGCAGAGGGAAGGTGAGGGGGGATCTTCCGATCCCTTCGCACCTCCGTTTCTGCCTGCAAGCGTTTTTTTTTTTTTTTAAAGGGACAGATTTTTTTTTTCTTAATTTTTTTTTTCTTTCAGTGCTGCCAACCCCCCAAATTTGCAGCCCTAGGCATCCGACTAGGATGCCTCGCGGTAAATACAGCACTGTGGGTCTATCAGGGCCTTATAATTGACTCCTGAGAGATCCTGAGAACACCCATTTATTTCCATCGGATCATCTGCAAACAGTACTTTTTCAAAGTGGTGGGCGAGCTTAATTATGCTTTGGCCATCTCATACAACTGAAACCTCTCATTTCTATTATGTTTATACAGTTGATGCCAACTTTATAAGGTGAGAAGTGCAGTCTGTTTTAGTATAAATGAATAAGTGGTGTTAGGTGTGTGACCTCATAAATGACATTCAGAATGTTTGCAAGTGTGACATTTATGGAGGGATCGGTTGATTTTGAGGGTTCAGTGAGGACACTTTTGCACTTTTGTTTGTGAAAACCTAAGAATTATCATTTCAGGAAATGTTAAGCCTGCAGAGTATAAATTTATGCCAGAGCGATGCAGACAGTTAAGGATTTATGTTCATAGCACATTCCTTAGTGAAACACAAGGTTTTTCTGGAAGGATTACAACACCAGATAGTACAGCATGTACTCCATGCCTCAACATGAGGGCACCAAGCACAACAGCACTACCAGGACTCAGCACTTCACATGGGTACCTATAATGTCAGACAAAAGAGAGAAGCTAAGTATATCAGTTTATTGGGGAACAGAAGGGATATAGTGTAAAGTACGGGATATTGAGGGAAAAAGAATAGTGGAGGGGAGATAGGAGCAGCAGGATTGTCCAAGGAGAACAACAGAAAAAATATTGACTGAGCATCATGGGAATTGTAGGTCACAAATTAACTTACTCGGCTGTTCATGATGCTCAGCTAGAATTGTGGCTCAGATATATATACACATCATTTTCATTATACAGATATACAAATGAATGCTTTGTAAGTGACAATATCCTGAGCTAAGTGATCTGTGATTGGTCTTCATGGACTTACATGGGGACCTTTCCTTATCTGACACAGAAAGTTTCAGATGAAAGGGGAATGGTGTTTGGGTCACTAAATGTTTCTACATCTGTGTACACACACAGTAAGTATATTCATAGTAACTATGCAGATGAAGAACAAAGGATAGGCAGGAATGTGATGTAGTTATAATAAATAGCATCACCTTATTGAACAGTATATATAGAAGCAATGTAAACACATTGTCAGGCCTCAACCTGTTGGTGGACTCATCCAAGCTGTTCCAATGATTTCTGTATTCTTTTGTTTTGCTTGCTTGCTTGTTCTCTATGCTCGCTCCTGCTTTGGCTTTGCTCTCTTGTTTTGTTTATGACTTATGCTCGCTCCTACCTTTGGGTCATATTTTTGTACCTTGCTTCTTGTCCTTTTTGGCCACCATGTAGTGCACAACCCTGTTCTTAGCTTGGCCACATAGTGTATCCCCCTACAGAATGGTATCCCTCGTTAGCTCAGCCACATAGTGTATCCCCAACACAGTGGCATCCTTTCCCTTGTTCGGCCACGTAGTGGCACTCTTTCTATGTTCGGCTAGTTAGGTACCTGTCCAAGCCTAGCCTAGACCGGTTCCTACGTAAGTCTGACGATAGTGGGGCACTTCCCTTGAACGGTCCCATTGCCTCGGGTTCTGGTTCCAGACTAGCCCCTACCTGGGAGCACCCTGTGATATATGACCTGGGAATATTTATGTGTGCTGATGTATGTTCCCTTAGAGAAGTTATCCAGCAAAGCAGTAGTGCTGGTTGCCCCTGGAACATGCTCATGAAATAGGAGGCTGTGTCTGCTCTGTTGCTTCTGTATTTGTATCCTGCAGCCCTGTATTTCTCAGCCCTGTATTAGCTCAGACCTGTCTCAGCTAAGCCCTGTTATAGTCATCCCTGCTTTAGTTTTCTGCCCTGTTAAAAGGGTATCCCTGTTTCATGCTTCTGGTTCCTTTGTTCACTTGTCTTGATTATTTTTTGGTTTTCCTGCTTAATGTTTCTTTTTTTAACATTCCAGGTTTTTGTTCTTTACTCTTGCTTTGCTCAGTTTCTCTCTTGCTCTTTTTAAATCCAAGCACACTTGTTTTTTTCTGCTACTGGAAAGTGTCTGTGTGTCTATCTAATCTGTTTATTATTAAGTTCATAGTTAAGGACTTGGGTAGTTGTGAGGTTCCTTGACAAGGTTAACAAGCTTCATCTTATTGCCATAATTCACCATTAACTTCTAGGAATATTAAGTTAGTTCCTGTATGTTTGTTTGTATGTATAAGTTCCCTAACACTCTTTCCATGAACCTTAGAATTAGCCTGATACATTTTACCCATATGGATTCTTCAGAGGTTGGGTATAAATAAAACTTATTTTGTTCTATGTACCATACTGGATATGGGTTTACTCTCTGTGTGGGCTATGGTTACAAGCAGTCATGGTACTAGATTACTAATACTAAGTTTGATAACTTAATGACCCACTAGCTACTAAGCATAAGTTTCATCAGGCAGCTCTACCAATGACTGACATGAGTTTATTTCCTGAGGATGTTATCATCTGATGGTAGGATATATCATCCAACAAGCCCCATGTCACAGATGAAAGACCAGAGCTGGCCAGGAACTCACTGCTGTGACTACAAAACACAAGGGAAAATAATTAGCAGATAAGCTGCAACTTGCTTATTCCAGAGAAGCAAGAGCAAGAGCTCCAGCCAGGATGTGTAAGTACCAAAACAGTTTGCACAAACATAGTAAGCCAGTGAGAACATTAATATAAAGGTTGGAGGCTTGAACTAGCAGTGATATCCCCATTCCCTATTGGTGAAGGGGACTTTTTTCTATCTTTTGAATTCAGTCAGGTGTTTTGGAACAGTAAGATTAATAAATACAATAACAATTTTTAAGAATCCAAATATGTAAGCATCTCTCCCACACCAGTATATTAGTTACTTATAGTTCTTGTATATTGGTTCTTATATATTAGTTTCTTATTAGTTACATATATGGGGTCTAGTGATTAAACAGTTAAACAAAATGTAGCAATGTATCTGTTTTGGCAGCATGCTCTGTATTTGCAGAACTTTCACCAGACTTCACTGTTTAGTGAATAAACACCAAACCATAAATATTTGTTTTAGAACAATATATATATTTAATTTATTTCTATAATAACTAGAAACAGAAGCATAGGTTTGTAATACTATTATTTGGAATACAGGCATATCCCATATTAACATGAGCATGTGTGTAAAACAAAAATGTAAAGTGAAGTTCTACCATTTTTCATTCATCTTATACATTTTACAAATACAGTCTACAGTACAAATGTCTTAATAGACAGGATGGACCTCACCTAAGCCTGTAGTTGTCACACAAGGAAAAGCACTGTACAGAACTGTACTGCAGCGTAGACACTGAGTCCATAAATGGGAATGGTTCTACTGTAACAACTTCCATACTTATGAGTGTCCTTAAAATGAATGTCCTTAAAGCAGGGTCTCCCTATATTTAAATTTTTTGAATTGGAGATAAAAGAATCGGTAGACAAACAAAAAATATATACAAGCATGAACTGTACAATAATAGTGTCTTATTTTGCAAAGAAGAATGCCTGTAGATATAAAAAAACAGATCCAGTTGACTTCGCAAGCTATTTTTGTTTATGTAATTAAGTCATTCATAAGGCCAAAAGTCATTTATTTACATGCACACATTTACTGCAGTTATAGACACATTTCTGGTGACTTTTATGGCTCTGTGAGAAACTCATAGAAATTGACTCTTCCGCGAGCTCTCTGTAGATGTTAAACTAGGAGCCAAGGCCCATGGTTTCATTTTCATGCTGACGACTATTTTCTTAAAATGGCCACCAGGTTAGTAAAGAGAGATTGAGGAATAAAAAATATCCAGATTTTTCAAAGTCCTGTGTTTAAACCTTAGAATTAGAATAGAAACCAGAAGAATTTCTTAACATCCATCATTTACATCCATGGTCAATTCCACAGAACTCAGTCTTCTTGGCTTCCTTGGTGTGCATGTTGAAAAGCAGCCATATTAAAATTTCAGACAAAAGAATGACAATGTCAGCTGACATTTATGACCATACTAACACCATTTAGCTTCAGGCTTGCATATCCATTTAGAAATGTGGTCACCAATACTACTTTTTATCATCAATGTGTTTATTGACCACATTTATATAACTGGTGAAATAGCGTAGTGGTCTAATGCACCATCTGAAGCATCTGTACAAGCTTAGCGGTTGAAGTTGGGGCTCAATTAACCATTCAACCTTCCAAGGTAGATAAAGCAAGTACCTTTAAATTGGATAAAAGTAACATTCCCTGAATGTTGGCCAAAAATAACATTTTCAGGGTGTATTTGAAAAGCAGAGGATATCTGAGTGTATCATACCTGATTAAATACATTATTATTGTGGCCTTGTGGCATACTGCATTAGGCTGGAGTTTTTATATGTGACAGCCAGTCAGGTGGCAGACAATTTAATGATGTGCTATGCAGCTTTACAGGCTTTGGCATGGAAGCTGCCTATTCCTGATGTTAGGTCTATAGAGACAATAGCATTACTGGTATTTATTAGAAAACAAGGTGGCAGTCCTGTCTATGCTAACTATTTAACAATATCCACATAAGTGAATGTGTGAATAATCAGAAATTAATTATATTAATATAATATAATATTACTCTATTATAAAGCGATAATGTTTATTAAAACCTACTCACGCATAATGTTTGAATACTGAAGTTGGAATATGACAGAATAATGGTCAAGTCTGAATTTAGACCTATTCATCAAAAGAGGATGACATGAGAGAAACAAGGTATCATCATTTGTTATTTTATGCAGATCATTTTTTCAAGACTCTGCGGTATGTTCACTAAATGTTATTATATGGAACTGCAAGTAAACGGCAAAAATCATTAATGGTTGAATTGGAAAGATAAGCAAGTTTTAGAAATTGTTCAAATGAATGCCTGGTTTTTGCCGGATAGCTTTTGTGATTTTTTTTGTGAATAGACATTTTTGGGTTGTCTCACTGACTGAGCAGTAAGCTCTGTCAGTTAACACAGAATAATGTCTCAAAAAATGTTCTGTCTTCTCAGAAAACTATTTGTTTCAGCTGCGATCTGATTGGCAATTTGGAGAATTTATATATTTAGTGCATATTAATAAATTAAAGAGAAAGTAAATTTCTATGTAAAAGATATTAAACATGATCAGCATGACTTCTTCACCTAGTGAGCAAAAATGTCCATTGCCTGGGACCTCTCATCATAGGGTAGGGTTACCACCTTTTCTTTAAAAAAACACCAGCCATACTTTTGTCTCCATAGAGTTAACATTGGCCACAAGCCAATTTTTTACTGGCCTGTCGAGAAAATACCAGCTGGGTGGCAACTCTATCATAAGGCCCCTACTACCAGACCTTACTTTTCATGAGTATGTGCTTGAATCATAAAAAGATGGAGACTCCTTTGGTGGACCATGATGCAATGTCACCAGCCCACCCATAAAGAGCACAGATAGACAGACAAGGCAGATTTGCTGACAGATTTGGCACATAGTTTAATAGGCTGACATGACAATTGGATAGAAAGACAGACAAGATATAGAGATAGAAAGGAGATAGAGCAGTGGGTAGATCCAGGAAGTCTCTGCCTATGAGGTCTGTGAGGAAGGCCCAAATACTGAGCATACCAGACCTCAGGGAATTCTATACTAGCCTGTTGATCCCAGCCAGAGCCTCATGTGAGGGAGATGGTGCATCTCTTATGCATTTGATGATTTCAAAGTGAAAAGTGGATTGGTCCAATGAATCATTTAGAGAATGATCGGTGGAGCAATTGCCTCTCTGCCCTCCATGGCAGCCCTTCCCTAGCAGAGAACTTGGATTCCTTAGGTTTGGGTTTCTGTAACTCTCCTGTGTGGTCCCCTGTACATTGTATGCAGAGGATAAATGTCACATTTGGCTAATGCCCAACTGTTAACTCCATGGCACTGTCTCTCTTTGCTCACCATGGGTAGTAGGCAAACGTGAGTGAAGAAACTATGATGCAACATTGGAACACCTGTTGTGTGGATTACATTTCCCTTGATGCTCACCTAGCTCATGGTTAACCATGATGGACCATAGTCCGCAACTGCAAGGGTATAACAATTTTGGTCACTGCTGGACTGAGAATAATTTGCAGCCCTAGAAACAGATGTATATCAGCCCCATGACATGATACCAGCACCATACCATTGCACCATTACTTTTTTGTTCAGAATAGAGAAAATAATTAATTTTTTAAGCACATTTGAAAATACACACTTTATAAGTAAAATACATATGAAAGTATGTAAGGGGTTATATGTAAAGAGCAAATTCTGGTGCAAAGTTTTAAAAGTGGATCAATCACCAGCAATCAGCCAGTCCCAGGGCAGGTGTCTTGGGAAATTTACTAGGTTCTCTACATCTCCATTTCCAGCACGCTGTCAGCAGTTTGCACAGGATGCATTGGAGAAGAGCTGCACCAAGTGAGAGAGGGTGCGACATAAATTGAGTGATGCTGGGCAATAATGGCAAAAGGTTACATGGTGAAATAATGATATGTGGCAAAAATGAAACAAGGAAAATTATGTGGAACAAAAATTGCACAGTGATGTGCAGGTACACATGGCACAGAAAGTGATGTGGGCATAATTTCCAGCATTTCAAATGGGCTAAAAGAATCCAAGATAAGGCCGCTTTGAGTGGTCTCAATCTGACAGGGAAAATATAGCTGATGCTCAAAGAGAGCTCCGGCTCCATTTTACTAAAACTCGCTGTGCCTGAACTTCCAAGTTTTCGACCCTTAGGGTTATTTAGATGGTGTTGGAGCTTACAAATACTGTAATAGCCCCCCTAAAACCAACTCTGAGTCCTAATACTAACCCCACAGAAACCCCAGTACTAACTCCTAATATTAAGCCCTAATACTAACCCCAAACCCCAATTCTAACCCCTAATACTATCCCTAATAATAACCCTGAACCCCAATACTAACTCCTAATACTAACCCTAATACTAAGCCCAATACTAACCCCAATCCCAAATACTAACTCCTAATACTAAGCCCTAATACTAATCCTGAACGCCAATACTAACTCCGAATACTAACCCCAATCCCCAATACTAACTCCTAATACTAACCCCAAGTGCTAATACTAATCCCTACTACTAATCAAAGTTAGTTTAAAAAAAAAAAATCATCATATTTTATGATTGTCTTTGTAGTAAATTATAAGATATGATGAACATAATGGTATATACTGAAAACCATGCTTATGATGATAAAAACAACATATAATTTGTGTGGGTACAGTATGTGAGAAAGAAGCAAATGACAGCTAAACACAAACACCCCAGAAATGTAAAAACAGCCCTTGTCACTAAGGGAAAGTCAAGGTCAAAAGGTCCTGTCACTAAGAGGTTAAGAGCTATCTATTCAATGCCACATTTTACTATTGCTTTAACTTTGCCAATGGAAATCTGGGTCTACAGAATCTAGTCTCAGTGTATTATACCAGCCCTAAAGCTGTTTGTATCATCACTTGTTTATTTAAAAGAAACAAATAGGTGCCATTCCTGCAAGGAAGGCTCTAGTCACAAAGTCTAGGCATGCAATTATATGAATAGTCATTTGGTTAATTATACAAAGCATAGGGCATTCTAAAACTAAACTTCTCTGGAAGTACACCTCTAATTGCTCACAAACAGTTCTTGTGCAATTCTAGGAATTTAAAAAAAATGACCTGATGGAAAGAAGAGAAGACTCTTCTAAATATGGATTTATTTAATACCAATTTACTGTGTTAACCAATATATTTTTTAAAATTTGCTGTTATTATAATGTATTTATTTTCTATTTAACAGCCATTTTAACCTATAATAAATTTAAATCCTAGGAAAATACCATGTAGGCAATCTTTTCTATTTAAACTTTGAACAGTTTTTTTTTTTTATCTATGGATAGCTATAAAAGTTTATTATGTTGTTATTGTGTGTATTCATGTATTGCTCCCTCAAAAGTTGAGTGTGTTGGGATTTTGAGCAATGATGTAATAACTACAACTTATCACATGCATTAGACAATAGCATAAACCATACTTACAAACTTAAGTAGACTGTATCACCTAAACATTTGCATACTGTAAATGTAGAGAACTAAACAATAATTGAAAATGATCTATATATTCTTAGCAGAATTGCAAGCAAATGCTTAAACTAGGAGAAAACTGTGTGTTAAGTTTGTCTGTAGAGTCTCCTGTTTATGACATCACTAGTGGCTTGATATGCAAATTAGAAATGTTCCATTAAAAAACAGTACATTTGTATATCAAGCCACAATAGACTCTACAGACTCATTTAAAACACATTTCTCTGCAAGGGTCTACTCATATACCACTGATTTTCTCAAGGAAAGGAGCCTCCCTGGACCACCTCTGGAAGGGGAGGGCATGACTGTCAACACCAGAAAATTCTATGGGTTGTTGTAGTCACATGTCTTAAAATTTCCATTTGAGTTCTAAAGTTATATATAGAGGTTGTTAAGTATATTCCTGACTCTTGTGAGACTACCAGCTTAGGCACACCTTTGACCACCCTCCATCCCCATTGTGTGTTTCAGTTACAGTCACAGCTTTGCGACATGACCAGCTCTGTTAAAGGAGTTCTATAAGTTGCCAGCTTGGGCTGGGGAGATGCCGGCTGGGCTTTGGGACTAATGGGGTAATAATACGATTGCAGGTCAGAAGCCTGTAGTTGGCAAGTTAAAGTTAAACAGTTGCTGGTTCAAATTAAATAAAGCTGTGACCAACAACCTTACACCACTTATATGGTCTACATGTGTATTATTTTGGGGGCGGTGTTGGCTGGGGGATGGTGGGGGGCTATCTGAGGTCTTGACAGTCAAGGGTTTCGGATCACTTTGGATGATGCTATATTGGGTAGACCTTCAAATAACCAATTCCATAACACACTTTGTAGTATAAATGTCTTATCAATGCTCAGTGTTGATGTACTAGCAGTCACTGCAGGTATTTTGCAAGCAATTCAAAACAACGGCCAAGACAATCTAGCATGATGTCAGGGACCCATTCTGCTGTATTGTTATATCTATAAATTATGAATATAGTGTAAGCCACATGTATGGTTGAGCTGTGCATACGTTTGCTCCATTACCATTTATGAATCGCCCTGTTATTCTATATAAAATTGCCACTGCAGGCATCCCTTCAATAAATTGTTATAAAGGAGGGATATACTAGTAAGGGTATTATGTATTTTTTAATTGTAAAACCACTAGGAATAGCAAGTCACAGCTGTATGTTGTTAAAAGTCATGCCCATTATTGAGTGCAAGCAAAAACATAAATATTAATAAGCCTGGGACAGGAAATTATTGGCACTCTAGCTAAAGCTGCCTGATTAAGATGTTGCTCAGTTGGCTGCCGAAGTGGCAGGTTACTTTTTGAAGAACAGACGAGACTTGTCATTGGTATGATTCGTCACAATTATTATAATAATACACATAATAATGGACAAATTGGGCAGATAAATGGCAAATGAGATTCAATGTAAAATTATGCATTTTGGGTAGAATAATCAATATGTAGTTTAAATGGTGTTTCCTTGGGGAAATCTGCTAATGAAAAAGATTTTGGAGTAATTGCCGAAAATAGACTTGACAAGAGGCATACTCTCTGTGTGTGCTAGGTATGTGTGCAGTAGGTTTGGGGTTTGTGTGCTAATCTGTTCGATGCATAAACAAGTGTGTGGGACAATGCCAATTCAGACCACTGTCGTGTGAAGCTCCTATGGAGCTTTGAAGCTCCATAGGACATCAGTAAATTGTCCGTCACAGACCCCAATAAATGCCCATGAGCAATGTTGGTGAGATTCTACCCTTGCATGTTCCCCTGGAATTGTTGGCTTATGTTGGGAAGTATTCTGTTGTGTTGTGCATTATAAGAATAATACTAGATTTCCTATATTAAAAGAGAAATCAAATATGAAAATAAGTAGAGTGTCCAGTCAAAAAGCACCTGGAGGATCCACATACTTAACAGATAGGTATATTTAAAACAGTAATCCTTTTATGAGGAAGCTCCAGCCTAACTCCTTAGATGTCAACACTCAAAATTAAAGCAACTGTCAACACATACTATTAGCAGCACATTATTAACTAGTACACAGTCAAAGATTTCTAGAAGATACACGAACATAGCTTATACACACTGTGTATACATAGTCATCTTAAAATGAAAATGGTATCATTCCAGGTGCTCTTGAACTCCTTTCAGACACAGCCATATGCAAACCGAGGATGACTGCAATTGTTTGTTGTAGAATATTTATAGATTTGAGAAGACATTTCTTTTAAGGAGCCATGGTGCATATATTTTAACAGCCTTGCTTATAATTAAGCATCATGGATAAAGTACTGCATATAGGAGGATTGCTAAAGACATCACTGACCTGAAGAGGGACCAAACCCAAAAATGAAAGTTTTTTGAATGGTGCTTCTTCAAGTACAACTTTATTCCATCAGAAAAAAAATAAAAAATTCAATGGGATACATTGTTTAAAAATGTATATTAACTCAAAAAATAAGGTGAAATTATTTGGGGGTAAACAAATAGTTTCAAAATAGGGATCTCCAACTGAGATAGCCATTGGTGTTTATTTTATGTTTGATAACCTTTATGACTATGAAAAACAGCAGTGTTAGATCCTGATTTATTGTTTTTCAATGTTATGTTATGTTTTGTTAACGTTTTCTTAAATAGTGTAAGTCAGTGATGAATGAGTAGTGGATTTTGTTGCGTGTGAATGTCACAGTTAAGTGAAAATGTATTATTTGGAGTTGGCTCATCCGAAAACTTTTTTCCGGTTCTCATGACTTAGGGTAATAAGTCTTGAAAGCAATATGTTTTCTTGTGTCTGTACTGCATGGCTTCCAAAATGTTATGTGATATTCAGACTCTATGTAAGGAAGGTGTAAGAGATACAATCATGGGAATGTCAAGTTGAAAACTCCTAATATGTCCTACAAATTATGCCGAGCACCAAAGTCATTTTTTAATGTGTGTAGAATAAAGTATAACATATTCTGATAGTTGATTTAATAATAGCCATATTTTATTTCATGAGAGCAGGTGGGTGGCTTATTATGTTAGTGAGAAATCAGGAAAAACAACATACACTAACATATAAATATAAACTAAACTTACAAGGCCCTAAAGTCTCATCATCTGTGCACTAAAAATTAATAAACTGCCTTTTTTAAAGTATTTTAAAATGTTGTATCATACATAGGGTTGACACTTTTTCTTCAAAAAAATACCGGCCAAGATATTGCCTCCATAGACTTAACATTGGGCCTGAGCTAAATTTTTATGAAAAAATACTGGCTGGATGGAACCCTAATCATACAACACAATGAGGTTCTGTGGAAAAGGATTGATTTTTTTTCCTTAAATTTCAACTCCTTGGTGACACTTGGTGCTTGCGTCCCAGAAGACGCAAGCACCAAAATGCCACTTTTTGTTTCTGGCCCCGATCACAAGGTGATCGGTAGCCAGGGATGCAATTGCAGAGACCTGGCCAGGGTCTTAATAGACCCTATGGGTTTTCTCTTCCCAACGTCACTTGTGATGTCACGGAGGTGTGCCTGAACTCAGAAATTCTGGCACGGCACTATTTATTAAAATGTAGTCAGTGTTCTCTTTGAGCATCAAAGTGGTCTCATTACTGGTGCTTAGTTGTAGACAATGTTGTTGGTTCGTCTACGACAAAGCGTCAGTAATAGGAGTGAAATGCGTTAGGCGGAATCTGTGGGTCAGGTGGAGGTAACCCATGGTTTGTCTACCATGCAATACTGTCAACAACATATCATTTTTGTTCGGTAATCCCTGTTTGTCAGTTCTCTATTTTGGGAGCCTTAAGGATCCAACTTTGCTCTCTTTGGATTTTTATTGTATACTCAGCGGTGGCGCTTCTACAGCAGACATATCAGGCCGCAGCCTAGTAATTATTCTGGCCAGCAGGGACAGTCAAACTGTCAAACAAAAATCCCCCCTTGTCATGGCTCCCCAAATGGCCCCTGGCATCCTTAAAGGAACTGTCTCACCTACACATAGGGGGTTATGTATAAAAACTCCCACACTGCAAATCATTTGTTATGTATATTGGCGAGTGAACTTTTTATAACTCCTGACACTCTGCAGTGGGGGAGAGAAGGACCTTCATCAAACTGTGTTTGGCGGAGGTTCCCGACACAAATCAGTACTATTCAGTGCCTGATTATTTATACATAGGTTGCATCGGTGACTCATTCTGCATTGATAATGCACACTCCTGAAATTTGTCACACCAATTGTGCCAGGATTTGTTGCAATCTGTGTGTGCGCCGTGTTTATACATGCTCCCTGTAGTTTTTACTGTAAATGTAGAGAATAAAGATTTAGTGAAAATTATCTATAGATTATGTTAACAAAATTGTAAGTAAATGCCTCAATTTGGAGAAAAATGGAGTTTATTACATGAACTGTGGCTTGATATGCAAATGAACTGGTTCTGCAAATGAACACATTTTGAGCTAGGCATCTTATATAAATATTTTTTTTTTTATGTCGCCTGGGTCCAGACAGTAGGGTATCATTTATTATGGGGATGTCGGAAAAAATGTTCATGAGCTATTATAGATTTTAATTATGGCGGCCAGCCAATCGTAGACCAATAGCATCGGAAGCTCCTGGCACCATTTTGATCTTAGGGGGGTGGATCATGGCTACTTGCCATTTTGGCAGCTTCTGCACCCAGTTTTGTCAGGGTGGGGAGGGGGTTTAATTTTTAAAAAAAATGTAAATTATATTTATGCACCTCGCCATCTGTGAAGGAGGTGAGTTGCAAGAGGTGGTTGAACAGCAAAGTCCAATTCGCCTCCCAATTCGAACTCCCTTCAGTTTTTGTGAACAGCAGTTTTTATTGCTGAAGGGAGTTCAAAAGGGAGTGCTGATTGGTATGACTTATCTTGGGGTGCAGAGGAAGCCTATTTATTACTTTAGTTGTTTTCGGGACATCCCCATGTCAGCCTCAGGACTGAAATGAGAACTAGCGCTTGTAATGCAAATTGTCATTAGTTTAAGGATATATATATATATATATATATATATACACTTATGTGTGTGTGTGTGTATTTAACTCCACCTCATTAAACAATATATTTTCTTCACGCACTTCACACCAGAGTAAACATTACAAATAGTAAATGTGTAATTTCCTTTTCGAGATCTGGGAAGACCCCTGAGAATACCCAAGATTACAAGTGCAGAACGTTGCAATAAAATTACTCAAAATACTATATTTCCTGAAGAAAATACAGTTTATAGAAACAGAGACAAAGATTAGAAGAAATGACTGAACATCAGATAAGAGGAGCCAACCAAGACACACCACAGTTACCAAGGGCATCACTTCAAAATTGTCATGCCATATCATATCACCACACCACAGTGCCATATTTCCTACACTTGCCATATTTCCACATTTCTAGTAGCATATGCTGCAGCGTTTCTAGAGTTGTAAACTTAAAAATAAAATGAACCATTTTCTTGTTTGGTTTATTGTAGTTTGGTGTATAATTGTATGCTTTTTATAGCGAAATTATCCCAACCCGCAGGCCCGTACAGTCGATTTGGGCCCGAAATCATGTATATTGAGTAGCCGCAGTTCAGGTTGTTTTGATTTGTTCAATTTGGTTATCATGCCCAACCCCAATTCAGTTTGGAACTAATCGTTGTTATTGAGTAGACCCTATAGTTTTCAATATAATGGATGTTACAATAGATGATGCTATTCGTTGGTTATCATTTTAAAATAAGGCAACCATAAAACAAATCTTAAAAGCCCACTCCAAGCAAAAGTATTTTGCCAATGTTTTATTGATTGTAGTCTAATTAGCCTTTCAATCAAATTTCTGAATTGCTACTATTTTCTTGCTAGCATTCTAAATAGATCTTACGTTATCTCCACCTACTTCTGATTTCATGTATACAAATGTTTGGTCATCTTTTGGGCGACACATGCAGAATATAAAATGATTATGTGAAAGAGAGAAAGTAATACATTTACCAAAGTACCTACACCTTAATAACTAATAGGACCCCGGGATACACTTGCATTCTACATTGTGAAGGTAGCAGGCAAAAAAAAAAAACCTGGCTAACCTAGCTCTACAACTGGTGGGGAAAACCTGCAGATGTGTGCTCGCTACATGCTCACGTGCAATATATGTATGCACATTTTGCAAGTATAGTTAGGATTTGGGATAATTTTTTTTTTGATAGATTTAAAATGTTGTTTTTTCTCTTACCTCCCAAGCTCCAGTCAAACGCTGTGCGCTGAATGGAAGGATCAAGGAAAATCTGCAAATCTAATGTTTGTTATTAAATGTAATACATTTTAGAGAGTAACATTTTAATGAATGAATACATTTCTATAATGATGTAGCATTAATGTGCATGAAAGGGTAAGGCCATTATAGGTCCTTTAATCTACAATTTAACACCAGTTAGAATTCCTAGATTTCCTTGCATGGAACACCTGTGTTCATGTTGAAATGTTTGCAATAATTTATCAGTCCAAAAAAAAATATCAGGTCAAACTTCAGTCCCTGACATGGAGGAGGCACACTGGGAACTGCAGACTGCATGACCCTCATAATCTCTCTGTGCACTCTGTAACCCAGAGATTAGTGTTTACACATGCATGGCTAAACTGCCCCATGTCTGCATTTGTAATGATTTCCATACAACGACAGAACAAACAATGTTATTTGCCATAATGTTTGTTTTTCCTTATGCTGGAGGAAAGAACTTTTATACTTTTGCCAGATCATAGTTGAGAAAACCCCGATCATAAATGAGAAATTTGGAGCTTTAGCTATCATTTCCCATTATATACATATTCTGACACATAACGTCCTAAAAATTACTTTCTTAAAAATGATACCGGGGGGGGGAAAAAGATTGCAAAAATAACAAGACCACCAAAATAGCTGCATTTAAACTCTATTTTTGCAAAATAAAGAAAAACATGAATAGTAAAAAATATATGCAGTCAGTTAGTATGTTGGGCTTTTGTTCTTTAACCCCTTGGTGGCGCATGGTGCTTGTGTCCCAGATGTATATCTGAATTGGAGCAATTTGGCTCCTTTGGCCTTATGTTTTCACTTCCCTTGTTAATTCCTCATAAATAATGCCCTCAAAGTGAACTGCAAATATCAGGCATTAATAGAGAAGTTGGAAAAGTAGGCAAGCTAGTAAATTTTTCCAAATCGGCTATTGATGCCTGATTTTTGCAGTTGAATTTTAGTGAATAGCCTCCTTGTATAGAACAAGTGTGATGCATGCATATTTGCTATTAGTGAAGTTGACTGTAACTCTCCAGAATTGCTCATTTAGAAGGGAAGTTACTGCAGTTGCTTTACATGCAGGTTCCTCTATAGTTCAGCTGCTTGGTATAACTTTAAATCTTAAAGTCTGGGGGGGATCCGAGTCTCTTCACTGAGATCATCTAACAGTGTGAGTCCTCATGATGCTAATTCTCAAAGAGTGTACTTTAATCAGCTTAGTCAAATTTTCATTTTTAAATGATACTTTTTTTTACATTTTTGCCTTAACAGAAGCAATATGCAAATATATTCACGACTTTTAAAAGAAGACAGGAAATTCTTGGCTTACATAGTGTTACGAAGGAGTATTGTCTGGCTTCATTTGTATTTTAGGAGCCAACTTTTTTACACCCACTGGTACAAACACAAGTTATTTATTCAAAAATAATACCATTTATAACCCTACATTGGTGTATTACAGAAGCTTTTTTTTTTGTTATATATACCATCCTCTGTGCACATGTCCTATATTAAGCAGAGTATAGCTATCACACACACATAGCATGTGACAGAACCCGTGTTATGTAATACTGAGCATGGCTGTGCATACAATGATCCTGCAATCACACTCTTATCTTACGATAAGTAATTACTAAAATGAACACTGCATAACTGTTACATTTGTATTGCAGAAAACCCTTTGCAGCTGAAGCAAGCTCTTCAGGCTTCACTTATGAATACCTGTTATTACAGCGTTACTTAATGACACGGCATCATGTTGACTTTCTCATTTTACAGTATGTTATACTGACATTTGCTCTGTCACATGGAGAAGGAATTGTAGTTTTTTTTTTTTACTGTTGACTCCTGCAGGGATTCTGACTTATTTCTCTTCACGTCTCTCAACAATCGATCAAATCTGTATTGTAAAGGAACAGAATCTCTTAAGTTTTGTCCATGTGGCATATGACCTGTGTATCAAAACCTGTATTTGTAATTATGCAGCCTTAAATTAGGACTGGCTGTCATTCAGAGACAGAGATAGACAGTGATAGGCAGACAGTGAAATCAGTGCAGGGATACCATGCTATGTGATTTCACCTCACACTTCCAGGATCATCTTGTAGAAGACAAGTAAGAATCCTTCGCTGGCATGCACAGGTGTTTGGTAAATACTCTACCCTACTTCACCAACATAAAAAAATACTACGAATCCAAAATGCCCTCTATCCTCTTCATTTCCATCATCGCTCTTTTCCTAGTTACATGTACATGGCATTTCCCACTAGACTTGGGTGCCGCCAAAATTTTCTTTCTGTTCAAATGCATTCAAATGAAAAAAAAAAATTGGTTCATCTAAATTTCGTCCAATGGTGGATCAGTTTCGGACGAAATTTGCCCATTACATTTGTTTTGTAAATTCCATTTGGTCAAATGGATTGGGCCAAAAATTCAATGTTGGGTTGACTCAGGGAGCTCCGATATTATATAAGAAACGTTTCGTACCAAGTTAGATCACTTTGGTAATCCGAGTAGCCCTTAAATTAGTTTTGGGGACAAAACAGCTTTGGCAAGCTGTTTGGGACAATAAATGCTCTGGCAAAGCTGTTCAAGGAAAAAACGGCTCTGGCAAGCTTCGTGGGGACAAAATGTGATGTCTAATTGGCATGAAAATCAGTCAGTGTAATGTGGCTGATTTCTTTTTGTGCAAACATTTTGACAGCCTCGGTCCTCATCATAGAGTTCTATGGGGAGGACGTTGACTTATTTCGGGTCATTATGGGAGGATCTTGGCTATTACGTAATAGCAGTACTATGCCCATAAAAGTCAATAAGAGAACTTTGGGTATTGGGAAAATAGCCGAAGTCCTGCTGAAATTAGCCAACGTCCTTCCCAGAGAAGTGTATCGGCAGGACTAAGTCTACCATTTCAGCAGCAAACAGTCAAATTACATTTTCAATCATTGAGCATTCACTCATTCCTTTTTTCACTCAACATCGCATTCGGAATTCAAACGACTGGATGACACATGGGTTTGGCAAGTCGTTTGGGGTTCAAACACACATACACACCCAGTGTCAAATGCAAGGCATACACCCAATCATACATACAGTCACACATCAATATGTTTTCTCCCCTTCCAAACTTCCCGCCTTTCCTGGCAAGTGAGGGGTCCATGGTAGTCTAGTGCAGCCTTGTCCTTACCAGTGCAGCCTGGGCGCCCCTCAAAAGATATGCCACATTATAATTTCCAGGGATGAGGGACAAGTGCCATCTCTAACCTTTCCACTGGTTCCCAATGACGGCAGCTTTTGGTGTGTGATTTAACAGCACAGACCTCTTTCTGCCTTTCTGCTACTGGGCCTGCATATGGGCTGAAAGGTGGGGATATAAATGTTAAAATCCCAATGCTTCTAACTAGCTCAGACTATGTGCCGCATATTGTCATTTTCGCTCTCCTTGATGTCAGTTCCTTTCTCTTACCTTCCATATTAGTTTAATTTTTTCACTAATGTTTCCTCCATAACAGCCCACTGTAACAACTCAAAGCCCCTTATCACTGCCAAAACTCATCAATCCCTTCCAATCCAGTTACCATCAATATCATTTCTCGTTTGAAATGGTGAACAGAAAAAAAAAATAAATAGAAGATTTAGAAACATTCCCCAATTGCTAATTTTTTTATCAACTATTAATGTCTGATTTGTGAAGTTCACAAAAATACCTTTTTTAATAAATAAATACTTTTGTGTTGGCACACAGTCAGATCATATGTTAAAAAAGAAGGGAGACAGTGCTAAAATAAACGCCAGGAACAAAGTATACTGTATAAAAATGTAATTTTATTGCAAATCACTGAATAAAGTCAGTTCAGATGAGTCTGCCAGATATCCCATCATAGCTGAATGAGAATAAAACTGTGTATATATAATCCATAAATGTTCTGAAGGAATGCCTTAACACAGTTCCCTAGTGCAGAAAGACATTAAAGCACCTGCACTACTCAACCTATTTTAGGATTAAGAAAGATTAATACAATCATTTTTAATTACTTGTTAAAACAATCCAAATTACGGTTAGGTATAATTAAATATGGGTGGGCATTACAGCTCTGGTGGGTCTGATTGGATTTGAGCAATTTGCAAAATGATCGATTATTACATGACTCCTACATTCAATACATGTTAAATCATTCCTTACATGGTTTCAGCTATTTGGGAGTTATTCACTCTTAAACGTGAGCTGAAGGGGAGTTGAGATGAACATTTTAGAATACTGTCGGGACTATACATTGTTCAGGGCAGTGGTGTATCTTGATTTTGTGCTGCCCTAGGCAGACAAAATCCGGGCACCCCCCTACCCAAGCTGCACACCCACGTTACACACCTAAGACATGCCCCATCATTCAGACTCACATCAAGCTCACACTCCCATCACACTCAGTCACACACTCCTACTCCCATCACACTCAGTCACACACTCCTACTCCCATCACGCACACTCTGACTCCCATCACACTCAGTCACACACACACTGTCTCCTATCACACACACTCTGACTCCCATCACACTCAGTCACACACACTGTCTCCCATCACACACACTCTGACTCCCATCACACTCAGTCACACACACTGTCTCCCATCACACACACTCTGACTCCCATCACACTCAGTCACACACACTGTCTCCCATCACACACACTCTGACTTCCATCACACTCAGTCACACACAGTCTCCCATCACACACACTCTTGATTCCCATCACACTCAGTCACACACACTGACTCCCATCACACTCAGTCACACACACTGTCTCCCATCACACACACTCTGACTCCCATCACACTCAGTCACACACACTGTCTCCCATCACACACACTCTGACTCCCATCACACTCAGTCACACACACTGTCTCCTATCACACACACTCTGACTCCCATCACACTCAGTAACACACACACACACACACACACTCTGACTCCCATCACACTCAGTCACACACACACACACACACACAGTCTCCCATCAGCACTTACCTTTCCCTGGCAGGCAGCATGGTCCCTCCATGCTGCCTGTTCGGCTTCCCGGCGATTGTGCCGACAGGTCACGTGACCGGGCGCGCGTATGACGTCAGCGCGCCCGTCACGTGACTGTCGGCACTTCCGTGTCGGCACACTGCACGGGGAGCTGAACAGGCAGCACGGAGGTTTCTCTGTGCTGCATGTTCGGCTCCCCGTGCAGCCTGGCAGGCAGAGCGATGGTGAGGGGGGATCTTCCGATCCCCTCTCACCTCTGTCTCTGCCTGCAAGCGCGGTGGGGTTTTTTTTTTTTTTTTTTTAAAGGGCCGGATTTTTTTTTTTTTTACATTTATTTTTTTTAATTTTTTTTTTTCCAGTGCTGGGGGGCGCTGCCGCCCCCCAAAATTTGCCGCCATAGGCATCCGCCTAGGATGCCTCGCGGTAAATACAGCACTGGTTCAGGGACAAACCTGGTGAGTTCCTCCTGCATTGTTAAAAATGCATTGTTAAAAATGTTCTGCAGCCAGCAAGTTTGGTCCTTGACTATGTATAGTTGAGGCAATGAGATGAAATGGTCACCTTTTAGTGAATAGCTCCTAATGTCTTAGACAAAAATTATACACATAAAATTACATTTTTATTCATGAAATGTTTGTTTATTTTTCTTTACTTCCAGGTATTCTTTTGAGCAGGACCGGTGGAGGGATTTTTTGCGACACAGGCGAAAGTGCTTTTTGGTGCCCCCCCCAATCCCATGACTCTCCCTATCCCCATATCCCTTATCTATCCTCCCTCTCCCCATGCTGCGAGGCCCTAAGGTGGCTGCCTAAGCAGGCTTACGGTGGCGTCGGGCCTGCTTTTGAGGAACGAGCAGTAGTGTAACCTGTGCTTTGAAAATGAAAGATAAAAAAGTAGATAATTTTTATAGAAACTAACGCTAATCTAATTCCCTGCCACCGATGACAGTATCACCCACCCCACAGTTGTATTACAAATGTTAATTGGTACCTGACAGTCGCTTATTTTAATTGGCCAAGTGATGCTATGGCATGTTCTGTGGGGCTAAATAACATGCACTATGGGGGAAAGTGACAATGTGGCTTTTTCTGCAGGGGCAGTTCTGCGGGACAAAGTGACACTGTGGCATGACAATTTGTGTGGGTGCAATATGAGTGCAAGCCAAGAGATGTGGGTGCAATATAGGTGCATGACAAGTGCTGGGGCTGTGTTAAGTACTTTGGGAGCAATGTGGGTGCAGAAAAAGGGAATAAAAACAAGAAATGCAATTTCTCAATAACATTTTATTACATATGAAAATAGTTGAATATAATATTACGAAGTTCATATAAGTATAAAGGCAACTTGTGAGAGAGAGATCTGTAAAGATATTTGTAAATATATACGAACATATGGAAGTGTTCTCTTATATCCAGTAATACTTTTGTAATTTAGGCAATGAGTAGTTTTATTACAGTGTTGCATAGTAAGAAGGTATACATATTGCAGACATATATACACAAATATATAGTTTAAACACTGCAATTATACACCTTTTATACACTGCAATAAAAGTACTCACAGCAATAAAAGTCAAATTGTGTGTGCGTAAATTTTTTTTTTTGGGGGGGGGGGGGATATTGTGATGGTGGGTGTGATTGCATGCTGGGCAGGGTCCAGGGGGCCCAAGCAAATGCTTGCCAAGTGTCCAATCATTATTAATGACGGCCCTGATGTTCCCAGTCCACTGAGAATCCTGCACTTAGCTACTTCGCTAGTGTCACACAACTTAACAGTACCTTAGACAGAAAACTCCAAACTTGATGTCAGACATCATGTACCAGGGCCAGACTGGCCTACCGGGTTACCGTCAGAATCCCCAGTTGGCCACCTGGCCTGGGGCCGCTGCCGCCTTAAGGAAATGGCAGGCGGGCGCTGTGTAAGGTAGATGTGATCATGAACGTGCTCTCTCACACTCTGGTGGTCCGCTGATCTGATGTAGCCTTGCCGGATATGACATAAAGCATAAAATTCAAATCTGGCATCTTTTCCGGCGTGAACGCACCAGTGACGTAGAAGTCCTTGCTACATGTTTGGTAAAGTCCTGTGAGTGCAATCTAACTACTGGGGCAAGTCCTGTGAGTGCAATCTAACTACTGGGACAAGTCCTGGGAGTGCAATCTAACTACTGGGACAAGTCCTGGGAGTGCAATCAAACTACTGGGGCAAGTCCTGTGAGTGCAATCTAACTACAAGGTAACTCCTGTGAGTAGAATCTAAATACTGGGACAAGTCCTGTTAGTGCAAGCTAACTACTCGGGAAAGTCCTGGGAGTGCAAGCTAACTACTGGGGCAAGTCCTTTGAGTGCAATCTAACTGCTGGGGAAAGTCCTAGAGGTCCAATTCAACTGCTGGAGTAAGTTCTGGGTGCTGGAGCAAGTGCTGTGAGTTCAATCTAGGTTCTGAAGCAAGTCATGTGAGTGCAATCTGGGTAATTCAATATATTCACCCAGTATATACACATTGTTATATCTCACACAGTGCCCTGATTTATACCCCTGGGTGCTGGGACATTTCCCGGGTGTGTAATCAATGTTCTCTGGCAAGACCTATGGGTGCAATCTAGGTGCAACTATGGTGGATGCATTGGCAAGGCCTGTGGGTGCAACCTGGGTGCAATTAAGAGGGGGCAGACCATGTGTTCTGAAATGGGCCTTCAAATTTCTGATGGCATTGGTGGACTCATGGCCCTGCAACCTAGAATAACATGATCGAGAAAAATGGGTGGGTGGGAGAGAAAGAATTCTTTGTGTCAAATTTTCCAAAGAGAGCTGGTACCTTTCAAGGACTTCTTTTTATAGCCACATATAACCTCACTTACAAGCTGCTTCCCTTTCTTAAAAAAACAACAAACTGCACTGCTGTTGTCTCTAATGATTTAACATTGGCCTCGAGTTAATTTATTAGTAGCATGCCAGTAAAATATCATCTGAGTAGCAACCCTAATTTCTCATTCTGCTGATATAGCCAATGTCAAGCTGGGTCCACAGTTACAGTGCCTAAGTGATAGGCATCCCTGATCTGGAAGATTATGTGCTTATGCCCCTATCTTTTATGCTTTGTCTCAACAACGATAATGCCTTCAGTGTTATACACAGTCAGGGACCCACACAATGAGATGGGGAGTTCTATGAGACAAACTCCTATAGACCAAATGTTTACCCTACTCCTGGGATGAGCTACATACACGTGCTGGCTATATTTAGCATCTAGTGAGAACCTTTCCTGTCACATTTCATGTTGTCTTTCATCATAAACGCTAATACACAACTGATGTATTAGACAATGTTTACTAGTGAGACTAGGACCTTGAACCAAGATGACATGAAAGTAGCAGAATTTTAGAATAATTACCTTATCTACATTCTTATCTAGAGAGATCATCCTATTATGGAAAACACTGCTTCACTGAGTGTTTTGATTATAAGCTGAGGCAAAAACACTTGTATTATGTCAATAAGGATACAACATTCCAGCTAAAGATATTTAATGTCTAATAAGCAAAAAGTGATTTTCTAAAGAAGTTTAAAGCAACACTTTGTGCTGTTAAAGGGACAGTACAGGAAAAAAACTTTTTTAGATGCGGGTATTGTTAAGAGGTTTACACTTACTAAGTTGTGTTTTTTTTTCATGCTAAATACTGTAAATTTTGAAATTATTTATTTGGAAAAGAAATCGACATGTGTAAAAAAGATTTTTATGCTAACTCCATGCCTTCCTTCTGTCTTCTGCAATTCTCAAGTTAATAGCTGTATGCTTAGATTGACATTATCTTGTGGCACCAAATGCAAATTAATTATTTAATGTGCATATTCCATTGAGAATGTAGAGATCATTCAACCTGCTCTGTTTTCAGAGCATAACTACAATAAATGTAAAATGGATATTAACGGACTGCAATAAAATGAGTGCTAGATTGGAACAAAAAAACCAAAACAAACATTTTTAATAACTCTTACACATGGAGGAAACCCGTTTAGTAAGCAAAATTGCAAAATTGCAAAATCTGGAATATATCCACTGGTTCTACTCAATTCTGCAAACAGCACATAGTAATTATTAGCAACAATAATTTGAAAAGCATATCACTCATAGATCAACAGTGTGGATTCGCACATTAACAGAAAGTGAATGAGTCAGCTTATCAAATGGTGCAGTTCACAGAAAAGCAGACTAATTTTGGTATAGCCTCAAAAACCTAGAAAGCTAAACTCAGCTATGCAGAGTAAGACATTTTCGTATGCTTTATTTATTAGAATTAGAACGTTAACCATAAATGATCTAAACTGATGCAGAATGGGGGTCAGATGTGGCAAGTTGCATTTCCTTTAATATTCATGAACAAATATATCCACTGTAAAAAGTTGAATCAAGCAGTAAAATGTGGCTGGGGTTTTGTCAGACTTGTACTTCTATGTTTATAAATTTTCATAAAACATGATACACACATTGTATATAAAATAAAGATTAAAATGAAACCCCAAATATTTACCTCATGTTATTAATAGGTGGAAGAAAAAGATATCTCTAGTTATAAATGACAGTCAATTGCAAATTTAAACAAACTGTTGCCAGGGATAAAGTCCTTGTTCTTATTGGTTGTAGACTTTATTGGATTTGTTTCCTGTTAGTGACATGTCATCCCTGCCTGGGATTGCCACTAGCAGACCTGTTATATTTTTCTTAGCACCTATGTTTTGGCCTTTAGTTTCTTTTCAATGTTTGTTGGTGCATTGGCACTTATATGAACAAATAAACAGAATGCATCAAAAACAACCTATTCATAAATCCCAGTGTTTAATTTTCTTCCTATATCCTTTTTAAAACTCTCAAATGGGCTGATTTTAGTGAGCCAGTCCCCAATTATCTTTCCTTCTCTGATGTTCCTCATTATGTGATATTACATCACACAACTAAAAGAGCAGTAAAGGATCTAAGCAGTGAACTGTGTTGAACTAAAATTAAAATTTCAAAAAGCAAGCATTAGGACTTCCAGTACTAGCATGGGCTGCCAGGTGATGCAGTGTAGGTGATGGGGCATTTCCTCGGGTACTGCGTTAAGTCTGGGTGATGGGGCATGCCCAGGGTGTCCAAAGTGGGTGCTAGGGTAAGTCCTGTGTGCAATGTTAGGTGATGGGGCATGTCCTGGGCATGCAATGTGGGTGCTGGGGCATGTCCTGTGGGTGCTAAGGCATGTCCTGTGGTTGCCAAGTGGGTGCTGGCTGGGGTAAGTCCTGGGTGTGCAATGTATGTGTGGTGCATGTCCTGGGTGTACAAGCTGGTGCTATGGTAAGGCATGTGGGGGCAATAACAAAAGGAGAAACGGAATGGGGGAGGTAGGGCTCCAGACAATTTGGATGCCATCTCTCAACAATGTTTTCTGTTTAGTATGCATATTATATTGAGGATGACCACATTTTATTTCTGCAATTCAGGGACACAGTTGAAGATAATAATTCAGCTATGCACTATAATTTAGGGTGCTCTGGCAAGATGCTGCCCAAATCTCCGATAGCATAAATAAAAAACATGAACGCCCGGCTCCACCTTTATGGTGGAGCTTTATTTCAGATGCAGGCAACATTTCAACTGTCGTGATATATGTGTGTATATATAAATATATATATATATATATATATATATATATATATATATATATATATATATATATATATATATATATATATCCCAGAGCTTCCCAATAATTTATATAATGTAAATAATATGTATTTTATGTGTATGTGACTGTGAGTGCATATGTGATTCTGTGTGTGTCTGTAAAAGTAAAGCACACACTGTAACAAGATGAAACACACCCACACAGTTACACAAAGTCACAGACAAACACACACACACACATGTATATGAAACACTTATACAGTCACATACACATACAATCACACAGATACACACACAGCCATATACACCCATTCGTACTCGGTCACATACACAGTCACAATCACATAAACACTCACACACACAGTATGGGTTTCTTACCTGGTGCTGCTACAGTTTTCACTGAGCTCAGTAGAGTAGACGAGCCACTCCAATTGTCTGAGACCATCCTGTAGGATAATACCTACTAGGGAGAGCGACTCCATTTTTTGCCTGCTTACACCATTGCAAAGGAACCACTCCATTAGCATATCAGACTGATCCCAACCATAAGGGCAGTCCAGATCCGAAATGCATGGCTCGTACCCTCTACACGAGGAACACAGCAAACCACAGACGTACGTTTCGGCCTACAATGGCCTCGTCAGTGTGGTATGGCTGATGATCCTCTAGGTGCAAGCAGGCCAGGGATCCACGGCCGTAGGCATACCCTGATACTTATGGTGACAAAAAAGGGGGGTGGGTGCTACAATGCAGTACTGCAATAGTCTGTCCTGTAGGATAATACCTACTCGGGAGAGCAACTCCATTTTTTGCCTGCTTACACCATTGCAGAGGTGTAAGCCTATAATGGCCTCGTCAGTGTGGTATGGCTGATGATCCTCTAGGTGCAAGCACCCACCCCCTCTTATGTCGCCATAAGTAACAGGTTATGGGTCCCTGGCCTGCTTGCACCTAGAGGATCATTAGTCATACCACACTGACGAGGCCATTGTAGGCCGAAACGTACGTCTGTGGTTTGCTGTGTTCCTCATGTAGCAATGCATTTCGGCTCTGGACTGCCCTTATGGGTGGGATCAGTCTGATATGCTAATGGAGTGGTTCCTCTGCAATGGTGTAAGCAGGCAAAAAATGGAGTTGCTCTCCCGGGTAGGTATTATCCTACAGGACAGACTATTGCAGTACTGTTTGTTCTTAGGAGCTTAAGCACCCACCCTCTCTTATGTCACCAACATAGTTCAGGGTGGACATTTACTGGGGCCTGTGGTGGACAATTGAATGATGTTCTATGGACAGACCTTGCCACAGACACTGGAGTCTTTGACTGGACACTTTGCCTACCCTTATGCATAACTATTTTATTATGATCAAAATGTCATAAAGTCACTTATCATAGGAATGTGCCATCCATAACTAAACTCTCAGCCACTCACCTTAAAATAAAAATGTCCCTTTGGCTGTGTTAAGATGTTGTTAGATATGGTATATTGCAATATCATTAAGGTGTTTGTCCCAGTCCATTTATCAAGTAATTGTCTCCATATGTACAGTTTTTAGGCATATAGTGGAGTTCAATGGAAAAGTGAGTCACTATAACTAGCATTAACCATTACATCATGCATACCAAGGGCTCCTAAATATTTCTGTGCTTTGAAGATGTCAATTTCAAAGCTTCGTATAATGGTTTTGTGGTTCAACTCCATAAAAACATTCAATTTTTGACATGTATTATAATTAAAGCGACAACAACGTGGACAAATATTTTGTGCACCTTTAAATGTTGCAGAGTTTAGCATTGCAAAAACGTACTTGTGTGTTCCTTTTTCTCAGTTTAATCTAATTAATTATGTACCTTGCAAAAAAGAAAAAAAATCGTTGTTCTATCCAAACGTCTTTTAAATGTATAGATGAAAAACTATAGTGTATTGAAAGCAAGTACAGTAAGCTGTGCATTAGGTGCGCAAGAACAAATCCTTTTCATAAAGCCTAGCATAACAATCCCAGAATGCCTCGAGCATGGCATACCAGGAAACTTATAAGATTTGAATGATTATTACCAGGTTCTCCATCAAGCCCCCGCTCTCTAATCAAGTTCTCCACTCACCCAACATCAGGTACTCCTAATATTGATTCACTTACAGGGCAGGGCTTCCCACTTTTTGCTATAGGGCCACAGGCTAAGTTTTTGGTGTCAGTCAATTTCCATTTTCAGGATGGCCTCGTACACTATAGCATGGACTGCTATAATACTATTCCCCGACCCCTAATACTAAAATTAACCCCCTAAACCCTAATACTAACCCTAATACTAACCCTAATACTATTCCCCGACCCCTAATACTAAAGTTAACCCCCTAAACCCTAATACTAACCCTAATACTAACCCTAATACTATTCCCCGACCCCTAATACTAAAATTAACCCCCTAAACCCTAATACTAACCCTAATACTAACCCTAATACTATTCCCCGACCCCTAATACTAAAATTAACCCCCTAAACCCTAATACTAACCCCCGACCCCTAATAGTAAAATTAACCCCTAACACTAAACACTAAACCTAATTCTAAACAAACTAAAATCGGTAAAATACTTACCTTTAGCGATGAAATGTCCCGCGATGAAATCTCCAGCGACGATCTGTCTTGTGCTGTAGAGTCGGCGGTGAAGCGGCTGAGCGGAAGCAGCCGCGATGAAGAGTCCCATCCCCTGGACTGCTGCAGAGGTAGGGGAAGGGACAAATCTATGAGCACCTCAAACTTTATTTATGTGGCTGCTGATATCCCCTAAAATGAGCAGCGCCTTCTGCAATATGCAACCCTGGTGGTTACCTTTCTAATGCCATCTTAGAAAAATAGCAAAAGAAATGCTGTTAAAATAATAACAAAGATTCACAAATGGCTGACCCTGACCATGTGACCCATTTCCAAGAAATGTCAATGTTTGGAGACATTTTTAACTACAAGGCAGCTGTTAAGTGATGTTTCTAATTGAGAGATGGAGCACTGATGTGCTTAAATATGGTGCACTACATCCATGTGCCTCTTCTGATAAGAAACTGTCTTGCCCTTTACTTACTTCACACTGAACACAGCTACAGCATATCTCTGGCCAAAGCACATAAAAGCCACTTAGATTCTTGTAGTGGCGAGTCAGTAAATAACAATAGCTTATGTCTGGGTAAATTCATTGAATACAAAGGGGTTACTAATAGAAAGTCTGGCAAAGTGCTGGGAGGTACCTTTCTCATGCATAATTTTGATTGCGCTTTTTTAGTTCATCCCTACACTGTTGTGCTGGGGAATAGATTCTGTGCCAGATTAAAATGCAGAATCCTGACGTTTGTTGGGAATTATCATTATACATTAGGGCACGTGATGATTGCGCCACTTGTTTTATGCATAACCTCATAATATTTATTTATTAAGATACCCATCATGGTTACTTAGAAGAAGCAGGACATGTGTTTTAAACCCTGCATCCTTTAACGAAGCAAGGGTTAAAAAGTTTAATTTTTTTAAGCATTAATATTGATAATATATTATTTTTTTATCATTTTTAAGGGTAGTCCAAGATTCTGTACTATAAGAGTCTCATAATCAGTCAATTTAAATTTGGATGTAATACCCAGGATATAATTGCCTTTAAAGTGTTGTCAAGAAAAAGTATACTCACAAATCTTCTGATACTCAATGCAGTGCACATTTCTCTCCTTAACATATTTTATTGTTTGAACAGTTTCTTTACAGCTGCAGATTACGTGGAATGTTCTGATTCATGGACAGTGACTCAATGGATAAGAGGTTTGGACAGGAGCTACGAGAATGCAGGGCTAGACAGGAAAGTGAAATGAACAGGCAGGAAAGTGAAATGAATATCCCAATAAAAACAATGTCTTTAACCTGCTATTTAGTCTGGAAACCTCTGCATGTTATTGACCTTTTACACAATAGAACTACTCATGTTAATAGTAAGTTATTTCTGACTGGGGGGTTATTGCAAATGTCTGTCTCAAAAGCAGACTACACAGTCGTGTCTCGTACTACAAAGTAATCCTAGACAAAGAGCAAAACAAGACAGTGGCTCATTCTCACTAACGACAGACAGCATTCTGGGTTAAATAGTGCATACATGTGGATATAATTCAGATGTCTTTGCATTTAGGGTTCAGACAATAAGACAAGACTGTTTGCTCAACTATTACCTAATTGATATGAGGCAGGACTGTTCTAAGTCATGGCAAAATGGGTCCAACCAGTGGCGTAGCGTGGGGGGTGCAGGGGGGGCCGGCCGCACCGGGCGCAATATCTGGGGGGGCGCACTAGCCCTATGCGGCCGCCAGGGCCGTCTTTAACGCGGGGCAAACGGGGCAGCTGCCCTGGGCCCATTTACTCCTGGGGGGCCCCAAGGCAGCTGTCCCGTGGGCCCCCAGCCCCTGCTGCCGCGTTCACAGCGCATTGCGCTTGTGAACGCTTTTTTCCGGCAAGCCGCATCCGATGGATGCGACGGCCGGAAAAAAAAAAAATAAAAAAAAACTGCCGCCGGATGTGACGTCGCGTCACATCCGGTTTCTGTTTCCCTCCTCCGTGCAAGAGGGAAGACTGCACGGAGGAGACTTCCGGCGGGGGACACGGAGCAGCTTCATGTAAGTACGGGGGGGGGGGGGGGGCTGGCTGGCTGGCACAATATTCCTGGTATCTGACTGGCACTATATTACTTGGCATCTGATTGGCACTATATTACTGGGCATCTGATTGGCACTATATTACTGGGCATCTGATTGGCACTATATTACTGGGTATCTGATTGGCACTATATTACTTGGTATCTGACTGGCACTATATTACTGGGCATCTGGCTGGCACAATAATACTGGGCATCTGGCTGGCATAATATTACAGGCATCTGGCTGGCACTATATTACTGGGCTCTGACTGGCACAATATTACAGGCATCTGACTGGCATAATATTACAGGCATCTGACTGGCACAATATTACAGGCCTCTGACTGGCACAATATTCCTGGCCTCTGACTGGCACACTATTACAAGCATCTGACTGGCATAATATTACAGGCATCTGACTGGCATAATATTACAGGCATCTGACTGGCACAATATTACAGGCATCTGACTGGCACAATATTCCTGGCCTCTGACTGCACACTATTACAGGCATCTGACTGGCATAATATTACAGGCATCTGACAGGCACCATATTCCTGGGCTCTGACAGGCACAATATTCCTGGGCTCTGACAGGCACAATATTCCTGGTATCTGACTGGCACAATATTATTGGTATCTGACTGGCACAATATTACTGGTATCTGACTGGCACATTATTACTGGTATCTGACTGGCACATTATTACTGGTATCTGACTGGCACAATATTACTGGTATCTGACTGGCACATTATTACTGGGCTCTGACTGGCACAATATTGCAGGCATCTGACTGGCACAATATTGCAGGCATCTGACTGGCACAATATTACTAGGCTCTGACTGGCACAATATTACTGGGCTCTGACTGGCACAATATTACTGGCATCCGAAAGTTACAATATTACTGGCATCTGAATGGCACAACAATTATGGCATATGTGTGTGTGTGTGTGGGGAGGGGGGGGTAACATTAGAGGTACAGGATTGAGGAAGTTGGCTCCATCTAGCCCAGTCTTGGATCATCTCCAGGGTATGGTTCCATTTTGATGTTTAGTTTTTGTTCTTGATATTGTTTGTCGTTTACGATGGTTGTGAGACGACATATAATAGCATGGCCCATGCTAGGTTACTACATGTGTATATTTGTATTCATAGACCTGCTGAAAATGTGGAGAATGTGTGTAATGCATGTTCGCACTCAATAAAGTGTTGGAAAATAAACTTGTATTTAGATGCATTTTACTTTAATTACATAAGTATTTTCATAACAAACAATACATGTGCTTGGGGGGTAAGGGTTTCTTTAACTAATCTAGTAGAAGAGACTCGAGTGCTAAAATCCACGGGTTAGGGGGCGCAAATTACTTGCCTTGCCCCGGGTGCTGACAACCCACGCTACGCCACTGGGTCCAACATAAGCTTCCTCTTTTTCCCACTCTTTTTGACTCTAGTGGTAGCTGGGCTGCCTATAACCACTGGAGCCCTGTTGCACACTTAAAGGACAACTAAACAGTTTTTTCCTTGTCCTTCAAGCAAGCAAGGGTTAAAAAAATATCCTGCTGGTTTGTAGTAAACCTGATGTGTATCTGAATTGATACACGTGGATTTACTTTGTGCTCTGGCACTGTCAGCAGGGGCTCGTCCTGCTCCGCCTCATCGAGGATGCCGTGGTCTCTACATACTAGCGCAGAGAGAGACCGTAATTTTTGCGTAGGATCAGCAGGGGGAAACATTCTGCAGACCTCGATCAGATGGAGCGGGACGAGCCCCCGCTCTGATTGGTTGTGCCATGGCAGAGGATAAACTGGCATGTACTATCAGAAGTGCCCGCCAGTTTATTCTCACACCAGGGACTACTAACCTTTCACTTGTGCTTCTATATTAGAAAGTGAAAAATAAAGTTTAGTGACTTTACATAAATTATCTGTGTGGAATTCTTTTGGCAACAAACTGGCATATTTATTAAAAGATGTTTGTAAGCCTGTTACATGTGTCAGCATTTTAAATTTAAGCAAAATCATGATGCATTGCTCACTTATTTCTTATAGAAACAGGGAAGGTTTTGCTGTCGTCGATTGCCTCTCCCTGCTTTGAAAGGTCATGTGATGTCATAAGGGTTCAGAGACTCAGCTTTAGAGAAGTGATACTATAAGGTAGCTATTAAATTGTGAAAGAGAGATTGTAATATTGTGCAATAGGGAAATCCTCTGATAGAAGCTGGCGTAGGAGAGAAAATTAGCAGGAAGAGAGTTCTATTTTTGATTCAAAAAAGGTGTGTGAGAAAACCAATTTAAGTGAATGCTGGAATGTAAAATAGGGATTCAAAGCACGTTACAGTTCCACAGTTCCAGTTTCATATTGGGCATTATTTATAAAAGTTCATTTTGGGACATACTTAAGCAGTCACCCTGGGATCCAATGGAATGTTTCTGCACTTTAGACCACTTTCAGAACTTTTGGTGACCAAAACACTGTAAATCTTTAAGGGGATAACAAAGGTAAAGCCCTCATAAATTAGGCTTAATTATAGCCCCACTAGTCTGCGTCCTTTTGTGTTCTATGGACCTACATGTCTATTAGTATACCCATTGATAGAAGAAATATAATTAAAAAAAATGATACAATGTCAAGCAGAAAAAAATAATGGTTAATATTGTGCATATTCTGTAGGTCAGTTTATTTACTGTTCCAATGTATTAATATTAGTAAAAAGAAACAGTATTTTACACTTATTACTTCATGCCTGCCCAGAGTGCCGATTTATGCAGGACAGTTCCTACATTTGCCCCAAATCCCTTTGTCCCTCGTTTTCTCCTCTGATGTCCCTATTTTCTAAGAGCTCTGTATGTGTATTTGAGTATCACAGACCTCCAAAGCAATCAAACTTATTATATAATGTGTTTAAAACACAATGAATGCATTATCTAAATTGTTTATTCAATTTCATAAACAGCTGTCAATTGCCACCTGCCCCACCCTTAGTCACAACATCAGCCATCCCCTAAAAGAGGGACACAAAAGTGACCTTCTTTGGCTCTATGATATGTTGGGCAAGAGTGTGGTGGATCTTCATAGATTTTGATATCAGCCGACAACACCAATTCCAGTCAGGAGATCTTACTAATGAGTTTTATAGACTGACTCATTACATGTATTTACTATAAATAGAATCAGGTACACAGTAACAATACACACATCCCTTCTTCAGAATCACTACTAATTAATTATTAGGTTCATAATTGTATACCACTTAAGAGGTCTGATTGCTAGCAATACTTGACAAGCCACAGTGTGCAAAATAGAATTACCTGCCTGTGGAGATAGCATCAGACAGCAGCATCAGTGTGTTTCTTTACAAAACTATAAGGCAGTTGTAAATGAATCAGTCTGTCTTTGTATGTATAAGTCCTTGCAAATGATTAGGAGTTATGAAAGAAGCTGGTTACATCGGATTTCAGGGTGAGTCGTTTTGCAACCGTCTGGAAAATTGGTAGACTGACAAACAGAAGACTGGCTTTCTATGGGAAATAACAGTACGGTGCAGTTAGAAGTCTGCTTCACGTCTCTCTGAAACTTTCCCTGGATGTTTACCTCTGTTCCGGTGACTCATGTCACTAATATAGCATGGTATCGGAAATGGTGGCCTAAAGCAAAACACATTTTTTTTAAACTAAAGAACTAGACAAGGTCTGTTGTTCTCAGACTCTCCTATGTATATGTCATCCTGAAAGTATTTTTGGAATAAAAATGTATAGCATGTATGGATCACTAAAGCTACAGAAAAAAAATGTTCTCCTAAATAGATCACTTTATATTTAAGAAAGCAATGTCAAAAATGATAATAATTATGCGTAGGCAGCTCTCTATTTTTTTCCTGTACATGTGCTTTGGTCTAAAACAGAGATCTGACGCCTCATTTAAGCAGTTTATGGCATCCATAGAATGTATTATCGCTATGCCATGACATACATTGGTGTTGGACACTGCGTTACTACCTGTTGGTGCTGTCAATCATCCTGCAGGAGAGCAGAAAACAGCAGTGCAACTGCATACAATTTATTTAACTTTTTGGTTTGTTTATGCAGCCATTTTTCAAACAATAAGAGCATGTTCAGTCAAAAATTCAAACAAGTTTGCACTTCCAAGTCTAAAACTGTTGTGCCATTATATGTGTTAAGTTATGTGTTTATATTTACTGTAAATGCAGTGATTGATGTCATTGAGATCTCTGCAACTTTCCTCACAAAGGAGGTGTGGTGGGGGCCTCTTCATGGATTGGTGAAATCATTTTCCTGCAGTTAGCTATGAGATCACATTGCTGCACAGATTGCTCATGTGGAGTTGAGGTCAGTATTGTGACTTAACTTATGATGTGAGGAAAGTCAGAGAGCAGAGTGAAATGAGTCATTGGGCTTTCAGTAAAAGTGCAAAAGGAGACGAGCACATCTTAACAGAGATCTTAGATAATGTGGTCTTGGATGGTCAATTTTGAATAAAATGTGAATCCTTCTGCTGATGCTCGAAAACAGTTCTTGACAATTAAAATTAAGGGACTATGTGGTGCCCAAACTGCATATTCCTAAATTCAAAGTACTTTACAATGCATATTTTCGATTCTGCATTGCTTAAAGTATGAAATACTTACACTTTGTGAAATTACAGCAGTTTGCAAGAAACCAGGACTGCCCACACTACCTGAGTAAAAGTGAATTTCCTATTTTTTTTGCTGCAGGAACCAATGAGAATAATGCAATTAAAATGAATGGAATATCGGTTTCTCCAGTGATGTCATCAGAAAATGTGTTGCACTGTTAAGAGATCCTATGTGTACAAGAGCAAGGTCACTTAGAGTCCACACAATGTATTCTAATACACCAGCACAATAAGTGATTAGATGAAACTGAAACATGCGCAGTGCCTACACACAATCAGTGTGGCAGTACCTGTAGGATAGGATGCAGGGGAGGGCTAGAGTAGAATACTCAATATGTGATTTATGCAAAATTCTTGCATGAAATCACACTGGAAAAAAGCCTGTGCACCACTCAGGCAGTAATCTTCATCAAAATGAGTTTGGGGACTAGACTGTCCTTTTAATAAAAGGAGTATGTTTTTAAAATGTAATCTTTTTTTTTTTTTTTTTTTTTTACATTATTTACGTTTTCTACTTTTTCTATCATGCTGCATTGAATGAATATCGTATCCTGTTGCCTAACCATGTTACCCATACAAAATCATTTTAGGTCAGTTCATTTAGAGAGTTCCCAGGCATTCACATTAGCTAACAGAAACATTCATAAACTCTTTTCCTAACATTTACTGTAGTTTCCCTGCAAGAAATGCTTACAGCTTATACATCTATGTCTCTCTCCACACGCCACTATTAGGCTTTTGCTTTGAAATGGTCAGCTATCTATATCAATGATAGACATGACTTCAGAACTGTAGCAAATAGGATCTTGTGACTTATGTCCTTACCAAAGAAGCCATGTGTCCTGTATTCTGCAGTCTTACTCAGTGACCACAGGCAGAATGTGGCCTTTGTCTGTGCATTTTGCACATCTCCTGGTATGTGTGACTAAACTGGATTATCACTGTCACTTTGCTGTCACATGTTTGGGACACAAGAGAACTAATACATTAACATATGCACATTATTTGAGATCTTTTTTTAGCATGCACCTTGTGAGTTTAAATAATACTGTTTATTTGCAGTGTTCAACCCCAATGTATTTCATAGGATTTGTTCTTGTACAAACAGCTCTAAGATTTGGAATGTAAAATCAGGATTTACCGCTGCAGGGAGCCATGGGCCTCTTTAATACTACTATAATTTTTAAGTTCTGCTAATTATATAGTCCAAGGCTAGGATTCTTTGATGCTAATAACTTTGACTGTGGTGGAGTATAACAAACAAATTAATCCATTAATGGGACACTACCACTAACATAAGATGTAACTAGATTATCTATGCATTTAAAACAACATATATAAGACATATTCCACTGGGGTTTTTTCTTCTATGTTTGAATTCATTGCATATAAAAGTAAAAATAAAATTAGGTTTATCTCCAGCATCCATTTTGAGAATTTTACCCGTGATGCAACATTCTATAAAAATTTTCTGCAAGTCTCACTTTACAACTGTGGCCAAAGCCTGCAAGATGATATGATAAGATATACCCCTGCTCTCTTACTGGCTCCTGTGTATCATAGTGGTCAGGGCTAGGTGGCTGTGTATCACATTAGTTTTGGAAGCATACTTGATATAAAAACATTAGTGTAAGCCACAACACAGATGTGGCCATTCTTAGTATCTGGGATTTTTCTTTATAATGTGTCATTTTCAGCACCAAGTAAACAACGAACCTTAGCAAGCCACTTGAAGTTGCATATCAAATCAAGCTGAATTGCTGGGGTACAAGGTCATTGAGGAACACTATGTTATATTATTTTTTATAGGTCCATGGTAGGACCTCACCTTGAATATGTGGTTCAATTCTGGGAGCATTATGGTACTAAAGAAACTGCGGAGGAGGGCTACAAAACTAATAAGGGGAATGGAAGGACTCAGTTAACAGAACAGTACAAAGGACAATAGGTCACCCACTAAGACTTGAAGAAAGGAGTTTTAATTTTAGTGGAAGAGATTTTTTTTTTACAGTAAGGACAATTAAGATATGGAATTCACTGCCTAAAGAAGTGGTTCTAGCAAATATGTTATATGCCTTTAAAAGTGGCCTTGAATCTTTTTTAATGAGCTGGAGCATAGAGGACTATGCATGTTAGTATAAGCATTACATTTTAGTTAGTGCTTGTTGATCCAAGGAGAAATCTGATTGTCATTTGGAGTCAAGAAGGATTTTTTTTATCAACTGAAAGCAGAATTCGAAATTGCTGAAAGGGTTTTTTATTTGTCTTCTTTTGGATCAACAGTGGTATACACGGAATAGGAAAAGGGTTAAAGCGATGGCGCAAGACTTTTTTCAACCTAAACTACTATGTAACTATATCCATAAATTTCTGGATGTATCTGCATTCTGTGTGAAATCCACAGTGGGCATGTGGGCAAGAGTGTTTTATGGGAAAATAAACTTATCTACAGATTCTACAGACCAGGATGTCGGACGACAACATGCCCCAGATTGCACAGTCCTGCATTTGGAGCTTAAGTTCCAGTCATCTTCATCAACAATGTAGTGTGCCAGAAGGAATATGTAGTTTGCTGCTCCCTGCAGCATTAATTCAATTAGCTTGGGAGCATGCATCAGTGGATGTGATTGTGCAGGCATGTGTAACTGGGTGTGATAAGCGTGTGAACAGGGCTCTCTAACTCATGTATTAGTCTGTTTATGCTGGTTTATGTAGTATGTAGTATCCCTCTATGTTTTATGTACCAAGCACTACATAAATTGTACCGTGCAGCATTTCAGGTGTCACTCACCACTGATATATTACAACTAGACCTCACCAAGGCCAAGGGTCAGGGTTTCCCTGACCCTGATATTATAAAACCCCTCCCCCATAATTTTTTAACAGGGCCAGAAAGCCTTCCCATAAGGCTCCTGGACCCCTCTAACATCAATATACCCCTGAGCCTCCTTATTATAATTGGAACCGTGACCTGCTCCAAAGGCTACTGGCTCAGTATAATAAATGGGACCATGTGATGGCTAAATACCCTTAACCCCAATAAACCACCCTATATATGGAGCCATAGGCTTGCCAAAGGCCCTCATCCCAGTTACCATCCCTGTATGGGGTAATAGTACAAAGAATGAGCCCTGTGGAATAAAATTATACCTTAAACTAAGACCCCATGATGATCCCTGATCTCCTGGATCCGAATCTTCATCACAGGGAAAGGGGCCATTCCCAAAAAATAAATAGAAGTAATCCTCCTGTGCTAAAAAAAAAAAAAAAAGCGTGCTGGCAAAAAAAAAGATTTTTTTTTTTACATCCCCCCTACCTGGACAAGTTAGTAAGAGGTGGTAGGTAGGGACTTATTTGAAATCTTATTTTTATCTTAGGGAAGCGGGGACCTTTGTGATAGCCTCCAGCCCCATGTATTATATGGAGCCTCCAGCCCCTGACCCCATTTATTTTATGGGGACCTAAAGCCTTTTGGGCAGCTCCAGGCCCAATTAGATATGGGGGGAGGGGCATTATTGCTAATGTAACATAAAAAATAACTAATATGTAAAATATCTGTTCTTGTACAGCATTCTTTTATTAAAAATATAGCATTTATTAAACTGCATCATGCTACAGTGCCTTGCAAAAGTATTCACCCCCTTGGCATTTTTCGTGTTTTGTTGCCTCACAAACTGGAATTAACATGGCTTGTTTGAGGATTTGCATCATTTAATTTACAGAACGTGCCCACAACTTTTAAGATGTTTTTTTTTTATATTGTGAAGCAAACAACAAATAGGACAAAATAACAGAAAAAGTAAATGTGCATAACTATTTACCCCCTAAAGTCAGTACTTTGTAGAGTCACCTTTTGCGGCAGTCACAGCTCCAGGTAGCTTTGAAAAAGTCTCTATGAGCTTGCCACATCTTACCACTGAGATTTTTGCCCATTCCTCCTTGCAAAACTGCTCCAGCTCCTTCAAGTTGGATGGTTTGTGCTTGTGAACAGCAATCTTTAAGTCTGACCACAGATTTTCTATTGGATTGAGGTCTGGGCTTTGACTAGGCCATTCCAACACATTTACATGTTTCCCCTTAATCCATTCAAGTGTTGCTTTAGCGGTGTGTTTGGGGTCATTGTCCTGCTGGAAGGTGAAGCTCCGTACTAGCCTCAAATCACACACAGAGTGGTACAGGTTTTGCTCAAGAATATCCCTGTATTTAGCACCATCCATCTTTCCCTCAACTCTGACCAGTTTCCCAGTCCCGGCTGCTGAAAAACATCCCCACAGCATGATGCTGCCACCACCATGTTTCACTGTGGAGATGGTGTTCTTTGGGTGATGTGATGTGTTGGGTTTGCGCCAGACAAAGCGTTTTCTTTGATGGCCGAAAAGTTAAATTTGACCTCCAGGGTTACCTTAGGTCTCTGTGCTGCCTCTCTGATCAATTCCCTCCTTGCCTGGTCCGTGAGTTTTGGTGGGTGGCCGTCTCTTGGCAGGTTTGCTGTTGTGCCATGTTCCTTCCATTTGGTTATGATAGATTTGATGGTGCTCCTGGGGATCATCAAAGATTTGGATATTTTTTTATAACCTAACCTTGACTTGTACTTCTCAACAACATTGTCCCTTACTTGTTTGGAGAGTTCCTTGGTCTTCATGGCGTTTGGTTAGTGGTGCCTCTTGCTTAGGTGTTGCAGCCTCTGGGGCCTTTCAAAAAAGGTGTGTATATGTAATGACAGATCATGTGACACTTAGATTACACACAGGTGGACATCATTTCACTAATTATGTGACTTCTGAAGGTAACAGGTTGCACCAGAGCTTTTTATGGGCTTCATAACAAAGGGGGTGAATACATACGCACATGCCAATTTTCTGTTTTCTATTTCTAAAAAATTGTTTTATGTATATATTTTTCTCATTTCACTTCACCAACATAGACTATTGTGTTCTGATCCATCACATAAAATTCAGATTAATAAAACATTGAACATAAGGCTGTAATGTAACAAAATAGGTAAAAAGTCAAGGGGGGTGAATACTTTTGCAAGGCACTGTAAGTCCTATACATGGGAACTCTCCGGATTTGCCCCCGAGACTCAGGTTTCTGACTGCACTCTCACGGTCACAGGATGCATAAATAAATTCTCATGGTTTTTCAGTCAACAGCTACTTCCTGTATACATTTTATCATTTTATTCACTGATACCTGAGCCTTCTAATGTCTGTTTTCATTTTAATTATGGTATGTAACCGTTTAAGATTTCTTTTTTTTCAGCCAAAGAGATATCTCAGCAAATTAGTGAGTTAGTGTAAGTGGGAGTGAGGGGGTCTCAGAAATAGCCAATGAAAATACAGTTCTCATGTATGTTCAAGTCTTTGCATGGTGGCAGCATGAGGAACATGATACTGTGCTTTGCTACATTAACCTTTTGAGTGTGAGAGAGGATAATCTGTGCACTGCTCACCCATCAGACACTCAAAATTCATTGAACAGTGAACTGTGTATATTTGACAAGGAAGTTGCAAAAATCAGGCTTTAGTATCCGAGATGGAAAAATTCTTCATATTTTCTCTCTTTCCAAGTCAGCTATCAATGTTTGATTTTTGCAATTTACTACTGAATTAAGTCCCAATTCACCACAGAATAAATAGTAACGGGTTTAGATTTTGTTATGTGTCTTTTAGGGTCTACACAAATATATTAAAAAAATGAGTACAGTAGAGTATATTGTATTATTTTAAGGCTGTCTTAACAAGAACTAGCAGACTGTGCATTAGCATTACAGAAATATGTTTTGGAAAGATTTCACAGACATGCAACATGTGCCTAATCATCTATCCTTAGAAGCCTCTTATGTGAAGAAACAAAAGTAACTTTTACTGACACATCATAATTTTGTTTCTTTGTGTTGAGTTGTTTGGCAAGGTTTCTTGTGACTTGATTAGTTTGCCGTGAAGTCAGCTTGTTTTTAAAAGTTTCTGTTTTCTTGCATTATTTTCCTCTGTCTGCCCTATCATGTGATTATTGCTTTCTCACTGTTTGATACAACAAGCTTCAGTTGCTAGAACCATGATTACATAATGGCTGAAAATTACTAAAAATCTGTTGATCGGTTTTACATAAGCCAAGTGTTTGTCTAAAAATTGCAACTTTATTGCATTTGATGATACAAACTACATATTTAACAAGGAAAACATAGATATTTCTACAAGAATGAATATATAAACTTGCAAATATCTCCTAAACATGTATTTACATCGTTTAAATGTGGCCAATGTACAACACTAATTCCCAACAAACTTCTTATGTCTGGTCAAGTGCTCTTATAAAAAAAAGGCACAACATTGTGATTGAAATTGTGTTTAAAATGTGTTCCACCCGGTGGCAGATCTGTACTTTCAATCGATAGAAGTGCTGGAATGTATAAAAAAGGGATAATGCAGCCAGAGATGCATGGGAAAGAGAGCTTCAAACAAATATATTAATGAAAGAATGAAATAATTCTATCTTTCAAGTATCAAAGTCCATTCATTGCTTGAATTTGGTTAAAAGCCATTTCAAATTGATGCATAGATGGTATCTGACTCCAAAAAAAACTCTAAAATGTATATGGGTTACCCCCCAAACTGCTGGAGATGTGGGTTCATTTGAGGGTTCATTTGTACATATTTGGTGGAAATGTCTACGGGTGGAAACACTATGGAGAAATACTTTTAGAATTTTGAAAATACTGGGAGTGAACCCGAGGTTCGACCCCAAGACAACTCTCTTGCATCTTGATATGGAAGAATTAACTAAAAAAGACTGAACCCTTGCAATACATTGTTTTACAGTTACCAAAATAATAATAACTAGGAATTGGAACTCTAGCTTACCATTGATAGCAATTCAGATGGAAGAACAGTTGCTGCATCAATTGAGAATAGAAATGGATTTAAGCTGGTCGAGGGATATGTCAGGGAAAATATCAGCCCAGTACAGCAGTGGATAAATAACTGGAAGCAAGAATGTGATAGTCCAAGCACCTAGCATTCACATAGACGGATTGGAAGGTGTGGACTGGACCCCTAGCCTGTACTTCAGACCCAAGGTAACCCTCCAGAGGGATTTCTCTGGATTTAGTATGACTGATGAGAGGATGCGGTTTGGGCTCACAGGGAAAGGAGGACTTCGTTTGCACCCCACATTTTATTTCCCACTCCATTTTCATCTCCCGAGGCACCTTTACACAAGTTCCTAAGGCCTAGTTTTCACCTAATAATAAGCCTCAAGTAATCAGTATCTATAGATAGACACACCTCTAGAATTTAGGGGATCGGGAGACCCCCCTATAGGTAATTTTCTATCACTTTATCATGTGTGGTTTTTTTTTCTACCCTTTATGTACTCATTTTTTTATTTTTTCACAGTTAGCACTAAGGGTAGAACTGGGATACTCTTTTGAGTCATAGGGTAGAGGGAGGAGGGTAGGGGGGGAGGTTGATGAGGGGAAGAGGGGGTACAAGAGGTTTTACACGAAGAAGTAGCAGGCATGCTCCCCCTGCTTATGGGGAAGCCCAGGCTGCCAAGAGCAAGGTCTCTTGGGAAGTGTGAATAGAGTCATAGTGTGAATGGTTGCAATGTATGTTTCTGTATGAGTGATGTTTTAATATATTCTTATTACTGGATATAGTATATAAAGGTCACTTTTTGTAGTTAAATGAGAGTTCTACGCTGATTGCACCGCTAAAAATATTTGACATTAAGGATATAAGAATCAGTATTTAACTATGTGTCTAGGGCTGTATATCTTATATGTGTTTGTTTGTTTCTGTGTTTCTATTGCAAATAAAAAGAGTATGTATAAAAAAAAGAAAGAAAAAAAAAAAGGTATAATGCAATAAATATAATCTCTGCAACCTTTTTTTTTTAAAACTTTCCCAATAATTTTTTCGCCACATCAAATAATACCTGGACAACTGCCCCCGGCAATACAATAATCCGACCCCATAGGCCATGGGCTGTCCAATGCCCATGGCCCCATAAATCAAACATATTATCTCCCCTAGGTATGATTGTCCGCATCCCCATTAATAAATAAAATAACCTTCCCCCATGTGTTCCCCACAGTATTGAAAGGGTTAATGTGCATATATAGACTGCATCACCAAAACACACAACAGATGTGCAGGTAGGATTGCCACCCCAGCCATTTTTTACCAGCCATTCTACCGGGGGTCCACTGAAGTGCTTGTGCAGTGAAACATTTCATGAAATAACATATTTATAAGTACATGCAGATACAGGGCCCCACTCTTCTGAGTTTACAGCCCAGAGTTAATTGTGGGAAAGTTGGAAAATGTATCAGAAAAGGAGGGAAAGCAGAGGTGTTCCCAGGGTTTACTACAGAGACTGATCTCATGAAAATCCCAGCCACTTCGCTTAACATGCTGCCCTTTACTCCTTCACATGTCATTTAATGCTGTGAGAAGTAAAGAGGTATAGCCAAAATTAGAGGGAAGACAGGATTAAGTAAGGATGTATGGGGACAAGAGGAGGAGCAATGTTTTGGCAAATCTTTGAGAAAAATGAGAAGAAAGCATTTAGTCATTTCATGGCTATATATATATAAAAAAGTGAAGTATGTGAAATGAAAGAAAAGAATAATACATCTATGAAATAAAATATACATTTTGTGCCATGGAACAAGTATGGAAGGTGATTTTAAAAATGCTACACATAGCATGTTTTTTTTTCGATGACTAATGTGGTTTCATATATTAAAGTGAAGAATTGCATTTATTGAAACAATGCCAGATGAGATTATGCAGCTTTACATGTGCTGTGCATATTGTCAATAAGTATTTTAGTAAAACTTTAGGTAATCAGTATACCATAAAAGTACTAGGGGGTTCTGTGAGACATAAATGTCTGCTGACTTGTTTGGTGTTTGCACTGTATTATCAAGTGTAGGTGTTTTCCATCACCTTCATCCCACCAAAATTTATATATATTTTATGTTTTTTGTATTGCCCAATGCATCAAAAGCAGAATGCCAGAAACCAACCACATGCTGCTGAGTTCCTAACAGGTCTAAACAGCTGTACTTGATAAGCTCTCCGTCTCTACACCTTGTTTGAAAGGATGTCCTGAACACCATGCATATAAGTGGGTATTGAGGCATAAAGGTGGTCATGTTGACATTGCTACCCAGAATCCCTTGTGGTGGTGATGGCACAGTGGGAAAGATGGTTCTACTGACTTGTCTGGTGTGTGCAGACTTGTAAAAGAACTGAAACAAGACACATGTATTCCCATCCAGTTATCTTCTATGCACTGAAGTACAAGTCCTCCTTATTATAGATGGTATAACTGACTTAACCCACCAAATTCATGTACTAGAAACACATATAAATTAGACCTAATTGGGTAAAGTGGGTAATCAAACAGCTATATATTTTCTAAGATAAAATCTATATAGGTTTGTAGCAAGAAAACGACAGAAATGCAGATAGTGGGATTGACTGCTTAGGGTAATAATACAGTGGGAAGCATTTTTTTGCTTGGAGTTGACCTTCAAAATGTGCATTGGCATCTTTATTATTTATATTTTAAAAGTTCCCAAAGGGGGACATGATCGTACCATACTTTATATGGTATAGCAGCACTATATTAAAATAGGAGAGGTTAAATATAAAACATTACCACATAGGCAAGGACAGGTGTTAAAAAAAACCTGTAATTCTTTACACATGGATAGCGCCAGCACTCATTGTTTGAGAGTTGTGTTATACATTTACGCATACGCAATAGCAACACTATTAGGTGCTAACCTTGTGTGTGCCGCCATTTCACAAACACCCCAAGGTATTCTCAACATCTTTAATTTTTAATAATGTCCTCGTAAGAGTATTTGTCTGGATAAGCCTAACTCAGAACAACTATTCTTTGCAAGACAAAATATAAAACCACATTTTTTGTTGTTCCATTAAACTTCCCATAATTTTGTAGCTATAATTTCCCACTGCATCCTATTCCCAGCCTTGTAACACGAGACATGAATCAGCAGTTACATGATCACATGTCCATTCCCAAGTTGTAAATCCATAAAAAGTGCTTGTACAGAGTTAAAAGAGCAAAGCCTGAGATTCACATCAATAACCATCCAAGATCTATGCTAGGGAGTTTCACTCAGAGCATTACAGGAAGAGAAATTCTGCAGAAATTAATGAGAGTTTCCCTGTAACACTCAAATGATGGATGGGAAACTAGAAACCTGAAACAGATGTATCATGGAGTTCTGTGCGTTCAGTTGGAAGTGGTTGTTATGTTAAATAGCTGGCACATATATTACAGCTGCACAATGATGCCACATTTTCCTGGATGTGTAAGTCTCATGATCTACTATTTACTTATCTACTTGAAGTCTGTATTTGATTACAAAAGAAATTAAACCCAAATGTTTCCCACCATCTCACTATACTTCCCACATCCCCTGTTGTGTTCTGAAAAATCTCATAAAATACTTAAGAACAGAGAAGGACTACACAGAGAGCATATTATCCTTGGCAAAAATATAATGCACTCGAACATTTCTGTGAAGTTGTGATGATGTAATATAAAAGAACTGACTGTCTTGTTTGTGCAGGGGAAAAAGGAACTTATTGTTGATAACAATGGAATTTAAGCCTTGTAGAGATAAGGCGAACACATTCACCAATAATGTATTATTCCAAGGGCAAGGATGCTTATGAAAAATGCATGTTGTAAGGCTATAGTTAGGGTTCATAAAAATGGCTATGCTATTGACTCCATAGACTTAACATTGGCCTCAAGCAAATGTTTTACCAACCTGCCTGTAAAATACCAACTGGATGTCAACCTTACAGTGAGTAAGATGAAGGCTAGGCTACATTTTTCTAATTTCAACCACCACATATACATTTTTTTATGTGTTGCTCACCCTAACTGATCGACAGTGGAGAAACTTTTTCTAAAGCGTTTTTTCTATATGACTTACATCATTAGCCAATTATATTTTCTCTCTGTCTGTGGGGCACCATTGATGGCACACCCAAAGGGCAATATCCAATGCTAAAATTTCCCTTATTGCGAAGCTGCATTACAATCATTGCCTCCTTCAAACTGCATTAAAATAAATCCACTAACAGTCAATGCCTCCCTACCTCTAAACATATTATTACTATAGTTCATCATTGCTTTAATATCACCCGGCAGCCCGTCCTGGCTACATATGAACAAGATCTGTTTCATTGCTCACGTCCTCATTTTAAGGGAAGCATTTCACATAAGGTATTTATTGGTGATCTCATTAAATAACATTAACACTGGCTGTCCACATGTCATTTCATGTTATTTCTTTCCACAGTAACTTAGGCATGAGCTCTGTGGATGATTGTGAGCAAGGTGTTCCTGGTACCACAGCCATTACCTGTTATCAGTATAATCATAATGTATCTGCAAACAGACTGCATCACATAGAAACACAGGGTTGCTTTTGCCTGGAGAGGAACGTAGACTACGTATCATGGTTAAAATGTGCATGTAGAAACTGTTTTTTTTTTTTTTTTTAAAGTAAGATTTTTTTTTTCTAAGAAGGTTTTTTTTTTTCATTTTTATATCAAGTTTTAGACAAATAACAAATCTGGGCTTTGTAGATCAAACAAAGAATCTACTTCTAAAGAACCATTATATAATACCTATTACTAGCCTTGTTATCTCTCACAGAACAAGTCTTTACAAGCTTGCTTTCTGAGTTTTGTCTAAAAGATTTTCCTAGAAGAATTACACTCTTTAGTCTTTTACCTGATTTTAGTAACTCTCTGGCACCACCTGTTGGTAATCTAGAAACACCCCAAATTTTGCACTGAGTTCGGTTCAGCCTCAGAGTATCTCTGTCAAGGCAGATTGTATCACGTTTTTCTTTAAAAAAGTTCAAATGAAACAAATTACACATGCACGTACATTAATCACGAACATAGTCACAATGCAAGATAGGAATAGCTAGCACTGGGAAAATTATATATCTGCTACTAGGATACTTCTTATTTAAAACAAAAAAGAACACCACCAACAAAAAAAAACATTCAAAATCTGAGAACATATCAAAGATCTATAGGTCAGTCTTTCTTTAGGTCGATGGATCCACACAAGGTCTATTTTAACGTGACTACGAGCCAGTTCATGCAGTGACAGCTCAGGTTCATGCAGTTGTAGATTTCACTGTGTGTGCTGGAGAACAAGCAAGCAGCTCAATATCTTGTGCTGGCCAGGAGCACAGACATCCTCTCAGGCTGCCTCTCACGCTCCATGCCTTTCTGTGGAAGTCAGAGTGTCTACGGTCACGTCACCTCTCAGACTTCAGAGACATGAGGTGAGCAAGTGAAGAAGCCTGAGAACTTCCCATCACTAGCACCAGGAAACTCCAATAAATAATGGGGTGCTGTGCATGTCCTGTGGGTGCAAACTGGGTGCTGGTCAAGTACTATGTGTGCAATCTGGGTGCTCTGGCAAGACCTGTGGCAGCCATCAGGGTGCTAGACAAATCCTGTGGGTGCAGTCTGGGTGCTCTTAGAAGACCTGGGGGCAGTGGCGTCCCGAGGGGGTTTCAGGGGGTGCGGACCGCACCGGGTGACACCTCCAGCGGGAGTGACACCCGTGCTGCCGGTGCTGCCGGCACCCCCCGCACTGCGCTGCTTAACTTTTTTTCTTTCTTTCTTGCAGACGCATCCGCTGGATGCGGCTGCCGGGAATTTTTTTTTTAAAAATCACATCGACCGGATGTGACGTTATGTCACATCCGGTGACTGTGTTTCCCTCCTCCGCGCAGGAGGGAAGACTGCACGGAGGAGGCGTCCATCCGGGGACATGGAGCAGCCATTCGGTTAGTGATGGGGAAGGGGGAGGAGGGTGGTTGAAAACGAGCACTTTAATGGCACAATATTACTGGGCTCTGACTGGCACAATATTACTGGGCTCTGAATGGCACAATATTACTGGGCTCTGACTGGCACACTATTACTGGGCTCTGACTGGCACAATATTACTGGGCTCTGCATGGCATAATATTCCTGGTATCTGACTGGCACAATATTACTGGACTCTGACTGGCACAATATTACAGGCATCTGACTGGCACAGTATTACTGGGCTCTGACTGGCACAATATTACTGGGCTCTGACTGGCACAATATTACTGGTATCTAACTGGCACACTATTACTGGGCTCTGACTGGCACACTATTACTGGGTTCTGACTGGCACACTATTACTGGGTTCTGACTGGCACACTATTACTGGGCTCTGACTGGCACACTATTACTGGGCTCTGAGTGGCACAATATTACTGGGCTCTGACTGGCACACTATTACTGGGCTCTGACTGGCACACTATTACTGGGCTCTGAGTGGCACACTATTACTGGGCTCTGACTGGCACACTATTACTGGGCTCTGACTGGAACACTATTACTGGGCTCTGAGTGGCACACTATTACTGGGTTCTGACTGGCACAATATTCCTGGGCTCTGACTGGCACACTATTACTGGGTTCTGACTGGCACACTATTACTGGGCTCTGACTGCCACACTATTACTGGGTTCTGACTGGCACACTATTACTGGGCTCTGAATGACACAATATTCCTGGTATCTGACTGGCACAATATTACTGGGCTCTGACTGGCACAATATTACTGGTATCTGACTGGCACAATATTACTGGGCTCTGACTGGCACAATATTACTGTTATCTGAATGACACAATATTCCTGGTATATGACTGGCACAATATTACTGGGCTCTGAGTGGCACAATATTACTGGTAACTGAATGGCACAATATTACTGATATCTGACTGGCACAATATTACTGGGCTCTGAGTGGCACAATATTCCTGGTATCTATAATTGTACAATTGTCACCTCGTGGGGCTCTTGTGTGTTGCATAATTAATGGCGGTCCCATGTGTGCATAATTATGGGGCGCTTGTGTGTGGCATATTTATAGTGCCCCATGTGTGGCATAATTAAGGGACTCTTGTGTAGCATAATTAAGGGACTCTTTTGTGTGGCATAATTATGGGGCACCTGTGTGTGTGTGGCATAATTATGGGGCACCTGTGTGTGTGGCATAATTAATTGGGCAAAGGTGAGGCATAAATAGTGGGGCTCTGGTGTGACATAATTTATGGGGCTCTGGTGTGGAATCATTTATGGGGCTCTGGTGTGGCATAATTTATGGGGCTCTGGTGTGGCATAATTTATGGGGCTCCTGTGTGTGGCATAGTTATGGGGCTCCTGTGTGTGGCATAGTTAATAGGCCATCTAACTGGCATTACTAAGGAATCTGGCATTGTATTGGAGGAAATCCAGGGGGGTGACACCATGAGTTTCTGCACCGGGTGACACCAACCCTAGTGACGCCCATGCCTGGGGGGGGGGTCAATCATGTGGCTGGGGAAGTCTTGTGAATGTAATCTGGGTGCTTGCCAAGACTTTTGTCTGAATTCTGGGTGCTGGGCATGTCCTGTGTCTGTAATTTAGGTGCTGGGTGAGTCCTGTGTCTGTAATCAGTGTGCTGGGTAAGTTCTGATGTTGCAATCTGGGTGGACTAGCAAGACTTGTGTATGCAATCGGGGTGCTCTGGCAAGATCTGTGGGTGCAATCTGATGCAGTGTGGGGGCTGTGGCACATTCTGTCAGTGAAAACTGGTGCAATCTGGGTGCTGTGGCAAGTTATGTGGGTGCATTCAGGTGCTGTGTGTGTAATGGAAAGGGACGTGGAGGTAACAATTAAAGGGGGCAGGAGAAATGGAGTAATGAGGGACAGCGGAACCTGTTACTGACAGTGAGTATAATTCAGTGGGGGTTATGTATTATGAACATATATAGAGTTCTATGTTATTTTATTTGTGTCCTAATAATAATGGTGCAATGTTATGGATCTGGCATAATAATAATAATTTAACATACAGTGAGTATATTTCCTTAAAATAGACCTAGATCCACATGACTCATAAGCACAGTCATCTCTACTTTATTATCCATATTTTTCCAACAAAATGCATTTACCTTCATGTAATGGGACTAAATAGAACCATGACATCTATGTGTTGTAACCGCATCAAATTGCATTGATTTTCTATAAAACAAAGAAGACTTGCTTTTAGATTGCATTTTCTAATGAGCCTGTATCACTATAGCATCATGATGCTATTTTATGTAGTTTGATTACCTATCAATGATATCAGATTTGACCTTAAATCTACACTCATCTACTTGACTAGTCTTGGATTGCACCTCAGCTGTGAACTGCATTTGCCTGCCCTGACTAGTTCATCTAATAAAAACCTAAGCAAACGTTCCCCAAAGTAACATAGTAATTTCACATATTTCTGTTGCTACTCTTCCTCAATATAGTCCTGACCCTGGGTCAAGGTTGGGGTCTGCATTTTACCTTCTGGTTTGTTCAATGCACAAAATACGCAACAGTATATGGGGTATGTTGTGTGCTCATTTTAAACTTTACAGACTATTTTAAACATACAGACTAGAAAAAAATAATTGAATTCAATGTGTAGACACTTATGCTGTTATGTATGTTGATTGTCATGTTTTGAAATGTTCCATATTTCAGTATTCTTTTCAGGAAAACGTAGAAGTGGATATTTACATTGTTTTCTGTTGGTTGACACCATGATTTATAGGATGTCTGTTTTTATAAAGGTGTGCAATATTTTAATTTGAGATATATGGCAACCCTAGAAACACCATTTGAAAAGGAACTGGTATTACATGTTTGTTGTTTATTTCAAATTATTTAGTTACTAACTAAATAAAAATGGAAACATATTAGGTTGATTGCTATTAGTACATATATGTTCAGCTAAAGCAGGTTACAAATAGCAAATTGAAACGTGAATTGTCAAAGTAACATGAGGCAACTAACCGAGTTCCAAAGATGACATTTGTATAGCATGTGTATCTGTCACGAAAACTGGACAAATGTTTGTGTGAAGGAGAATTGCTTGTATCAAAAGCCAATACATTTAGAAATATTAAGGTGATTTGAAGATTACAAAACCTGGACCTCTCAGCAATGAAATTTGATAGGAGCCTAATATTCCCCTTTCATCTTGTTTCATGCATCTGGAGAGGTTTTTTGGAGAAAGTCTTTAACCTACAATGTCTGCTGCCAACTGTTAAACAGAGCGAATGATGCACAGTGGCATAGATGTCTTGTGAGAATCCCTAGGTCCAACCAATGCTGTGGATAGTTGTATCATTGACAAATCAAAGACCTTCTGTTGTTCAGGAGTCAGTAGTGGATTTGCTACCTCCTTTATCCATCTTGGAACTGCAGACTTTTCTCATTGATTCAATATTCCACTACACATATACTTCAGGACCTGGATCATAACCATCCAAGGTGAAGCTGTTCTGAAGGCAAAGGGTTGCTCTACTCCTTAAGAGGTCCTTGATATTAAAATATTATTAGGTGTTTCTGCTATATTGTCCACCCCCAATACATCATTCTTATTCATGTGGGCATGGCTATTGAACGGTTTTACTTTGTAGTGGTAGTAATAGTTTATGTTTAAGTAGAAAAAGCCTACGTTTGCAAATATAGGATTTGTCTGTACAATAAATTCCTCGACAGAAGAGATCACACACATGTGGCTTGCTATCGTCCACTGATGTCATTATACAGAACAATACTTGTATTATGCATGACGGAAATACAGTGTCTTACGTACTTTGGATATGACGATCATGAACTTGACACAGACATTCCACATAGGTGTGTTCATTAGGCTGCAGGGGAGGCCTAGGTAACTATTATTCTCTACATGATATGTGTTTATTTATTTTTGGAAATAATATAGACTTCTATCTTACAGAGAGCATACCTAATTTTTCTCATTAGTTAGGGAAACTATAATATAAAGATAAGAACCATTCTTTAAAGGGATTTTGTGTTCACAATGTGAATGTATAGTTGAATACACATATACAGAGCTCCAAATATAGATTTTAAAGTATAATATGGATGCATTTAATTCTTCCTAGTACTTTTATTTGTTTGTGTTATGTGTACAATATTCTTTTGGCTTGGCTTTTTTTTCATATGATGAGAAACAATAAATGGAATATTTTTTATAATAAACGGGTTCCACTCTTTGTGACATCACGACACAATACATGTCGTTGAACAATTACAATATTTGAGAATAGACAATGACCATGTAATGCCTATGTTACACAGAGGGCAGTGTCAATTGTTTCTGTAAACGTGTTGTAATTATGATAATACATTTATGGTTTTATGCTCTTAACTGAGTTCATTTGGATTTTTTTCATCCCAAAACTATACATGATGAGACGTCTGAAACCTGTGGAAGGAATTCTTCTCATGTTATTAAAACCGGGGCCTGAATTGGACCAAATTTTATGCCAGAGAAGTATAGTGGAAACTTGGTATAGAGAAGCACACTCTTGACATATACCTCTGACAACTGTGGAAAAGTCTAGAGGTAGCAATGGGGGCATGAATACCAACAGGCTTGCTTAATCAAAGAAACAATTAGATCCAGGGTCAAAGGAGAAAGACAGGTACAGCAGGAGAAACAAGCCAGGGTCCAGAGCAACAACATTAGTCAAAGTTATGATGGAAAACGAAGATATAATACAAAAACCAGGTCAGACAAGACTTTGGTCAGAAAGCAGAGGGCATTCAGGGAGAAGAACTGGGACTTGGGAAAAAAAGGGAACCAGGGAGCAACTGACTGGTTAGCTCATCTGGCTGTGGGGGTTAAAGACAGGCAGCCCACCTTCATGAGGGCCCTATTTCTATGTACACTTTCTGTGCTGGAGAAATATATAGCATAGCCCAGAATCCAATACAGCTTGGCCAGCCAGAGAGTATACTGGCTTTTAGCCATAGCATGTTCTTCATAGCATTTGACTGGGAACTTGCTTCCCTGGACCCCCTGACAACATATTATCTTAAATCAGGGCAGTAGTATCTGGCTTATTAATTTTCTCCTATTCACTCTACACACTCTATGTGTGTAGCATTTACCTACAGTACAAGAGTCTATAGAGCTTGAGGAAAATCTCAGGTGAGGATTATTTTGCAACTCTTGGACATGAAGGTGCACTGCTATTTTAATATTATTACAGCCTTTATTTGGCATTTGTAGAACCTACAGTGAACTAAATTACTTCCAGTCACTTGGGTTCAGAATGCTCTGAGAATCAGACAATGCTACCAGTTCAGTACTAATTGCCACAAATAGTGAATGCACTGTCATCAATATAGAACAAATATTATTCTCTATGTAGAGAGTGGTAACTCTCAATGAATATGTTCTCCAAATATCTAGAAAACCCAACTGATAATAAAACTACAACAAACAAAATAATTTTCATGGTCAAGATCCCATGTTTTGACTATGTATTTATAAGATTTGTTATTATTGTGCTGGTTGATTCAATATAATATGTTGGCTTTGGCAGATTTTAGATGTGTTTGATGTGGTTTGGTTATTATTACAAAGGTTTTTTTTTGCCTTTTAATCCAAGAAAGTTGGGATTTTTTTTGTAAAAGATAAGAAACAAGCAAAAGTCTTTTTTATGAGAACAAAGTGGCTATGAAAATATCAAAGAGTGTGACTTGGGGAAACTCACCTGCTGCATTGATGTGGCTTGGTTAGCATGAAATAGTTTCTGTGTGAGGCAGCAGCAAGAAAGCACGAGGAAACTGACAGACATTGCAGGTAACTTGACACCTGTGTCCCAGGTAGAGGGCCTAACAGCTGTCTTGTCAGTGAAGCTTTGGTTTCCCATCTGTATTGTATAATTCTTGACATAAAAGGCTGCTTGTGAACTTTTTTTTAACAAGTTCTTATTGTGCCAAAGAGGACTGGAAAGTTTCAAAAACATAAGTCGTAAAGACTAATTTAGTTTATTAGTAGTTTCAAAATGCAGCCTTTAGTAAAGAACACCTCAGAGTATGTGGCTATCAATGGTAATATTGAAATCACCAGGGTAAAAGGTCAGAGTAACATTGGTTTTACAGATCTGCAGTTTTATGGTCTCTGACAGGATTAAAATGCGGTTCATGGTTAAGGTCAAGATAAAGAATAGGAGTCATTACCCTTGTGGTGAAGGTAAAATTCAACCCCCCCCCCCCCCCCCCCTCCCAAAAAAAAAAAGATAGTGGAAAAAAATAAAAATTCTATAATGTTCTTTGTACTCCAGCTTAGTAAGTCGAGGAGACAAATTCCTGGTGTAAGGAAGAGTAGTGGTTTGCCTAACTTGCCAAGGAATCCAGGGTGGTAGGTCCTCTGCACCAATCAGGTGCAAACGTGACACTGCATTCAACTCTAAGAGGAGCAAGTGTACATGTTATCATGCTGCATCTGTTGGGGAGCGGTCACACGTGCACCAGATGGCACCAGGGGCAGTCCACATCCCTGTTTCTCCTATTGGCAATCCACCGAGGAAGAGGTTTAATCCTCTTCATTTTAAACAATCTCAAATATACACCAGAAGAAATGCTTTATAGAAGGCAGTACATTTCTTAAGTCTTGTTGCTAGCATCTGCTATTTGGAGTTATGATCATTAATTCACCTATTCACATAAATTAAGCAATTCACTTTAAAAAAAAAAAAATAACAATGCATGTTTAAACTGACACTGTAAGAATAATTATGCAGTATCTAATCTTTGTTATAGTTGTTTTGTAGATGTTATCCCATAATGATGTCATTCTTGCTCTAAAAATATTGGCGTTTCCAGCACTCTGTAGGAGTCATTCATTGGGATCCCAAAGAGTATGGATGCCAATACACATATGTGAGGTATCAGGATCATATGCATGCAAATTAGCACTCTAAAGAAAGGTATAGGCACTCACTTTGCATGCGTTGTCAGCAGCAAATACCACCCAAGGGATGAGCACATAAGGGGCATGAACAGCAATGTATTTAGTGCTAGGCAGACCAGGCAAGTCCCTAGGACTGCACTTACCTTGTCTGCCTGGGGGGGCGCCCCCCAAAAAAGTCACTTTCCCGCAGAGACAATGGCTGGGAAGATCAGAAGACCCATTAGCCCATTACATGCCCCCATCACCCCAAGACTTACCCTGGGCAGGGCTGTACATTCCCTGGTGTCTAGTGGCAGGCAGCATAGTGAAAAACTACCTTGCTGCCTGTTTGACTCCCCATATGGTTTGACAGGTGAGTGCCAACAGGTCATGGGCATGTAATGGGTGCGCAGTGTGGGTGATGGGACATGTCCTAGGTGTACAACGTGGGTGGGGGGGATGATGCTCGAATCTAGTCTACCTAGGGTAGCACAAAACCAAGATAAACCAATGGGCATGGATGTAATGTCACCATCATGCATGCCTTGTTATTGCTCCATTATTTTCAACAGGAGAAATGCTGCGCAAGTCTAGTATTCATTGTATATACATATGGTCAGAATCAACAGATAGAGCAGTAAGATGGAGCGTGCACTAGCTATACATATTTGAGCATGTAAAAATAATTGTGCATGCTTTACACAGCATGATCCACCTATTGTATAGATAAATTAGGTTGTACCATTTACGTAGGGATGTCATATTAAAGCTGGGTTGAACACATCCAGTGATTTCAGGATATTTCATGATGCTTTGTAATACATGGTTTTATCATTTTAAAACATATCGTTTGCAATACCTAAAATTCTATCTGGACTGATATAATACTTACTGTAGTGATGAGAGAATAGAGATGGAGACGCATGTGATTTTAAGAAGGTGACATGATTTGCTTTAGTCATAAAATACTGCCGTCGTAATTTGCTAAGTAAAATCAATAACACATGAAGCAGTTGGAAAATGTAAGAAAAACCATCAGGCTCATACACTCTCCCCCGCCATAGACAAAACAAATTATACTGCTGCTGTACCTTTCCCTACTGGGTGCAGCCTCACGGAGTTTCCACCCCTCAATAAGGTACAGCATCCAACAGAGAGCAAGTATTGGGTGCACATCCAGATATAAGGCTATTTAAATAATTCCCTAGGTTCATTAAAAAAAATATCCGATTATTAGTAGTAGTTAAAATCATTGCGACATATGGAAGCAGTCTCACGCGTTTCACCAGAGAAAGGGCTTAATCATAGGCTTTGGGAGAATTTTTCCAACTCAGCTACTTTGGTCTTAAGTTTGAAATTTGCGTCTCAATGCCCTGCAATCCTCTCTTCATTGGGTAGACCCTTTAGTAATATAATCGTTTGGAAACATTACTGCATTACTGTAACATAACTGTATTGTGAACATACACTACTGCTTTTTTGATCTTTCTTATAGACCTCTATTGCAATGCCTTTTTTTTTTTTTTGCATTTGTCAGGAATGAGCACTCACAAAGTAACAGCCCTAGCACTCAAAGAAAAGAAGAAAAGAATTCAACAAATGGGATCAGCATCTGTGCACTCCTGACAGCTGGCAGATGGCATTGTATAGCTGGAGAGTTTTATAGGTGGCCTGCAGGAAAAAGAGGAATCAGTTTTCATGATACATTGCTTTTATTCAAGTACCTGATTGTGTCCTCACTTGTAAGATGAGAGCCTTACTTGCAAAGCATATGTTTGTATATCATAATTTTTCTCTTTTTTTTAAATAACAGGTTATAACCTAAGACATATGTGGCTTTGTTTTGTATTTAATGCTTTGATCAGCATTGATAGTGTTGATCACTTCACTGCAACTCTCCATACAAAAAAGTTTTTTTTTACTTTTCTTTAAAACTTAATGGAAAAGGACACCCACCACAGGTGCAAAAAAAGATCTACCCATGTCACTATTAAAGTGTTTTAGCGATGTTTTCTCTGACATTTTTTTGTCAACAGGAATGTGTTTTTGCACTGTTTGATACATTGCAATCAAAGTAGTAGTTTCAATAGCACAATTAATTAGATACGCTGCACAATATACTGATCAAACATGTACACATAAATATGCTCTAGATACACATTGTGATTTTTTTTGACACATCTGAAACATAACACAGGCCTCTGGTGAATTTTCTTTGTTCAGGAAGCAGAACACTAAACTCAAAACAAGTTCAATCTAAAAAAAATAAATAAAATGTGGAGTTCTTAAGAAAGATCTAAGATATTTACTGCAGTTCTTTGGAATTTAGGCAATGTTGTGGATGCTAGATTGTCATGTCTGAAGAAGAGTTCTTCTGAATAGTTACACTTCAAAATACTAAGATCATTTTCATCTTTGAGCTACCCTCCTTCTGGCAAGGACTCTTAGCTTCTACCTAGCTCGTCTTCCTTGTGTTACTATCTTTCTTCCTCTTTCATAAGGATCTGTTTTAAAAGAGGGATCCTGGCCTTTTGGTAGAAGGAGAGGAGGATCAGGTTATTAATGTGGCAGAACCTATCTGCTGCCCTGCCACCATGGACATCTGTGACCTGTAACATATTTTCAAAATCTTACTCAACTGAACTATAAAATGGAATAAACTATTGAGTACCACAAGACCTTGTCATAGATAAATAAAACCAAATCGAGCTCGCTTAAATACCAAAATTTTATATTTGAGCAACTATGAAAAGACAAAGGTTGAGGCTAGAATGCCTAGAAAAGCATTTGCCTATTGGCAGTGGCACTTTAGAGTGACATGTAGGGTTGCCACCTTTTCTTCAAAAAAATACCGCCTTGGTACTCCATAGACTTAACATTGGCCTGATGCCAATATTTTACCGGCCTGCCGGTAAAATACCGGCCAGGTGGCAACCCTAGTAACATGTAGGATAATCAGTGTTACATAACTACCATGAACCTTGAAAATGTAATGAATGATTTATAGCCCTTTTTTCAGAAGACACTATATTAGGTATCACACAGGTATTTGCATGTAAAAAATAAATTAAAACACCTCGTGTGCCTTTGAACACCTGTCTTATTACATTATAACCACTGGCTGACTAGTTTCTAGTAAAACCTTCTAAAATTGTATTGTGGCTTTGATGCATTTGTCATAAAGAAACTAACTAATTTTTGTTTATAATCTTAAATGAAGAACATTCTTTAAAGAGACACATACCCAAATCTGAATTACATACATGTTTTACTATGGTCACAACCTCAAAAAGTGTCTTCTCTTTGATGTTGCAAAGATTAAACAGAAAGTCAAGGAGGAATGTCACCTGGATGGGCTACTTGAAATAGGAGAAGGCAGGTACAAATGTATGTAAATCCCTCACTCAGCAGACATCAAATACTAACACTATTGTGCACATAAGACATTGCTTGTTTGATCAGCAGTAACTTGAAAAAGACTCTGGATTGCCTTGTTTGTTTTTGTAATGCAGAGTTTTCTACAGAACATAGTCGGACTTAATATTAATTTTTTTCATCCCACTATTTTCTTGTTTGATCTATTCCGCTAGTTATTTGTTTGACTTCTATTTGTGACCCCGAACATTCATATCATTCACTACAAAGCTTAAGAAATGAGGATTACTTTAAAGAGGTTTACATTAATTTATTCAAAGGCTTAAAAATCCTTTTTTAAATTTAGGATGATGATACAATACATTCAAACAGACATGAAGAAGATACGTTTTGTTGTTGTTACAGATGAATAAATATATTAGTGAATGATAGGTAAAAGGATGATGTGAAGCTATTAGTGAGTGTTTCTAATATTTTTATACATCTCTACAGAAAGAGATAATTTTTTGACCTTAATAATTGTGAAAATCAACAGGCTTAGATGTGTTTAAAGGAATTACAAGTTTATCTGATTTAACCGATTATTCCTCAACACTTTCTCTCTTAAAAAATGCAAATAAAGTGTAAGTTATTGCTGTTGCTATAGCAACAATCCTTCCATGTATATTAATACCTTGTACGACATACGACAGAAAATAATTAGGCAAACTGCCCTGAAAAGTTCTAGATCAGAGAGGTAGACTGTTGCCTTAGTCTAACTGAAAATGGTTGAATTAAGTCTTCAGAGAATAAGAACTCACACATTTTTCTAAAAGCCATGTCTCTATGCAGCTTGCCATCTGTTATACATGGGATCCACCTAGCAGAGGTTTGCCTTTGGGGCAATAACATTTTAAAGGCATCCCAGGAGAGTAGCAGACATCAACCAGCAAAAAAATGCAAGAAAAGAGCTTAGATATAATGACTGGAGACACAAATTGGCATATTAAATGTCCAGTGTGGTAAGCTAAACTATAGAAATTGTTTATTATTATATGTCATAATTGGGTATCTATTCGTGTTGAGCGAACCCGAACCGCACTGTTCGGGTTCGTACCGAACGTTATGGTTTTTGGACCCCGGACCCGAACACGGACATTTCACTGTATGTCCGTGTTGGAGTTCGGGGTTCGGCGATTATATTGTATGTAATGCTAATGGCGGTGACCGTGGCGGTGTAGGTGGAAGCGGCGCTGGAGGAGGAGGTAGCCAGAATTTTTCAAAGTGCGCAGTAAGCACAGTATTTGACAGTTCTATTTGACTCTCAGATATGAAGTGCACCACAAGACGCAAATGTACTATTTACCACCCAAAACTATTAGAATTTTTCAAAGTGCGCTGTAAGCACAGTATTTGATGGTTCTATTTGACTCTCAGATGTAATACATGTAATGCTATTGCTATTCTATAAACCGAAATAGAGTCCCCATTCATACGAATAGGTCAATTAACCTATTCGTATGAATGGGGACTCTATTTTGGTTTATAGAAAGCCAATAGCATTACATGTATTCCATAAACCAAAAGTCAATAAACCGAAAGACATTCGCTTTATAGACTTTCGGTTTATAGAATACATGTAATGCTTTTGCTATTCTATAAACCGAAAGTCTCTTTCGGTTTATAGACTTTCGGTTTATAGAATAGCAAAAGCATTACATGTATTCCATAAACCGAAAGTCTATAAAGCGAATGTCTTTCGGTTTATTGACTTTTGGTTTATGGAATACATGTAATGCTATTGGCTTTCTATAAACCAAAATAGAGTCCCCATTCATACGAATAGGTTAATTGACCTATTCGTATGAATGGGGACTCTATTTCGGTTTATAGAATAGCAATAGCATTACATGTATTACATCTGAGAGTCAAATAGAACCATCAAATACTGTGCTTACAGCGCACTTTGAAAAATTCTAATAGTTTTGGGTGGTAAATAGTACATTTGCGTCTTGTGGTGCACTTCATATCTGAGAGTCAAATAGAACTGTCAAATACTGTGCTTACAGCGCACTTTGAAAAATTCTAATAGTTTTGGGTGGTAAATAGTACATTTGCGTCTTGTGGTGCACTTCATATCTGAGAGTCAAATAGAACTGTCAAATACTGTGCTTACAGCGCACTTTGAAAAAATCTGGCTACCTCCTCCTCCAGCGCCGCTTCCACCTACACCGCCACGGTCACCGCCTCCGCAACCTATGGGTCACTTAGTATAAACTGAAAGAGAATACCCTGCACTCCAAACCTCTCTCAAATGGATAATTCTGTTGATCCTCCTGGCAGCCATGCTTTAGATTTAGATTTATGTTCTTCCAAAGCTAAAATCAAAGATTCCATCTAGTGCTATTTAATGGCTCAGCTGAATTTTTAATTTGTATGTATTTTATGTTATTTGAAGTTATTTCCCTATCCATATTTGTTTGCAGGGCACTTGTCCTACTCTTACCCACATTTTACATCCTTTTGCAGCCCTCTAGCCCTTTCCAGGACTTTTTTAGAGGCATTTTAGTGCCCAAAAGTTTGGGGTCAAGTTCGAGCCCGAACCCGGACTTTTTCCCGAAGTTCATCCGCCGAACCCGAACATCCAGGTGTCCGCTCAACTCTAGTATCTATCTTTGTGGCAGAATAAGAGATCTCCATGCACACCTCTGTATAGGGGTTAATAATATCTGTCCTTAGAAAGTAATTATATACCTTTTAACCATTGAAAGGTCTTGTGGTGTTCTATTTCTAGGCAAACTTCTGTGGTTATTTATCTACTTTTTCTGTTAATATCAATAGTGTGGCTCTACACAGGTGCACCTCTTTCCAGTCTAGGACATCTGGTTCATATAATCCATTTGTGTAGGAGATGGAGGTACTAACTTAGTAACAAGAAGCAATAAAAGTAACTTTTCCCTTCTGATCTTCTGTCCTCTTAAAATGAAAGTAGCAATTGATAGCAAGACAATCCCTCTACTGTATTCTAAAGACATCCCTTTTTGAAAAGGATTTGCCTCTGTTATAAACCAAAATAATAGGGAGGTGAGACCCCCCAAAGCCTCAAATAAACACATTTCACACTGAAGTTAGGTCTGGTTTTGAGTTATGGCCTCGGTTATTTATTAATATGATCTAAACAGTCCTTACTTCCTATAATAATGGAATAATCCAAGCCAATTTTCATTATAGTAAAAAATATGTACATCACAATCTTCAATTTAAAACAGACACCAGCTATGGGTGGATTTGAATAGGTGCTTTCCATCACCTAATTAACTATTACTCTCATCCTGTCCTACTGCTATGTTCTCCTGATCCCCAAATTCCCCCCATCTACTGACTAAGGTTATCACTTCTTTTAATCAAGCATTCCTTTCTTTAAAGGGACTCTGTCACCTAAACATTTTTATACTGAGAATGCAGAGACTGCATCATACCACCCAAGGGACAGTTCTGATTTGGGAGGTCTGTCCTTTTTGGGACAGAAGTAGAGCTCAGTGGCACAGCGGGACTCGAGACTGCAAATCTGTGGTCCAGATTGAATTATCCGGTATCTGGGATACTGGAGCATGCGCAGCACTCCCCTTCCCACACTCCGAGTCTGGCATCCTCATTCACCGGGGGGAAATGTTGGGAAGTAGTCTACATTTATTCAGGAATAATTGCGAGCAAGAGAAAATAGGTTCTAGTGGACTCTTTTAGATGAGTCTATGGTGTCATCAACTTGTGACGTGAAATGCAAATTACACAGTTCCCTATGAAAAGTACTTAATTTGCATATAGAGCTACAGGTCACGTTATAAACAGAAGACTCATGTTAAACATATTTTTCTCTTTATTTATTCATTTGATTGCAATTTTACTAACACAATGAGTGAATAATTTTTCAGATTTGTTTTCTCTATGTTCATAGTATTTAATGTTTTAACTTTCCCTTAGCATTTGCTTTACATGTGGTGTTAACTAAACAAGTATGATAACATATAGACATTTAAGCTTAATGCTGTTTAATACGTTTGTAGCCATACCAGAACAACATCACCCCAGCACTAGTATTGCACTATAGTGTAGATATGATTACATTCGCTCCCTAAAAATGCAAGCAAGGAACACTTTTATAAAGGTAATATTAGTAGTAGCAAGCAGCGATAAGAGTTGTAAGCTCTATTACAGCTCTTAGATTACAAATAAAGATAAGTAAACTAAATATAAGGCTACGAAGAACAATTAAAACACGTAAAACAATGAAACAAAAAAAAAACTGTGAAGTAATGAAACCTAAAAGGGTAATGTAGAAAATGTTTAGTGGGATAAAGTTATTAACTCTATGAACCCTGGCACGATGGTTACAGATAGCAGAAGAAGAAAAAAGATCAGTATGATGGCCTTATTATAAGTCATTTGATGTGGGAAGAGAGAGAAAATATAAAACATTTTCTAGTGATTGAGATTCAACTGGAGGCAACTGTCAGAAGATGTGGTCTATTAAATGCAAGATGGCAACCAAAAAAGATTTTGAAAAAAGTAATATATCATCCAAAAAGGAGGCACATATAATAATACAGTACATATGTCAATGGTTATAGTAACAAGGGACACTGCTGTGCCACAGCGGTACAGTAGCAATAACGGAGGAGGGACATCACAGTGGATACTGACCATTGAGTAATTCTGCAACTTAGACAGCAGAGGTACTATATAATGCTTGTCATTTGCTGGATCATACCAGAAAAAGGACTAACAATAACAAGCATGGACCATGAAATAGCTGTGGATGAATATGTCTCTCCTTCATAACATAACGTTGCAGTAATTAAGATACATAATATGTACAAAGAGATAAACACATAGGTACAATTTACATCACTTGGAGAAGGACCCATGAGTAAATAAGAAGAAGTGTTCCCTAGCAGAGGATGGTAAACACGATTAGAAAACGGTGAAGGGTACCAAGGACCTGAGTTTAATGCATGTTTGCCCTGCAGTAGACTGGTGGAAAACTAGTTCGGAGCAAAGAGGATTGTGTAGTGGGGTCCATAGTCTGGATAAAAGGGGACCATCTAGTAAGATAAAAAAAAAACTTTTACTTTTTGTTCTCTATGTAGTGAAGATTCCGTCCAATCCATTTGAAACAAGAATTTTCCTCTAGAGAGAGCCATGTCTAAGGTAGGGGGGTGGTGGTATTTCCATTGGGCTAAAATAGTTTTTTTCCTTCATCATAAGACCACCTTCATCTGAAAATATATCAAAAAGGACCCAAAAGCGCAGGGAAACGTAAGTGTATTTACAATGTAAGCATGAAGGGCAGACCAAAATACCTGGATCACGGGGTAGAATCAGAAATAATGTAGCAAATCTCATCCCTTTTGGGAGCATTTCTGGCAACTAGAATCATCCGCCAGGCATTTGTTCCAGCATAGCTCGGGTGTGAGGAAAGTTCTATGTAAAAGTTTTAAAAACATTTCAGAGTATGATCTGGAAACCAGGACCCTCAAAGCAAACGGTCGTGGGCTCTATTAATTGGTCTATTTCAATAGTAGGAATATCTAAGGTATGTGAATGTACGTGAAAAACACAAATACATTATCACCCATTATCAGCGAGACAGGAGTGCTTACATTTCAAGAGACAAGAAGTGATGCAACAGCTGGTATTAGATAATCTGTGAGATCATATTCTATATAAAAGATGTAAAGTCAATGCCCTTTAATATTGAATGGGACCTGGGAAAGTTCTAATCTGAGAAATTCCAGGCGTTATGAATGACACAACTATAGTCTCCTTCACCACATTCGGTTAGAATGGCCATGCCCTAGTCACAATGGTCAAGTGAATACAAATTTGAAATGGCTTTTTAATCAAAAGCTGAAATGAAAGGTAGAACTTGATGGAGTTAAGTATTTGTTTTTAACCTAAATTATTATGTTACTATATTTAACACTATCCCAACATAATATATTACATTACTAACAAGGTATCTGAATCTGCAATACAGGTGAGGGTTCAGGGTCAGGAACACTGGATGCATGTATTTATACCTGTGCATGCTCCATAACCTATGGTTATAGTCACACATTATCAGTGACTAAGGACTGGATTATGTCAGACAGGCAGAGGTACAACAAAAGAGGTGTGGCTAAAGCCTACATATTTTCTCAGAAATGCCATACAGAACCTTGAAAAGAAATAAACCTAATTTTGTTTCATTTTTTCCTTTTTTTTTTTTCATCTGTTTATAGTTTCTGAAACAGTAATCTGTGGTGACCTGACAAGTGAACTGCATATATCTATCTATGCCGTATAGCCTATGAATAAGGCTTCTAAATGCATACAGGTATTCCTGTTCCCTATATATTCCTCTGCATGCTGCACCACTCCGGCTAGTAAAGAATTATCTTTTTCCCTTGCCATCTGCCGAGTACTTTTATTGTGTGCTCACGGATCCAAATCAGCATCATTATACCTGAATTTGCAGATAACAGGCCAAAATAGCTGAGTTGGCAATTTGAAAAACTCAGCTATTTTCATGCGATCTTTGCAATTTCCTTGTTAGTTCACCTCAGCTTTCTGTTTAGTGACAGACTCCAGATCAACTGCATTTATTATTTTCTATCTCAGAGTTTTTAATTTTGTTTGTCAAACAATTCTGTCAATGGAGACAGCACTTTTGGATAATTAATACCAGTCCTTTACCATGGCTGAGCAGAATTCCTGATTCAAACAGTACTGCCCAAATAAAGGTTTATCCAGCAACAAACCTAATTGAATCTTTTGCAAACGTTACACTAAACTTCACTGTAGAGCTAAAATTATTATGACTTTTCTTAATCCAAAACCTACAGATATTTTTGGAAGCACTTTGATGTAGTTTACAGGGAAGAGGCAAAAAAAAGAACCACTTCAATTATAGTTTTGCTCTTAAAATAGAAGCAACATTGTAATGCCAAAAGCTGTTTCCAATTTTACTAGAGATTGAAAGAACCAGTTAGCGATTTAGGAATGTACCATCGCCACATCATAAAGGGAAATATCTAAACATGAAATTCTACTTTTAAACATGCATCCTATGCAACTATTCTGAACTGACCTGAACTTTCCACCTAGCTCAGAAAAGGGACTGCGGCAATATGCAAATGCATCCCCCTTGGGAATTTTGAGGGTTCACTGAAAGATTCAGCACTAGTTTAGTGTTCTTATTTTTAAACTGTGATATGTTATATTTGCATGATCCCTGGTATTTGTGAGATGGGACTTTCCACGACCTCTTTTGCACTCGGGGGTTGGTGATTAAAACGAGGAGCCTTTGCAGTTTTTATGATGTACCATATGTTGTGTTAGATATTCATTCAGTTGTAGGTACTTTTGTGCTTGCCAATTTTCAGAAAATAATACAAAAAAATAAAATCAAAGGGCTGTGCGAAATGACTAAATCCTGACCAAGGGTAGGCCACCCACATAGGACATATGCTGAGATCACTGTCAGTGTTTTAAAATATACCCGTAGGTACCCTAAGCCAGTGCTGTTTTTTATGTGGAGGGCTACATGTAATGCAGATTGTTAGGTTGCTGGGGCACACATTGTTAATTTCTTGAGGTAATACCACAGACGCTATGCCATTTTCAGCCACAAAACGCCTCAAGCCAAGTATTCACATGGACTTCTCTTGTATATCATTATCCTCAGGCCCTTCAAACAATTTTATTTCTTTTACAAATATTTTCATGTTATGCCAGATGCCAACTGGCATGACATACAGTCCTGACAAATGCTGTTCCCTGTTATTGTTCTCTCTCCTTTCACATTATAGAAAATACTAGAGTATAGATAGTAAATAATAGTTACAAGCCCAATAGCCCTTTAACCAGGTCTGCCTGCATGTTTTATTGGTTTCCGATTTTAATCTGAAAACAGACGATACATTCTATCAAAACAAAAATACATTTTGGAATGTATTGCTAAAACTGAACTGACAAGTGAACTGCAAAACCAGTCATTGCTAGCTGAATGGGAAAAATTCTTTAGTTTCCCTATCTTTCTAACTCAACCATTAAAAGGTCTGTTTCACCTCGCTATATTTTGGACATGTTTTTAATATTTGGGAAATGCTCTCATTTTTACTTTATAAAAATTTACAGTTATCCTGTAGTTTTAAATTCTAAATTCTGTGACATCCAATAAGGAGAGTTTGGGAGAGACACACATGACCGTTGCTGTAGCAACACCACTACATTTATTACACTTTACTTGGCGTTTTTAGGAGATAGGAAAAGTTGTGAAAAAATCTGATCAGACAGATTTATTTTTTGCGTGTTTTCTATGCATGATACAACACTTAGCTAAATATATGTTTCACGCACTGTATGTGGCACTGCCCATTTAAAGGGACTGTCTAGTGCCTGAAATGCATCTTCCAAATATTAATGCATATTAATGTGCCTTCAAAGTACGTTAAAATGCATATTTTACATTTTGCAATGCCTAAAGTATAAAATACTTACAGCAAGAAACCAGGACTGCCCACAACAGCTGAGTAAAAGTAATTTCCTTTTTTTTGCTGCAGGAACCAATGAGAATAATTTAATTCAAAGAAACAGGATTTCCTGTCTCTCTAGTGATGTCATCAGACAATATGTTGCACTGTTAAGAGATCGTACTGTGTACAAGAGCAAGGCCACTTAGAGTCCACACAATGTATTCAAGTCGAGGAAGTTATTAAATGAAACAAAACTTTATATCCTCAGTGTCTATATAATCAGTGTTGCTGCACCTGCAGTAATCACTGGAGATGGTTGGAGTCAAATATTAAAAATGCCTGCACAATGCCTTCATCAACTCACACTGGGAAAAAAAGCCTGTGCACTATATAAGAAATCATCTTTATCTAGCACCAAAGCAAGTTTTTATAGCAGTGTTTTAGTTCACTTCAGTTTTAAGGAAAATCCCCCTAAGAGATATCATATTTGTCTTTAGAAAGACAAAACATTATAATTGTATTCCTTGTTTTAATGGTGTCAGAAAATCCTGCCTATGATTTTCAGTTTGTTTCACTGCACTATTAACTGTCACTTTAAAATAATCGTCCTTCCCTGAGTTAGAGTATCCATTCACAGTGAGCATTTCCAAATGAGTGCTCAAACGAAACAATCATTTCTCTTTTCGAGAGTAAAACCTCCATATTCTCCGTTGTGGCCGCTAAAGTAGAAGCAGGTTTCCTGGAAATGTAGCTTGTGGACTTTTCTACTCCTCCACATATGGAGGTGCGATCAGCAATATATTAGGCCTATTACAGGAAATGCTGATCTAGAGATGAAGACAAATGTATATAATTAGACACATAATATAGGACTGTATGGATAGTTGGATACTATAAACGCTAATTTGAGAAGCCAGAATTGCTGATATTACAAAAATACATTTTCTTCAATATGCTGATTTTGAAGGACACTGACGCCCCCTAGTGGACGTACATTTGTGTTTATTTCTGTGCAATTCAAACTGAAAATCTAGATCATAATCCACTGGTATATAAGGTAACAAATTAAGTATGTATGTAATGTTTAAACTGAAGTTATAAAGCCTCGAAATAGTGCAAATCATAATGCATTGGAACTGGATTATAGTTATCAACAATCATGTTTTATAAAGCACAGCTGTTCAGCATCTCGTTTCCACAAAGTGAACGTTGATAGAGGGTGCTTGATTCTGAGGTAAATCTACAGTTTGTAAATTAGGGATTTACTGTAAAACTTTATACTGAAAGTGCATTCATTCTGGAATTAGTGATCATCATATCTTAATTGCAACTGAATTTTATTATGAACCTGTTTGATGTTCTAATTTGTTTGTGAAGAACTAATGACCAATTTATTACACTCTTAGATTTATTTTTTCATTTAAATGCATATTCTCCTGCATCCAACTTTTTAAGCATTTTTGAAAAACACAAGGGCTTTAACTAGCTCTTTTTGTGTAAAAGTGAATTCTTGAATGAAGCATCATTATTTTTCTATACCCATTTCTTGAGCATAACATCCAATATAAAGCAGGATTAAATTGGTTTAGTGATGGTTTATCTCATCAGTCATTTGCAGTGTTTTTCTGATAAAGCAGTAAATGTTTATCTTAAACTCTGAAAAACTACAGTTCAAACACACATACCCACGCTAATAATTGACTCAAACCCACAAAAACATCTACGAAGTTACTACTTAAAGCACCCAGTGGCGTATTTTGTTTTTGTGCTAGGCACATTCTATTTATCCAGCTTTTTTGTTTTGAATTCTACCAAAGCCGAAACCATATCTTAAAAAATCCACAGGACATGCCCCAGCACCCACATTGCACACCTGGGACTTACCACAGCCAGCACCCACATTGCACGCCCAGTACATGCCCCATCACTGACATTTCACACCCAGGACTTACCCCAGCACCCCAGGACATGCCCTATCACCCACATTGCACACCCAGGACATGCCCTATCACCCACGCTGCATACCCAGGACATGCCCAATTACGTACATTGCACACCCAGGACATGCTCCATCATGCACATTGCACACCCAGGACATGCCCTATCACCCACGCTGCACACCCAGGACATGCCCAATTACGTACATTGCACACCCAGGACATGCCCTATCACCCACGCTGCACACCCAGGACGTGCCCAATTACGTACATTGCACACCCAGGACATGCCCTATCACCCACGTTGCACACCCAGGACATGCCCAATTACGTACATTGCACACCCAGGACATGCCCAATTACGTACATTGCACACCCAGGACATGCCCCATCATGCACATTGCAGAGCCAGGACTTACCCCAATAACCCAGGACATGCCCCATCACCCACATTGCACACCCAGGACATGCAGAGGGCTGGTGAGGGGAGATCTTTTTTTTCCGACTTGCCTTGTCTGGCTCACAGGAAATACAGCGCTGAAAGCACCATTAACAATAATTTTTTACCTGTGTTTCTAATATAGTTTCAAGAGCGAAACGTCCATCGACCTTAGTATGAGTATAAACTGGCATGTACTTTTTAAATGACGTGCCAGTTTATCCTCTCACCGGCAGCCATGATGCTTCCCTGGGACTGAGACTGAGACTGTCACAAGCAAGAGACCATCCGTTTTAAATGCCACTGACAAAGGAGACTTTAACACTCTAGTGGTGGTTTTTAAAAAAATGTTTTCTCTTAGCATAAGCAGAGAGACCACTGGACATGACATAGATGTGGGTGTTGTGCCTCTCCACACATTGACTTAGTGTCCAGACCAGCTCTGCCTCAGCTGGGAGGCAGATGTGAGTGCTGTGCCTCTACACCCATTGGCTCAGCGTAAACCACAAAGTAAAGATACATTTCGGTTTACTTATGCAATTTGCACAGGATTTGTAACTTTTGCTTCTATTGGTAAAGCATAATAAAAAAAAAAACCATTTGCATCACTTTAAATCAGCTTTATTTGTGTCTTCTTGCAGGAAGGGAGCGATGTCTATGATGAAGTTGGATTTGGGAAGACAGGGGGAAATGTCTTAGACGTTGCAGGGAAGAGCTGGAATTAAAATGTGAGGTGCAAGGTATACTGCCACAGAGCAAGGGCAGAAGAGTAAAGAGGGACAGACCATGGTTGTGTACTGATGTGTGTCCATCTTTCATAAATTAAGAACTGTTCATATAATAACGGAGAAGCAATGTATAAAAAATGATCAAAGATAAGCCATTTAAGTGCATATTACAGCACTCTAGGTATTGTTAGTTTACATATTTTAAATAAATGCATATATTTCTCTCTACCTAAGAATCCACTCAGGGTTTCAATGTTTCCAATGTATTTTCACTCTCTCACCATATCCCTTTCCCTTGTAAGGGAAATGCTTCCTGATTCACTCTCAAGATCTCACAGTCTTGTAGCATTCCATTGTGTCGCTCATTAATGCTGTATAAGGAGTGAGCTATTGCATGTTAAGTAAGGTTATTTCTCCTCTGTTACATCATGTGTATTGGAACCTTGACATGGTTTTATAATGTGAAAAAAGTGCCACCAGAGGCCAAGTAAGGAAAGGATCTTGTATCACATTCTGCATTTCATGCCCTTTGAACAGAAAAAGATTAGATCCAAAATGTGTAGTCATGTTGGTATCATGTGATTTGTATACTGGCTTCCAGTCTTTTAAAAGTGCATTACTATTTATTTGCCAAATATAGTTTTCTTTTTGGAAAAATAACTATTTGATCGGGAGTTTTAGGTACCCTGTGATGCTTTTGTTTACCTGTACTACAAATAGTACAGATAAACAAAAGCAAATTTTTGGATGTATCCGGATCGCATAAATAAATTAGCCAGGCAGGTGAATCTAAAATGGAGAGACATGAAAAGGTTCTATTTTGGAAAAATATTTTGGTTTTGATGTTATTTATGAAACAAAGCTAAATTTGGATTTACAATCCAATGTTTGAAGAAGAAAAAAAATGAAGAAGAAGAAAAATGCTTCTTCAATTTAAAAGTGAGTCTGTCATTCATTGTGGCTGAATTACCTGAACCGTTCTTTTGCCTCCACCAAGATTAGTATTAGTGTGAATGTGCTTATAGAGTCATGCATTTTTTGTATGCAGGCTGCATATAAACCTGAATCTATACATTTGTTAGAATGGAATTACCTTGCCGATTAATCAATAACCGCTACTAGTCTTATTGCATTGAATTGGTAAATGTTCTTTATTTGGCCATACTTTCAATAAGATAAATCTCTCCTATTATTGAGTTATATTTGGAATTTGAGCTCTTCTTTTATATATATATATATATATATATATATATATATATATATATATATATATATATATATTAGTTAAACACAGATTCACATTTGTAGAACTTAAATACAGTTGATTTGTTACTAAAGATGCTAGTACATACACACACATAAGGTCCTCATCAAAGGTAAACTTTGTGCATAGATTTTACCTGTGTCTAGGGTTGCCACCTTTTCTTCAAAAAAATACCGGCCATGCTACTACCTGCATAGACTTAACATTGGGCTCAAGCCGCCAATTTTTTATGGCCTGCCGCTAAAATACCGGCCAGGTGGCAACCCTTCCTGTGTATCATCTACTAAAATATGAAATAGCTAATAGCTTGAGGTGCACTTGAGGTAAATGTATTTGTATTCCATGCTACATTTGCAGTTTCACAAATTGCTCACCTCTCTGCCCAGTTCAGTCCCGTTCGCTCTCAACTGACTAGAGTTGGGTTGCATCAGCTAAGAAGTTAGTCGTCTTTTATGGTATTCTATCAAGTTATTACTTTTCTATTTCTATTCTGCTGTTATTATTTGACTTGAGAATTATCATGGCAAACCAGCGTTGTCATGGTAATATACTACAGGGCCTACTCAATAAAGAAAGAATTGCAGGGAATTGAAATGGAAATTTCAAAATGTTAGGCCAGTGTAGCCGAGTTGGAAAGATTACCCAATGCTAACAGAACTTACACACTCACCTACTTTGGCTTTAAGTATGAAATGCCCATCTTAATTCCCTGCAATTACCTGTAATCCTCTTTATACTGAGTAGACCTTTACGTGAACGATAAACTCCACTAATTGATTATAAAGGTTAAGATTGAAAATTGTAAGATAAAGTTCATAGTGTCAAGGTGCTTGGAACAAATTCTCTGAAGTATGGCATCATAAGAAAGCATTCCCATACAGTAGTTAATTTTTAACACCTCAGTTCAATCATGGATAGTGCTGATGCCTTAATAGGTATCAGAAATGTATGAGGAAAGGTTGTTTGCTCTGTATTTTCTCTTATTTTAGCCCTGCCATGTTTTTTTTCTCTTTTGGGGCCTAGTACAGGAAAATCAGTAGTTTTACATTTTGTTTCAAAGATTGTTAAAAATGGGGAGATAATTGTATATTGTTTTTAATTTAATGTTTATTAAATACTTTTGTAGTATGTACAGATAAAGCAATGCAAAATACTTAGTACATATCTCGCCAAATAAAAACATAAGATATTTGTAAATAATCCTGTTGTGTGAGTCTAATTTTTATGCAAAGTCTGTTTAAGTATTGGATAAAGAAAGAAAGAAGAAAAAGAAATGGAAATGAAATGGAATAGAAGGGGGAAAATTAGGGTGGAGAATAAATGTCCAGAGAAGTGGCGTCCAGCATGCGGCGCATGGGCAAAAAGCGGAGCACTGGGAATCAAGGTGCTGCCCGTGTGAGCTCTGTACTGGTAGCCACACTTCCAACAGCTGACCACACGGGTGGCTGTGTCAGGGAGCAAAGTTCCCAACACAAAGCAGTGCAACTCCATTCCACATAATCCCCTCCTCTACCTTATCCATGAGGTCATGCGCAAGGGGCAGCGGGAGGGAAGACATGCACCAGCAGCATTAACATCATGCTGCGCAAGAGCGAAGTGTAGGGTCCAACTGTGTGTGTGTACGTTTGACTGTGTGTGTGTAAGCATGACTTTGTTTAACCCCTTAACGACAGATGACGTGCCAGGCACGTCACGGCAAATCGAGGACTTGCCGACAGCTGACGTGCCTGGCACGTCATGCACTAAACTGAGTAAAGAAAGCGACCAGCGGTCGCTTTCTTTACTCTAACGGTGTTGCTACAATGCCTCTAGGTAGAGGCATTGTGCAACACCCCCCAAAAGTGCAGGGGCGCGCTACGATCACTCCACGGAGTGATCGTAGCAGCCATTTAAAAATGGCTGCGCCGGCTGCACACATGTGCTTAGAAAGCGAACGATCGTTCGCTTTCTAAGCATCTCCGGTGTTGTTAAAGTGCCTCGCCAGCGAGGCACTTAACAACACCGTTCTGCTCCCCAGAGCCGATGGTGGTCGCTCTCCTGAGCGACCCCATCGGCTCAGTAGAAGGGAACGCTGCCTATACAGGCAGCGCTTCCCTTCTAATGGCAAGAGCATCGGAAGTGAAAGTATTTCACTTCCGATGCTCTAGGGGGAGCCAATCGATGCCGGCACAACAGATCTATGTGATCTGTGTGCAGGCATGTATGATAAGTGCTCTGATGAGCACTTATCATACTGTCAAAGGCAATATTAGCAAATATTGCCTTTGACAAGTATTGATCTGCCTCCCTCACCTTACTAGTTATAGTAAGGGAGAGAGACAGATCAGATAAAGTAAAAAAATAAAATAAAATAATAAAACAAATATTTAATAAAATTTTAAACACCAAGGGCTTTTATAAAAGCCATTTAACCCCTTCCCTGCCATTGATCGCTGTGTACGCAGTGATCATACACAGCAGCACATTTTTTGCTGTCTGTGCATTTTTTAGGGGTTAATTTTTTTTACTGTAATTCATTACAGTATAAAAAAAAGCTCTTTTAAGAGAGATTAACCCCTTTCTTGCTGTAGATCACTGCCTAAGCAGAGATCTGACGCAAATGCAGCAATCTTGCTGCAGAAGCATTTTTAATTTTTTTAAAACTTTTTTATTACACCCGTCACGTGTTAATTATACCCGCTAGGGGACTACGTTTAACGTAATTTTTTTTTTAAATAAGAGCTATTAACCCCTTCCTTGCCGTATATCACTTCCTAAGCAGCACATATGGTCACTGCCTAAGCAGTGCATATGGTCACTGCCTAAGCAGCGCATATGGAGCAATCTAGTCGCAGAAGGATTTTTTTTTTGCTATCAGCATTTTTTTTGTCAGACTCGCTAGGGGTTAATTATACCCACTAGGGGATTACGTGTATTCCTTTTGAAGCTGTCTGAACACGTGTATAGCGATCAGTAACAGCCGATCAGTGGCAAAGGTGGTTTGGTGATTTCTCAGATGAGCATCACCATTCGTCTGGTTCGATCAATATTGGTAAATATTGTTCTGACCCATATGGATCTGCCTCCCTCTCCTCACTTGAGTTTTAGTGAGGGAAAGAGACAGATCTGTATAACATAATTTTTTAATTGTAATAAATTAAATAAAATGTTAAAAAAATTGTGAGTCCCAAGGGCTTTTATAAAAGCCATACCCTTTGTATAGTGTAGTGTATTAACCCCTTCCCTGCCACTGATCACTGCACAGCAGAAATTTTTTTCTTGTCTGTGCATTTTTAGGGGTTAATTTTTTTGTACAGTACTACAAAGGCTCTTATAAGAGCTATTAACCCCTTCCTTGCTCTACATGTTCAAATTCCAAGTTTGAAAATCAAAAAGCGCACCTCTCAAATGTAGCCTTTCAACACCCAACAAAGCTGACAAAGCTATGCATGGGTGGTATCCCTGTGCTCGGGAGATGTTGCTGAACATATATTGTGGTATTGTTTGTCAGTGACACATACCGAAATATGTGAATTTGTGTCTAAAGTACAATGTATGTGGGAAAAAATACACAATAAAATGACTACCACAAACTTTGACAAAGGCTGGTGGTAGAATTGGTGCATGGAAAGTGTTAAAATAACACCATTTAAAATAGCCTAGGGTGTCTACTTTTACAAAATATATACTTTTTGGGGTAAAATACACTGTCCTACTTTAAAAAAAAGTCCCAAATGAAAGATGGGCTCAGGCTGGCTACACGTCAATATTCCAAGTTGAAAATGCGCACCTTCACAATGTGGCCCTTTTAGCCCCCAAACAACCCAACAAACCTATGCATGGGTGGTATCCCTGTACTCAAGAGATGTTGCTGAACACTTATTGGGGTGTTATTTGGCAGTGACACATACCAAAATCTGTAAATTCATGTCTGAAGTACAAGGTTTGTGAAAAAAAAACACAAAAAAATGACTACCACAAACTTTGACAAAGGCTGGTGGTAGAATTAGTGCATGGAAAGTGTAAAAATACCACCATTTGAGATAGCCTAGGGTGTCTACTTTAAAAAAATATATGGGTTGATGTGGTAAAATACACTGGCTGGTTTCAAATATGTCCCAAATGGGACATGGGTGCAGGCTGTCTGCATGTCAAAATTTCAAATTGGAAAACCAAAAACTTCACCTCCCAAATTTGGCCTTTTACCCCCCAAACAATCCAACAAACCTATGCATGGGGGGTATCCCTGTACTCAAGAGATGTTTCTGAACACTTATTGGGGTGTTATTTGGCAGTGACACATACCAAAATCTGTAAATTTATGTCTGAAGTACAAGGTTTGTGAAAAAAAAACACAAAAAAATTACTACCACAAACTTTGACAAAGGCTGGTGGTAGAAATAGTGCATGGAAAGTGTTAAAATACCACCATTTGAGATAGCCTAGGGTGTCTACTTTTAAAAAATATATGGGTTGATGGGGTAAAATACACTGGCTGGTTTCAAATATGTCCCAAATGGGACATGGGTGCAGGCTGTCTGCATGTAAAAATTTCAAGTTGGAAAACAAAAAACTGCACCTCACAAATTTGGCATTTTAGCCCCCAAACAACCCAACAAACCTATGCATGGGTGGTATCCCTGTACTCAGGAGAAATAGTAGAATCTATTTAGCATGTTTTTTCGTTCGCTATTGTCGATGAGGAGAAGTTGTTTCAAATAAAAACAAAGAAATTTGTGTATTTTTTTTTTTTTTACCATATTTTATTATTTTTTTTTAATAATATGATAAGATATGATCAAAAATATGGCATCCATAGAAAGCCCTTTTTGTCCCGATAAAAACAATATATAATATGTGTGGGTACAGCAAATGACGAAGAAGAAAATTACTGCTAAACACAAACAGCACAGAAATGTTAAAATAGCCATTGTCCAGAAAGGACAAAAATGTTTCAAAGGCTCTGTCCTTAAGGGGTTAAGTGTAAGTGGGACTCTCTGGGTGTGACCCTCTGTATGTAGGTGTGACTCTGTGTGTGTGTCTAAGTGTGACTCTGTGTGTAAGGTAAGTGTAACTGTGTGTGTATTTGTGTGACTGTCTGTGATGCACTTACAAGCTGCACATTACTTTGAGATTTATTTAGTGCTGTGGAGTCTGTGATACACTCACACACTGCACATTAGTGTGAATTGAGTTAAAGGGGATATCTCAACAGACCAAAACATTATTCTCAAGCTCTATTTAACCTATATGGTCAAATATATATGTAGAGTCCACAAGTTATGTAATTGGCAACCATTTTAGCATTGTATACTGAAGGGTCGAAATTGAGTCAGATCGGGGCTAGTAGGAAGCGAATTGTGGAGATATCTTGTGGTATAACAATTCCAGAGATATCCTCAAATTGGCTAATCAGTATGTCAATTTCAGGCCAATTTTGCCCATATTAGTTTTGGGGAGCTTTGCCTAGGAAATTAAAAGGATTCCCCTTACTCAAAAAGGACAGGAATTGCCCCAAATTTCACTAAAAAAGCCACATTTCTGGCATTTTATTTCGCTAGATAATAGCTGGTGAAATTAAATGTAAGTTGATAAAATAAAAATAATTAATTATAACATATATTTAAATGAAATATTTAATAAATTAAAAGAATAAATATGAATAAAAGATAAAAAAAATAAAAATAATAATACATTTAATTGATAAAGTGACTGGTCATTTAAAACTCTACTAGTATCAAGAAATAAATCAAATATCAGCACTCTGTGTTCCAAGTGTTTTTTTCCGCAAATGGCAACATTTCAACTCACTCCTGAGTTTTTTAAAACTCTACTAGGGTTTATTCATTAGACAAGCTCCAGGACATGTGACCTGTCAGCACTCACCCGCCGATCCATGTGGGACACTGAACAGGCAGCATGGTAGGGCACCATGTAATGGAGATGATGGGGGCATGTAATTGGGGTGATGGGGACATGTAATGGGGTGATGGGGCATGTAATGTGTGGGTGATGGGGTATTTAATGTGTGTGCAATGTGGGTGATGGGGCATGTGATGGGGCAGTGGCGCCCCGAGGGGGCGGCGGGGGGGGGAGGACCGCACCGGGTGACACCTCCAGCGGGGGTGACACACGTGCTGCCGGCACCCCCCGCCCGCATTACGCTGCTTAACTTTTTTTTCTTTTATCTGGCAGCCGCATCCGCTGGACGCGGCCGCCGGAAAAAAGAAAAAAAAAAATCACAGCAACCGGATGTGACGTTTCGTCACATCCGGTGACTGTGTTTCCCTCCTCCGTGCAGGAGGGAAGAGAAGACTGCACGGAGGAGGAGTCCGTCTGGGAGCAAAGAGCAGCTTCGGTAAGTGATGGGGAAGGGGGGGGAGGAGGGTGGCTTGAAACGAGCAGTTTATTACTGGGCATCTGGCTGGCTCTATTTTACTGTGCATCTGGCTGGCACTATATTACTGGGCTCTGAGTGGCACTATATTACTGGGCATCTGACTGGCACTATATTACTGGGCATCTGACTGGCACTATATTACTGGGCATATTACTGGGCTCTGGCTGGCACTATATTACTGGGCTCTGAGTGGCACTATATTACTGGGCATCTGACTGGCACAATATTACTGGGCTCTGAGTGGCACTATATTACTGGGCATCTGACTGGCACAATATTACTGGGCATCTGACTGGCACTATATTACTGGGCTCTGGCTGGCACTATATTACTGGGCTCTGAGTGGCACTATATTACTGGGCATCTGGCTGGCACTATATTACTGGGCTCTGGCTGGCACTACATTACTGGGCATATGGCTGGCACAATATTACTGGGCATCTGACTGGCACTATATTACTGGGCTCTGAGTGGCACTTTATTACTGGGCATCTGACTGGCACAATATTACTGGGCTCTGAGTGGCACTATATTACTGGGCATCTGACTGGCACAATATTACTGGGCATCTGGCTGGCACAATATTACTGGGCATCTGGCTGGCACAATATTACTGGGCTCTGGCTGGCACTATATTACTGGGCATCTGGCTGGCACAATATTCCTGGGCTCTGACTGGCATAATATTCCTGGTATCTGACTGGCACACTATTACTTGTATCTGACTGGCACAATATTCCTGGGCTCTGACTGGCATAATATTCCTGGGCTCTGACTGGCATGATATTCCTGGTATCTGACTGACATAATATTCCTGGGCTCTGACTGGCACACTATTACTGGGCTCTGACTGGCATAATATTACTGGGCTCTGATTGGCACACTTACTGGGCTCTGACTGGCACTATGTTACTGGTATCTGACTGGCATAATATTACTGGGCTCTGACTGGCACTATATTACTGGTATCTGACTGGCACAATATTCCTGGGCTCTGACTGGCACTATATTACTGGTATCTGACTGGCACAATATTCCTGGGCTCTGACTGGCACTATATTACTGGTATCTGACTGGCACAATATTCCTGGGCTCTGACTGGCACAATATTCCTGGTATCTGACTGGCACAATATTCCTGGGTTCTGACTGGCACAATATTCCTGGGTTCTGACTGGCACAATATTACTGGGCTCTGACTGGCACAATATTCCTGGGTTCTGACTGGCACACTATTACTGGGCTCTGACTGGCACTATATTCCTGGTATCTGACAGGCATAATATTCCTGGGCTCTGACTGGCACAATATTACTGGGCTCTGACTGGCACAATATTCCTGGGTTCTGACTGGCACACTATTACTGGGCTCTGACTGGCACTATATTCCTGGTATCTGACAGGCATAATATTCCTGGGCTCTGACTGGCACAATATTCCAGGTATCTGACAGGCATAACATTCCTGGGCTCTGACTGGCACAATATTCCTGGGCTCTGACTGGCACAATATTCCTGGGCTCTGACTGGCACTATGTTACTGGGCTCTGACTGGAATAATGTTACTGGTATCTGACTGGCACTATATTACTGGTATCTGACTGGCACAATATTACTGGGCATCTGACTGGCACAATATTACTGGGCATCTGACTGGCACTATATTACTGGGCTCTGGCTGGCACTATATTACTGGGCTCTGAGTGGCACTATATTACTGGGCATCTGGCTGGCACTATATTACTGGGCTCTGGCTGGCACTACATTACTGGGCATATGGCTGGCACAATATTACTGGGCATCTGACTGGCACTATATTACTGGGCTCTGAGTGGCACTTTATTACTGGGCATCTGACTGGCACAATATTACTGGGCTCTGAGTGGCACTATATTACTGGGCATCTGACTGGCACAATATTACTGGGCATCTGGCTGGCACAATATTACTGGGCATCTGGCTGGCACAATATTACTGGGCTCTGGCTGGCACTATATTACTGGGCATCTGGCTGGCACAATATTCCTGGGCTCTGACTGGCATAATATTCCTGGTATCTGACTGGCACAATATTCCTGGGCTCTGACTGGCATAATATTCCTGGGCTCTTACTGGCATGATATTCCTGGTATCTGACTGACATAATATTCCTGGGCTCTGACTGGCACACTATTACTGGGCTCTGACTGGCATAATATTACTGGGCTCTGATTGGCACACTTACTGGGCTCTGACTGGCACTATGTTACTGGTATCTGACTGGCATAATATTACTGGGCTCTGACTGGCACTATATTACTGGTATCTGACTGGCACAATATTCCTGGGCTCTGACTGGCACTATATTACTGGTATCTGACTGGCACAATATTCCTGGGCTCTGACTGGCACTATATTACTGGTATCTGACTGGCACAATATTCCTGGGCTCTGACTGGCACAATATTCCTGGTATCTGACTGGCACAATATTCCTGGGTTCTGACTGGCACAATATTCCTGGGTTCTGACTGGCACAATATTACTGGGCTCTGACTGGCACAATATTCCTGGGTTCTGACTGGCACACTATTACTGGGCTCTGACTGGCACTATATTCCTGGTATCTGACAGGCATAATATTCCTGGGCTCTGACTGGCACAATATTACTGGGCTCTGACTGGCACAATATTCCTGGGTTCTGACTGGCACACTATTACTGGGCTCTGACTGGCACTATATTCCTGGTATCTGACAGGCATAATATTCCTGGGCTCTGACTGGCACAATATTCCAGGTATCTGACAGGCATAATATTCCTGGGCTCTGACTGGCACAATATTCCTGGGCTCTGACTGGCACAATATTCCTGGGCTCTGACTGGCACTATATTACTGGGCTCTGACTGGAATAATGTTACTGGTATCTGACTGGCACTATATTACTGGTATCTGACTGGCACAATATTACTGTTATCTGACTGGCACAATATTCCTGGTATCTGACTGGCACTATATTACTGGTATCTGACTGGCACAATATTCCTGGGCTCTTACTGGCACAATATTACTGGGCTCTGACTGGCACTATATTCCTGGTATCTGACTGGCACAAAATTACTGGGCTCTGAGTGGCACAATATTTTTGGGCTCTGACTGGCACAATATTATTGGCATCTGACTGGCACAATATTACTGGGCTCTGAATGGCACAATGTTTTTGGTATCTGACTGGCACAATATTACTGGGCTCTGAGTGGGACAATACTACTGGGCTCTGAATGGCACAATATTCCTGGTATCTGACTGGCACGCTATTACTGGGCTCTGAGTGGCACAATATTACTGGGCTCTGAGTGGGACAATACTACTGGGATCTGAATGGCACAATATTACTGGTATCTATAATTGTAAGATTGTCACCTCGTGGGGCTCCTGTGTGTTGCATAATTAATGGCGGTCCCATGTGTGCATAATTATGGGGCACTTGTGTGTGGCATATTTATTGGGCCCCATGTGTGGCATAATTAAGGGACTCTTTTGTGTGGCGTAATTAAGGGACTCTTTTGTGTGGCATAATTATGGGGCACCTGTGTGTGTGTGGCATAATTATGGGGCACCTGTGTGTGTGGCATAAATAGTGGGGCTCTGGTGTGGCATAATTTATGGGGCTCTGGTGCTGCATAAGTTATGGGGCTCTGGTGTTGCATAAGTTATGGGGCTCCTGTGTGTGGCATAGTTATGGGGCTCCTGTGTGTGGCATAGTTAATAGGCCATCTAACTGGCATTACTAAGGAATCTGTTTGGCATTGTATGGAGGAAATCCAGGGTGGATGACACCATGAGTATCCGCACCGGGTGACACCAACCCTAGTGACGCCCCTGTGATGGGGCAAGTAATGTGGCTGATGGGGCATGTCCTGGGTGTGCAACGTGGGTGAGGGTGCCCAAATTTAGTCTGCCTCGGGCAGCACAAAGCCAAAATACACCACTGAGTGGGATGGTCTCCCAGACACACATCCGGTGCGCGATGCCACACTTCCGGTGTGTGTTGCTGCACTTCTGGCACGCAACATCACCCCAGCATCTGATGGAAAAAGTCACCTTGCTCTATGACTTTCTGAGCGCGAGGCTCCAGCAAGACGGGAAACGAAGATGGATGTGAAGGGGAGGGATCATCCTCAACATCCTGACCGAAGCTCCTCATGGTAGGGTTTGGGTAGACCGCATCAGGCTTGGGCTGAGGTGAACTGGAGGCCTGGATCTCCTTGTCTCCTAGATCTGGGGCTTGGTTCAGCAGGGGTCCTGGTGAGGATGCAGCATTTGGGGTCTGGGCCCTCTGATTCCCTGAAGAGATGCACTCCAATGTTCTTCCAGGAAGTGCCTCAGCAGGGACTCCAGTTTCTCTGAGGAGCTAGCAGCCATCATGAGGTCCATAGTATGGCCTATGAAATATCAAAAAGCCTAATGTCCTCTTGCTAGCAGTAAATTGTCCAATACCGCAAAGTCTTTTTTTTTTTTTTAGAATTATCCAGTTACCAGAGAGAAAATCAAAGTGCTATACCCAGCTTTTCCTTGAGCCAATGAGGAGCTGCCAGGGAGCCAGAGAATGTATACGGTAAAACTTTGTAACACATTTCAGAACAGCCAATAAGAACAGACAACGCCACCCTTAAAAGGTTAGCATGGGCCAGCAGTCATTCTACCCTTTCCTAGTGGTGCAGATATCATCTTTTCCAGAGACTGGAAGCTGTTGTAGCTGAAAAAGGGGGACCAACTACATATTAATGTCTATGTATTTAGAATGTGATGCCATAAAAGTCCTTGTTGATGTAATTGTCAATACTCTTCTCCATATAGTGTATGTTGACCAGTGACACTTATTACACTTAATTCATCTAACAGGCTTTGTAGCCTGAAAGACTGTTTACTAGATTTTGGTCTGTTATTCCACCTGTGCTGCTGTATTGTTCAAATTAGTGGTGAGAGCTGTTTATATAAGTAAGCTCTGTTCCCAGCTCTCAGAAAAGAATCCTACGAGTGGCAATTGAAAATCTCACGATGACGTTAAGATGGGTCTGATGTGCAGACATGTGCAGCTAGAAAATACTGAAGTACATCTAAAAAAACAAGACGTCAGGAAAAATAAAACAGAAACTAAGGAAATATTTATGTTAAAAAGTGGAATAGAAAGGATTCAAATTCAGGGCTAGGAAAAATTATACATTTGGTAGGAAGCTAGTCAGAGGATTGTGGCCGGAGGGCATAAATAGACATGTGCAAAACTAACATTTTAGTTTCGTTTTCGTCCTTTCGGACGAAAATGTTATTTATTTCGTCTAAAACGAATTTAGTTCATTACTGCATTCGTTTCAGACGAAATTCGTTCATTATTTTCGTTTCGTTTCGTTTTATTCGTTCGTTTTATAGAATACCAGTAATACTATTGGCTTTCTATAAACCGAACGAGAGCCCCATTCATAAGAAATTCTTATGAATGGGGCTCTCGTTCGGTTCATAGAAAGGCAATAGTACTACAAGTTTTCTATAAGCGAAAGTCTATAAACTGAATGTCGTTCGGTTTATAGATTTTCGGTTTATAGAATACATAGAATTACATGTAATTCTATGTATTCTATAAACCGAAAGTCTATAAACCGAACGACCTTCGGTTTATAGACTTTCGGCTTATAGAAAACGTATAGTAGTAGTGCCTTTCTATGAACCAATTCATAAGAATTATGAATGTGTTCATAGAAAGGCAATACTACTATACGTTTTCTATAAGCCGAAAGTCTATAAACCGAACGTTTTATGAATGGAGACTCTGTCTCTGTGTGGTGAAAGCCAATAGTACTATTACATTCATTACAAATGCCGAAGGTCTATAAACCGAACGTTCGGTTTATAGACTTTCGGCTTATGGAATACATATAATCCTATTGCTATTCTATAAACTGAACGTTCGGTTTATAGAATAGCAATAGGATTACATGTATTCCATAAGCCTAAAGTCTATAAACCGAACGTTCGGTTTATAGACTTTCGGCTTATGGATTACATGTAATACTATGGGCTTTCTATAAACCGAACTAGAGTTCCCATTCATAAACATTTATGAATGGGGACTCTGTTTCGGTTTATAGAAAGCTAAGAAGTTGAACGAATGAACGAATGGTTTAATATAAATGAAAATCATTCGTCCATTCGTGCTATAGTCTTGGCATTACTATAAACAGGGGAGGGCTGGCAGCCTTAGGCCTGGGGGGCAAATCCAGTCAAGTGGCCCATTGCACCATCGAATCGCCTCCCCATCCACGGCCATCTTTTCCTTGTTTTATAACGAATATTGCCAGGATTTTCCCCCACAATATGCCAGGATTTGCCATTTAATATGCTAGAATTTTCCCTTACAAAATGCCAGGATTATGCCCCTCAGTATGCCAGGATTATGCCCCTCAATATGCCAGGATTTAGACACCCAATATGCCAGGATTTTCTCCTCAATATGCCAAGATGATGCCCCCTCAATATGCCAGGATTTTCCCCTAAATATGCCAGGATTATGCCCCTCAAAATGCCAGGATTATGCCCCTCAATATGCCAGGATTATGCCCCTCAATATGCCAGGATTATGCCCCTCAATATGCCAGGATTTAGACACCCAATATGCCAGGATTTTCCCCTCAATATGCCAAGATGATGCCCCCTCAATATGCCAGGATTTTCCCCTCAATATGCCAGGATTATGCCCCTCAACATGACAGGATTTAGACACCCAATATCCCAAAATTTGGGCACCCCCCCCCCCTACCCACGTTGCACACCTCCGACATGACCCATAACCCACGTTGCACACCAGGACATGCCCCATCACCACATTTACATGCCTCCATCACCCCATTACATACACATTTCCAATATTATTTGCCATTAATATTCCCCAGCCAATTTGTCCCATAATATGCCAGTGTTATTCTGCAATTTAATATAACTCGGTAAATTTGCCCAATAATATTCCAAGGTTATCTGCAATTTAATATGCCCCTGCTAATTTGCCCAATATGCCAGTGTTAATTGCCATTTAATATTCCCCAGCCATTTTGCCCAATAATATGGCAGTCTTATTCTGCCATTTAATATTCCCCAGACGATTTGTCCAATAATATGCCAGTGTTATTCTGCCATTTAATATTCCCCAGCCATTTTGCCCAATAATATGCCAGTCTTATTCTGCCATTTAATATTCCCCAGACGATTTGTCCAATAATATGCCAGTGTTATTCTGCCATTTAATATTCCCCAGCCAATTTGCCCAATAATATGCCAGTCTTATTTGCCATGTAATATTCCCCAGCCAATTTGCCCAATAATATGCCAGTCTTATTTGCCATGTAATATTCCCCAGCCAATTTGCCCAATAATATGCCAGTCTTATTTGCCATGTAATATTCCCCAGCCAATTTGCCCAATAATATGCCAGTCTTATTTGCCATGTAATATGCCCCAGCCAATTTGCCCAATAATATGCCAGTCTTATTTGCCATGTAATATTCCCCAGCCAATTTGCCCAATAATATGCCAGTGTTTTTTGCCCAAACCCCCCCCCCCCCCCCCATCTCTTACCTTTTTCCCTGGTGGCTAGTGGCAGGACTTCCCTGGTGGCTAGTGGCAGGAGGACTTACCTGGTGGCAGGCAGCATGGTCCCTCCATGCTGCCTGTTCGGCCTCCCGGCGGTTGTACCGACAGGTCACGTGATCGGCGCGCGTCTGACGTCAGAGCGCCGATCACGTGACTGTCGGCACACTGCACGGGGAGCCGAACAGGCAGCACGGAGGTTTCTCTGTGCTGCCTGTTCGGCTCCCCGTGCAGCTTTGCAGGCAGAGCGGAGGTGAGAGGGGATCTTCTGATCCCTTCTCACCTCAGTCTCTGCCTGCAAGCGCGTTTTTTTTTTTTTTTTTTTTTTTAAAACACTGGCCCAGCGGCCGTGTTTTACATAGTTTAGGGCGGCCTGGGGGGCAATTGCCACCCTGCCCCCCGGCCCAGCCCGCCCCTGACTATAAACCGAAATAGTGTCGGTTTATAGAATGCCAATAGACTTACATGCATTCCATAAACCGAAAGTCGTTCATTATGTCGGTTTATGGAATGTAGTGTACAATGCTATTGTGTTCTATAAACCGACTCTATTTCGGCTTATGGAATGCCAGTAGTATTACGAATGGACGAATGAACGAATGATTTTCGTTTATTAACCATTCGTTCATTCAGCTTTCGTTAGCTTACCATTTTCGTTATTCGTTTTCCAAACGAATGAACGAAAATGCTATTTTCGGACGAAAATGCATTCGTCCGAAAACGAATGTACATGTCTAGGCATAAATGCCATTGTTACTAAATAAACAGAACAAGAGGCAGTAACCTTTCGGTGCTGATTGAGCACTTACTTTTAAATGGGGAAGCAAGTCCCAGGAGTAAGTGCCTCCTCAACCATGGGCGTCTGTAGACTTTTTTCCAGGAAGGACAAAACTGTCATCCTCTCCCATCCCACTACTTTCTTGCCTTCTCTCCGTTATGTACCTTTGTTGCCTCAGGAGAGGAGTTTTCTGGTGGGAGAAAAATGTTAGTTATCCAACAGGACACCATTTTATGACCATGTTAGTAGTAGCTAACAGACCAGCATGTACCTGTGCAACATGAAACTTTAGTTTACAATAGCTGGGGTGGTAAAGAGTTGCTGCAACTACTAAAGTCTACAATTCCTATAGTGTTCAGCCAGTAATGACTGACTGTGCATCATGGGAGCTGTAGTCGACAACAACAAAGTTAGTGTGTAGTGTAGGCCACCATAACTCCAGTCTATATCTACAATCCCATGCAGTTCAGCTAGCTATATGACTGGCTAAATATTAATGTAGATCAAGTCAACAAAGGTTAAGATGGGTCTGATGTGCAGACATGTGCAGCTAGAAAATACTGATCAATATCTATCATGAAAGAGGGAATTTGTAAGGCATGGGGTCCCAGATGGTAATAGACCCGGAGCGCCAGTGATCAGGAGCTACGTTGCAGGATGGAGACACAGGACTTGGTGCTGGGTAACTGCAATCTCTTGGAAGTCTGGGATCACAGGTTTTTGCAGCCAAAACCAGGCCCTGTGAAGCAGCTGCTGTATTCAGGTCCCAGTGCTTAAGAGGAAATGAACTAAATGACAGCCAAGCAGAGCTAAAACAGAAAAGTAACTGAGAGATAGCAGAACTGAAATACACAGTGCAGGGCTACAGGACAGAGGCAAGACATAAGATAAAGCAGAAACCAAACTAAAGATAAATCATACAAGACACAGGGTAAAGGAACACAAGAGAAACATACAAACGTACAAACATAAATACAGGAACTAGCCTAATACTAAATATGGTAACGGTGGGGGTTTGGTTCACCAATTGGCCAATTAGATGATAGCTTGCCAACCACGTCACATTAGGCAAAGCCCTAACTAAGACATAATATTAGCAAAGCAAAAACAAATAATAAAATCTAAAAGATTTACATGGAATAGACACAGAGGAAATACCTGTAGACTGCACTACTAAGGACTGAACAGAAATGGGTGTGGGCAGAGGGAATCAGAAAACCTGGAATGAAACACAAGGATAGGCAGAAAGAAAAACATAAGGGGCAAGGACAGGAATACAGGGCAATGACAGGACTAAGCATAAATAATAAACAAGAAAGTAAAGCAATAAGGATAAAGAAAAGCCGGGATATAGCCTGTATGAGCCTGCACAAGGGTGTATGGTTACAGAATTGACAAGGTAATTTCAAACTTAAGACCATAGTAGCAGAGTAAGTAAAATTTTCCTATTAAGCTAACTGTGAGAATATTTCTAACTTGGCTACTTTGGCCTTAAGTTTGAAATTTCCATCTCAATTCCCTGGAATTCTCTTTTTCATGAATAATGTGTACTTTATCCCCCTCCCACTTCCCCCACCAATAGTTAGCTACTAATAATCAACTATTAAAGCATGGGAGTTGCAGTCAACAGAAGTTAATGTTGTGTAGTATAGTAAACATTTTGAGGATCAGGTTGAGTTCCCCTTATCCAAAATGCTTGGGACCTGCAGCATTTTGGATAATGGATACTTTCGGTTAACCGATAATTTCTGCAGCACCAGCCCTTTAAATGATCTACATTACCTAAATTCAGTGTGAGCAACTTGCTCACATTGTACAGTATTTAGGTAATATAGATCATTTACAGTAGGGGAGCTGGTGAAATTACCGTACCTGCTCCAAGGTGCTTCCGAAATGATCCGTCTATATGCAGGAGTCCCTCCCTCCCATCATAGTACTCTAGGATTTACATTTTCCATGAGCACTGGCTCCAAATTTACGGTGCCCGGGAGGGTGAATAATATTTTAGGATTGTGGGTCATTTTGTATATTTGCATAAGAGATACTTGACCTGTATTAGAAAAGAGGGTAGCTAGAGGGTATTAATAAGGGACATAAAGCCTTATATCAAAAATAGGAAAATTGGCAGCTATGCAGCAATGGTGGCTGACCTTTGGCACTCCAGGTGCTATACATTTATCCTGATGTTCAGCAAAACAAGCTGCAAGAGGGAGAGGAAACCAAACCATACTGGCAGTAATGTGGTGCATATACTTGCTGTATTCCTCTGCCTGCGAGGTGTAGATAATAACCTACACTAAACAGCCTACTTCTTCTCCCTCCCTTGCTGCTGCTCCAGTGGGTCTGTTTGTATTTCTTGGTGAGAAGGGCGCAAGTGCTCCATCTTGCTCCCCTCCAGATGCCCATATCACCAATTTTGAAATGTATGAAACCATTAGTATTCCTTTTTTTATTTTCTGGTGGAGGCAAATGTAAGTTACCCATGTACTAAGCTATTTATTTTATGACATGTTTTCTATCTTAAGTCTGCTTTAATAAAGAAACATTTATTTATTTTTAAGCAGACTTAGCACCTGTTTGTTTTCTTTGGAACTGGGTCCCAGGAATCCTTATAATGTATACAGTTTTGCGCAAAAATGTACCCATGATATTTCAAAAGGTAAAGATTAGCACGGAAGCTGGAATTTTTTTCTTTTTATTCAGGAAGTAACAAATGATATCTATATACCAGATTAATGGGTCATATGTAGGTAACACTAGAAACTTTACTTAAAGGGACAGTCTAGTCTTCAAACTCACAAATTTTTCCAGTCTGATTTTTTATATTTTACTCAAGCCTTCCCCAGTGATTACTCTGCATGTGTACTGCAGGTGCAGCAGCATTGATTATATAGACACTGAGGATATAAAGATTTGTTTCATTTTGTCACTTCCTGTGCTCCTCACATTTTTTACATTGTGTGGTGTCAGAGTGACCTTGCTTTTGTACACAGCAGTATATCTTAACAGTGCAACACATTGTCTGATGACATCACTAATGACATCACTAGAGAAACAGTAAATTTCATTAATTTAAATTCTCATTGGTTCCTGCAGCAAAAAAGAAATGACTTTTTCTCAGCTAGATCGGAACTCCTGGCTTCTTGCAAACGGCTGTAATTTCACAAATTCAGCTAACTATAAGTATTTTATATTTTAAGCAATGCAAAATGTAAAACATACATTTTAAAGTACTTTGAAAGCACATTAATATGCATTAATGTTTGGAAGTTGCATTTCGGGCACTAGACAGTCCCTTTAATTAAGAGAAGCATAAAATATATGTTATATATTTGAATTTTACTGAACTTCCACAGTATGGATGGCAGAAGTATGTGATGCACAGTCTAATGAATGTCACTATATAAGAGTCAATGTTGTATGACTATTATTTCTTAGATTCCTACTTAGTGACACATAAGTGTTTACTGTAAACCCTCTATCTCTCTATATTTCAATGAATGATTATGGGAATGTTTGCTTTGACAGAATCTGAATTGTTTTTGATGAATGATCTTTATTTGTAAAATGTCTATTATTTAAATCAATTAAACACGAAGAAAGCACACCTGTATTTCTAGCAAAATGTCACAAAACAGGTAATTATTTAATTAAACCATAAGCAAATTAACCATACGCAACTGATGGCCTGTCAGTACCACCATGATGCTTTGCACTGTGCAACCAAACTGAGAGATGAACTGGAACATGAGCTGAAAAAATAATGCTTTTATTGACTCTAAAAGTGGCCTATGACACAGATGAGACACACCAACAGGGCACTTCCTGTTTCTTAGGAGTTGCCTAATACAGCAAGATAAAGGACAAAGAGTAGTTATCAGCAAAGTAGGCTGTGTTTAATTGTGGTAAAATACATTTGAAAAGAATCCATATTTTTCTATCCGCTGTTGTGATTCAGAGTCACGGTAGATGATCTGCACCCTCTTCTTCGCTAACAATATAATTTGCTTGTAGTTCACTTGATGATAAGTGAAGGTCCATGGCATAGCACAATATGTGCCACCATGAAGAGTTAGCTTTTCCCATTAAAAATCTATATGTTCTATGACTACATGGTGAACGTTACGTTGTCTAAAGATGATCCTACCTGTGGTGTTCTGGTGAGGGATTGCTGTAATCACATCATATTATAGTCCAGGTGAAATTCAACCAGTGATGCTTTAAGGTCCTTTCTATTTAGAAGATGTACGTCTCTGTAGAAGGGCAGCTTTAATGATTAGTGCAATCTGGGGCTTATCAAGAGCTTGTGGTTCATGATCACGCCATGGTGTTTGTATCCGTTGAGATGAGATGATACTGAATTTGGGAGGGTTACCTGGTGAACTAGAGGCCTGCTAGTTGTTCAGAGGCTAGATATGGATTTTATTATCATTATTTTTAGTTTTATTAAGGATGAGATGGAGAAGGGTCATCCAATATTGGATGTCTTTTAGACATAAGGTGATATCATATATACTGTTTTTCTGGTGCTATCATGTCATGGTCAGCTGTCAGGTCTCCATTTGTTGAACCTGTATGCAGACAACAATTAGAAGCCTGCAGGTTGGACAAAGTTCTCAAGTGATTTCGTACTGTCCTTTGTCTGCCAGAGAAGCCAATGATCAGTTGTATCATTAATTATATAGCTTGTACCATCCATCAAAAAAAGCATTTAGATATTATATGAAGGGGTGTCATACTCCAGTAACACAATGTAAATTATTATATTACATACAAATCAGAAAATAATTCTAAGCTCCGTCAGGAAAAGTTCTCCTTGGATATCATTTTCCTGTATTAAAAGAAGTTAGTCACCAACATCACACGTCATATATTGATGTTTTAGTTAAGCAACGTTATTGTACAATGGAGTTGTTAGATGGAAATGCACCACATTGCTATTGTTAACCTGCCTTTACAATTACCTTCTTGCTTTTATTTATCATATAGGAATTGCCTATGACGTTACAGGAAAATGATAATCTTTGCTACTTCTGAATATGACTTTTCTTTATGTAGTTGTTAGCAATTTAAACTTTTCTTTTGGTCATGGATCTTGCTGCTTGTTACTTCTTTTCTATTGTATAAACAGCCTACTGTACAGATGTAATAGTAAGTCCAATCAAATAGAGTCGTTTAGTATGTCTCCAGAGAAGATCCTTTGTTCAGTATGTCAGCTTACACCCATAGCAAGAATATTTACTATTATGTTCAATGTGTCTTGGAAGTAAGAGGAACTATATTAAGTATGAGTGGGTGTCTATAATCTACATAAGTTGGTTTAAGTAGAAAGATGTCGTTTTCTTTTACTTTGACAGACATTTGACAGACATTGCTCAAAAAAAAGTCTGGAAGAGCGTAACATTTTTCCTTTCTGCTTTTTTATCCAGGATTCACTGAAAGATAAACTGAAATATTGTCTATGATGCAATTCACAACATTAATAGAAATAGCCTATTGTGCAAGTGACACTAGCTCAATTTCTTTTTTTTTCAAGTATAGGGATTTCAGATAACCTGATCTAGAGATTTATGTTCATTTGAATAAAACAAAGTGGACAACATAGCAGTTGTAAAGTTTGTAAATCTGTACAAACTTTAATATACATTTTAGATAATTAGATGCGTATTGTAACAGGCCCATGCATGGGGGTTTGAATAAAAATTTACTGTTAATAGCCACAGATGCGAACCGTTATATCACATTGAGGTTCTATTGTAGCCTTTAGCTCTCTACCCAGGGCCGTCTTTAATAGTGATTGGACCCTGGGCAAGCATTTACTTGGGCCCCCTGGACCCTGCCCCCTCCCCTGCATGCAATCCCGCCATCCATCGCAATGTTACCCCCCCCCCCCACACACACACACACATATGTCATAATTGTTGTGCCATTCAGATGCCAGTAATATTGTAACTTTCGGATGCCAGTAATATTGTGCCAGTCAGAGCCCAGTAATATTGTGCCAGTCAGAGCCCAGTAATATTGTGCCAGTCAGAGCCTAGTAATATTGTGCCAGTCAGATGCCTGCAATATTGTGCCAGTCAGATGCCTGCAATATTGTGCCAGTCAGAGCCCAGTAATAATGTGCCAGTCAGATACCAGTAATATTGTGCCAGTCAGATACCAATAATATTGTGCCAGTCAGATACCAATAATATTGTGCCAGTCAGATACCAGGAATATTGTGCCTGTCAGAGCCCAGGAATATGGTGCCTGTCAGATGCCTGTAATATTATGCCAGTCAGATGCCTGTAATAGTGTGCAGTCAGAGGCCAGGAATATTGTGCCAGTCAGATGCCTGTAATATTGTGCCAGTCAGATGCCTGTAATATTATGCCAGTCAGATGCCTGTAATATTATGCCAGTCAGATGCTTGTAATAGTGTGCCAGTCAGAGCCCAGGAATATTATGCCTGTCAGAGCCCAGGAATATGGTGCCTGTCAGATGCCTGTAATATTATGCCAGTCAGATGCCTGTAATAGTGTGCAGTCAGAGGCCAGTAATATTGTGCCAGCCAGATGCCCAGTAATATTGTACCAGCCAGATGCCCAGTAATATTGTGCAAGCCAGATGCCCAGTAATATAGTGCCAGCCAGATGCCTGTAATATAATGCCAGTCAGATGCCTGTAATATTATGCCAGTCAGATGCCTGTAAAAACACACTCAGAGCTTAATCAGCACGGCCTCGCACTCCCCACGTGTAGCGATGGTTCAGAGCATCGGAAATACGATGCTCTGCATCATCACTATACGCGGGGAGCGCGAGCAGCATGAATTAAGCTCTGAGTGTGTTTAACAGACACAGAGCCAATGCTGCCTGAATCTACGCTTCATCAGGTGGGACAAAGGAGGGGGAGAGGAGAGAACTTGAGGGTAAGTGGGGGAGAGGAGAGAACATGAGGGGAAGGGAGGGAGAGAGGAGAACAGTCAAAGATGGCTTACCTAATTTACAGCATTATAACTTTATCAGTTTCCTGACTCCAATGCAGGGCTGGACTGACATATAGGGAGATTCCTGGTAGGCTGCCCTGGGACTGACTGAGGAGACGGGGGAGAGTGGTGGAAGGGGGAGAAAACAGGAGCCTATAGAGTGGAGAGAACAGGGGAGAGAGAGAGGAGAGAACAAGGGGGAGAGAGGAGAGACAGATAGAAATGGCATAGCAGAGGAGAGACAGACAGACATAGGATGGCATAGTAGAGACAGACAGACATGAGATGGCAGAGGAGAGACAGACAGAAATGGGATGGCAGAGGAGAGACATAAAAACATGGGATGGCAGAGGAGAGACAGACAAACATGTGATGGGAGAGCAGAGACAGAAGGAATAGGAAAGGAGAGACAGAGACATGGGAGAGGAGAGACAGAGACATGGGAAGGGAGAGACAGACAGACATGGAAAAGAAGAGGATACAAAGACGGACATGGGAAGGAAGAGGAGAGAGACTGACATTGGAAGGAAGAGGAGAGAGACGCACATGGGAAGGAAGAAAGACAGATGGACACGGGGAGTGAGAGGAGTGTGACAGACATGGGAAGGGAGAGGAGCGTGACAGAAGGACATGGGGGGAGGAAAATACAGACGGACATGGGGGATAGGAAAAGACAGACGGACATGTGCCCTTCCTGACTCTTGATCAGCCCCTTCCTATGTCCTATGTCACCAACTGATGGCAGACACAGAATGTATTTATGTCCTGTGGCACAAAGGGATTAAAGGTCACCAACACATTGAAATATTAAAAATAAAGTAATGACCAAAGCTACAAAAAATTGCACCTGTGTATAAATGACTCAGCCTGAAAATTAGTGGTGTGCTGATGGTTTCAATATTTAATAGCAAAAGAAAAACAAAATCTGTTAACTGTAGCACACTTTAAACGCCCCACAATTGATAATTTAAATAAGTAGCCTTAAATGAATGTCCTCAACACATATAAATATATACAGTGATAACAACAAAATACATAAACTTCCCATTAGTGCCAATCAAACACAACGAACATATATACATCTGCGTTTTTCGGTATTCATGCTTCTCAGTGAGCTCTCACGGAGGTCGTTGTATCAAATGGAAAGAGGAAAAAACTGTATTCACAGGAGAATCCACCGGGCTTCAACTGAGACCAGAGCAAAATAATCCAGCTCTGAAGGGGTGTTGTCCAGGTAGTGCTTCCAAACAGGTGCCTCCCAAATATGCTGACCCAGCACAGCACAAATAGGAAGATAAATGAAAAGGAAATGGGAATGGCACTCTGAATGAATGTGAAAAACTAATTTAATGGCAGAAAAAATAATATAAAGTAAATACAGCAAGGTAGTGGGAAAAAGACTTGACGTGTTTTGCGTGACTTATGATTAAGCGTGCTAGTCACGCGAAACGTGTCAAGTCTTTTTCCCACTACTTTGCTGTATTTACTTTATATTATTTTTTCTGCCATTAAATTAGTTTTTCACATTCATTCAGAGTGCCATTCCCATTTCCTTTTCATTTATCTATATACATCTGCACTGAAATGGTTACAAGAACAGTTACCAGTAACTTGCTGGAGACAGTAGCAGGAGGAGAGAGACAGTAAAAGCTCTGCATAGGCATAGGGAAAGGAAACATGAGAAAAGGTGATTAAACAAATTGCAAACAGCAAATATAAGGTAGTCAGAGTGAATGGGAGAGAGGCAATATAATGAAAGGTGGGATATAAATGAAGCTGGACACTAGGGGGACAGACAGAGTTAATGGCCAATAGGGTGAAGGAGAAAAATGGTAATTGTCAGGAGCTAAGAAAAAAATGGGCTATATCATAATTCAGGGGGTGTAATGGTCAGTAAGGAAAAGAGTAAAATAAATAATAATGCAAACTAGTGAATTGTTACCTGTCCTGGTAAGAATGTGAAATAAATGAGGCAGCAACTATAGAGCTCAAGTAGCAGACTTAATGGATCCCTCCAATGTGCTTGACCGCACGGCAGCTGCCCCTTTTGCCCTGTGTTAAAGATGGTCCTGATTGCAACCCTGGCCATTGAACCATGAAACATCATGTGGACCTTTTTGACAAGTAAGCACAACCCACTGAAAATTGGAAATGTCTTTGCAGAAAGCATGCACTATTTCTGTAATGTGTGTAATTATAATTTCCTTCATGACATTGTCAACATTTATATTGTTCAATTGAAAGTGCATTGATAGGAGCATTTGTTCCACAATATCCTAGAAAATCCTAGCCTTCCAGGAATATTTAACTATATGCAATGTAATTACTCCGTTATATGAATGTATCCTTCTTGTTTGCCGGATGCCTTTGTAACTAATTTAACATCATTTACTGAAACGATATTGTCTCTAAAAACACTATAATAATAATAATGATTTACAGTGATGTATTTGAATTCCAATTACAGCAGGCATCCTGTGCTTTCCAACAGCCTTTAGCATCAGCCAGGAACAATATAATACATCAGTAACAGCAAATGAACTAGGAAAGTAAAGTATGTTCTTTTCTGGAATCTCACAAATCAGTGAATGAATTACATACAGATAGTACTTAGTGTTGTATTTCATCCCAGGTCAACTAGGCCTGGAGACTGGAGGCGGTTGCAGCAGAATAAAGAGAGTAACAGCACAGTCAGTGCTACAATTATTGGTGGTACATTCTCCGTTACTGTTATTATGATGCCTGCACAGACATCCAGAACAATCTGGCTCTGTGTATTGGGATGCAGGGGAAACTGGTGTAATAGAAAGGTTATGTGAGGAAGGGGTGCAACTTGGAGAAACTAATGATGGTTGGGGAGGCATAGGGAAGCACAAAACCTAAATATACCACTTATTGTACTAATCAAACCCTTTAGAACCATCATATTACTCAGAATCAGAGGCAACATGGTAATTTTGAGAAATGTTGTCAATCGCCGTTTGTTATTATTATTATTTTTTTATAACTCCTGACACTTTACAATGTGGGAAAGAAGTTCCTTAACACAAATCAAGCACTTTTATACATAGGCTGCACTGACGCAACAAGCACCGACACAACCTCAGTCACAGAATCACAAAATTTGTTCGTAGCCTGCTTTATACATTGGCGCACACAGTGATTGCACCAGTATTTGGTGCAATCGGTTTGTGTGCCGTGTTTATAAATACTCCCCAGTGAGTTTGATTCAATGAAAACCATTAAATGAAATGTAAGAAAACATATTAAAATAATGGACAAAATGCACTCCATTATTAATCTAATGAATCTGTTAGATTGCTCATCACATCTGGTAAAACAGCTTATAAAAACACATGAATATACCCTACAAACTCTTGTATTAAGCTATTCAATGATATATGGTGAAAGATAGTGAGCAAAAAAAAAAGATACATTTTCAGCAGATCAGGTTATATCCAAGAAAGCTAGGTCTAAATTGTGCAAGGCTGCAGCCTCTATTAACAGCTAGGAACATGACAGAAGTTGAATGCAGAAAAAAAATGCATTACACAAATGGAACCCTAGTGGGATTCTTAGTCGTAGACAAGGGTTATTTATTTATAAAGTGTTTTACCAGGAAGAATACATTGAGATTTCTCTCGATTTCAAGTATGTCCTGGGGACCCAGTCCAGAATGGAGTTACAGAGTTACACATTTAACAGTAGATAAAAAATACATACATATATTAAACAATAGACATGTGCATTCGTTTTCGGACAAATGCATTTTCGTCCGAAAATAGCATTTTCGTCCATTCGTCCGAAAAACGAATAACGAAAATGCTAAACTAAAGAAAGACGAATGAACGAATGGTTAATAAACGAAAATAATTCGTCCATTCGTGCTATTGGCATTCTATAAACCAAAATAGAGTCGGTTTATAGAATACCAATAGCATTACATATACATTCCATAAACCGACATAATGAACGACTTACGGTTTATGGAATGCATGTAATACTATTGGCTTTCTATAAACCGAACTAGAGTTCCCATTCATAAGAATTTCTTATGAATGGGGACTCTAGTTCGGTTTATAGAAAGCCAATAGTATTACATGTATTCTATAAGCCGAAAGTCTATAAACCGAAGGTCGTTCAGTTTATGGACTTTCGGCTTATAGAATACATAGAATTCTTTGTATTCTATAAACTGAACAACCTTCGAATGCACGAAAACGAAACGACAAATTTAGTTTTGCCCTTGTCTATTAAACAAGTTGGAAGGAATTAGAATCCTCCAGTCATGTATTTATGTATGTATTATTATACTACATTTCGACTGGACTCAAAAGTTAATCTGTTGTTTTTTTTTATTTTCTTTGGATCAGCGGTTTTGAATATGAAATCTAATGAGTATAAGTCCACCTGATTTCATGGATCTTTATTACACACTATTAGCCTTGTGTTTTATTTATGAGTGAAAGGACAGTTTATATGTAGATAGTGCTGCTCAAATGAAAAAAGGTATAAAACAAGGTATAAAACAAGTACTTTAACTTATGTAATATAATGTGGCTTTTGTGGCTTTAGCACACATTAGCACACATTTTCCATATATATATATCACATGTTTATCTTTTCTCCCCCAGATTTCTAAACTATTTCTAAACCTTTTCTTGCTTGTCAAAAGGTTGGCATTGTTCCTTTAGAACAAGTTAATGACTTCCAAAAATGAAAATACTATATGTTTTTCCATTGCTAATCTCTCCAGCTATTTAAAGCATCAAACATCTATACTTCAGAATAATCATTTTGGAAATTGCCCTATATGTGAATAATTAAAGACAAACAAAAACATAGCATGGAAGCTTTTAGATAATCAACACAGAAAATCCCTTGTCCGATGTTTTATCATGTAAAAAGCCATTCAGTCATGTTTTACTAGGAAAATAATGGTTCAAAACAATAAATCATAAAAGGCATACATATTGATTGGCTGCCGTCCAAAAAGTGATTAGATACTTGCTAATTTGTATTTCCATTGTTTGGTTGGAAAATATTCCACTATGCTTACGATAAGTTTCCAGTAGTTTTTTCAATGATATTAAATATTTATAGACTACTGCACACTTTGACCACGTGAAGTATATTATTAGCTGGCTGTACCTTCATACTGGAATAACATGCTGTGACATTCTACACCAGCTTTTGTATTATTATTATTATTATCATAAGTATATTTTCCATGGAAATGGGATGGTACCACTATAATAGGTATGTCATGGTTGATGTAGTTGTGACATTATGTAAGGCTTTCTCACTGAATAAAAGGATATTTGTAGGAGTTTTCTGGCATAGAAGATGGTGGGGAACAAAACAGCACAGTAATTCAAGCCTACATTTTGTAGAAGATACAATCAAGTAAAAGGTTTGTGCTTTGTAGGTAGTAAATGTGTAGACCTAGGTAGGTGGCTGCAGCAACTACTGTAATAATACCAGTGAAGATGGACCAAAAGGTTTTCATGAGCTGTCAGAGTTATGGGTCTCATCTAAGATTGCTACTTCAGTGAACCATCCTTAGATCAAATTAGTAGCAGGGACCTAGTTTTCATGGCTTCTGTCAGGTGAGTGTTAAAGAGACTCTGGCAACTTAAATATTGCTTATACTGTGAATTGCGTCCAATAAAACCAGCAGCGGGGGCAGGGGCAGATCCAGTCTACTCTCGGGAGGGGCACTGCTCATGTCTGTCTGTCTTTTCTTCTCCCCTATACCTGTCTGTTTATCTCCTCTACTGCCTCACATCTGTCTCTTTCCTCTCCCTTCCTATGTCATTCTCTTTCCTCTTCCTTCCCATGTCTGTCTCTCTCCTAATCCCTCATATATGTCTCTCTCGCTTCCCTTATCTGTTTTCTCCCTCTCTCTTGTATGTGTCTCCCCCCTCCCCCATTTATGTATATCTTCTCTCCATTTCCATATATGTCTCTCTCCTCACCCCCATGTCTGTCTCTCTGCCCTCCTCCCCATTATTTGCTCTAGACCCTCCTCATGGAGTATAAATATGCTGCTGATATATGTACCATAACATACACAACTGAAAAGGTCTCATAAAGCTTAAGTTCAGATCACTGTGCTCAAAAAGGTAATTCTCACCGTTATTGCATTTTTCACATGTATACAGTTCTAATTTACAATCTGTGATAATGATGTGTCTACAGACATAGAAGGTGATTGGATGGAATTTTGCATTAGTATTTGAGTACAACCCACACACCAGCAGATGTCACAGTAATGAAACATGTAGGTACCAGATCCCCCCCCCCCCCCCCCCCACAGTTTCCTGTGGATAGTTGGGATGGGTGCAACCAAGAAGGTCTTGCTTTAATAAATGCTTTTTACATGTCTGTTGTCTCTCTCTCCTGCATTCTCCGATATCATCAAAATGTCATCACAATGCATGGGAGCACTCTGACTTAACCTTGATGCTGCCCACGGCTCCTCTGTGAACCACTTCACAGGCTGGGGCCCACCGTTCACCTCAGCACACAGTATGGTCCGCCCTGCCCCAGAACGGCATTGCTGCCAGCAAAACACAGAACTGCTCGTAGGTTCCATTGTCCAGCTGGATCCACCACTGAGTGTGTGCCACCGGCTCCTGGAACAAGTCTTTACCTCCAAACGAGGCTTAGAGCTCTCTTGGCACATGGGATTTAAGCATGTCAAAGGTGCAATGCCCTTAGACATGAAGAGGTTATTGTAGAGAATACAAAAAAACTATAAAAAAAATATCTATACAATTGTTTCCAGAATTGAATTGCACTCATAAATTACAAGGAAATATGTTTTAAATGTGTCTGTGGTGTCTCTTGTTTATGACATCACCTTATGGCTTGATATACAAATTACACATTTCCCCCTGAAAATGTGTTTATTTGGATATCAAGCTACACGTGAGGTCATAAACAAGAGAAACCACACACACTTAAAACACCACTGACACATTTAAACCATGCAGAGTATGCATTCTCTGGTGTCCCAGACAAGCTGTCCTGCCAAGCTCTACCTCTGTCCTGAAAAGCTGGATAGAAGTAGAGCTCGACAGGCCCGTGTCACAGAGCACTGAAATCAAGACTATCCCGTGCAAAGCTGGATACATAGGAGTCATAAGATTAATATCTAAAATGCTTATATTTGGCAGTGCCCTTTTCAAAAAAAAATGTAGACTCAACCTGGAATTGTCTATTCTGAATTTACTTCCTAAAAACAGGGATTGTGAGATAAAATCTGCCTCTCCTGATTTATTATGATTCCACAATTTCCACAACCAAACAATAAGAACAAGGCCTCTAACTTCCAAATGAGTCATCACATAATCACATAATAATATCAGGGTCTGTTAAATCAATGGAGAAAGACACAAAGTTAGTATAGGGAATAGAAGATTTTAGTCAGGAAAGATTCATTCTTTTGAACAACCGCAACAAATCAGATGGGAGCTGTTTGCACACTCTTTATAACTGTCACCTCCCCACCAATAAAGTACAGGTAGAATCTTCTTGCACCAAGATGCTGTTTACAGGGGGAAGAGGGAAGCAGCTACCTTTGCCTATCATTATCAGTCTGGCAGGTGGGTATATGGATAAAGGCTCAGGTAGTCGGCACAGGCTAAATGTTGTGGGACATGGGTGGATTTAAGGAAACATAGAGTGGGAGCACTTATTAGTGAACACTGGAAAAAATATTTGCCAATTATTGTACATTTATTTACAAATTTACAAATATTACAATTCACACCTGGAGCTGTAGAGGGTATGGTGTAAATGCAAGTAAGGATATAGAAGGGGAAATTTACATTATGTGTGTTTTATATATTTAAAAAATTAGTCTGAGGCCCACATGCATTAGTCGTCTAAAGAGAGGGGAGTTTTGAGGGTCTCTGATTCTGAACCACATTGCGGCCACTCAATGATATGGTCTGGAACGTAAAGGAATCAATGTGTTTCACCAGGTATTCACCTGTGTCTGCCTCCTACATAGCACTGTGTTAGTGATAACTATCCTTGACACTGCAGTTATTTGGGAACTACATATCCCATCATGTTCATTCAGCCTTATGACCGACTGAGCATCATTGGATATGCAGTTCCCAGATCCCTGCAGTGCAAAGGTTAGCCATATCTATCCTATAATGCATCATATAAGGCAGTGACATGTTATACAGCATTTTTTTCCCTGTGGCTTATTGTTTTATTAGGGTTGCAGTACATTAAGTGCTAATGTTTCTAAACAAAAGCTAAATAAATCAAACCATAATTAAAATGACAATTATTATAAATTAGATATGCACACGACAGATAGGGATTGTATTAATGGAGCCATTCTCCATTTACAGAACAGGACTTGCACATGAAACAAAGGTAAATTAATAACTTTATTATTGCCAGCTGTTAAATATAAAAGAATAATGGTGAATGGTATTAAATGAAGAGCAAGTCAAAGTCCGATTGATGTACATAGTTGCTCTTTTCTCCGTGGTTAAATAAATTGATAAACTGATGTCATGTGGAATTATCAGGCTTCATCCTTAGAGCCATTTGCATTAAATAACACATGCCTCATTTGTTAAGTGATTTATTAACACTTTTACTTTTCATTTATGGTGAAGGTAGTGAGTGATACACACTAGCCCATGGCCCATTATTTATACCATCAAAAGAAAAACAGATTTCATTTTTCTATTAGATATCGATATAGATAAATAAATACACAGAGGGATATAGATGTGTAGATATATATATATATATATATATATATGTAACCTAAAAAAACGAAAGCGCAAAAGAGACACATAGTGTGATCCAGTAAAACAATTTAATAAAACCTCTATTAAAGGGACACTACCACTACCACTACCGTCATTTAAAACAAACACATACATAAATCATTTGCCACTGTTGTTTTTTTTTTTACCTGCCTTCCAACACAAAGAGAGGAGATTAACCGGATCAAACAGGATCTTAACTCTGCCCCCTTGTATTGTTATAGTTACATTACCCTCCCAGTCAATGCAAGTATTTGGTCAGAATTCAGACTTATTGATCTGCATTCTGTGTCCCCAGCCCCAAAGTGAAAAATTTGTGCTGTAATAGTATCAGTTTCCTTGCCAACCCCCTGGACGTCAACTGAAATATAGCGATCCCCAGAAGTAGAAGAAGTAGTAGAAGTAGACACAGCTACCAAGGTTTGTCACAAGCAAAAAGAGCAGTTTATTGTAGACAGGACAGCACATTTATACAGTAACATCTTGATAACAGGGGAGATTGAACAGTTAGGTATTAACTTTCACACATTGCATAATACAATTAAACCTGGCACCAGTCTGGGAGGTGGACCAATAAGGATACAAAAGCATACAATCACAGTTTAACACACCTTTTCCAGCTGGCTTCCAGAGTTACAGTGTTTCGTAACGTAGACATTTGCAAATGTTCATGCCCAAGTACAAACACTCACATGCTGGTCATTTCATAAAACACACCTAGGGTAGGGTTGCCCCCTTTTCTACAAAAAAATACTGGCCATACTACTGCCTCCGTAGACACAACATTGGCCGCAAGCCAATCTTTTCGCAAACTGCGGGTAAAATACCCGCTGACAACCATAACAGAGGGTAATAACGAACTCAGTGTGTTGCTACATTTGTACAATACATATTCTGTAGGACTAAATGTACCGTATGATGTAACGTTAGGATGACTATTTTTTTACAGTGAGAGTGGATACTGTAATTGCCCAATTGTAAATGGGTTTAGCCGTTGAAATTATGAGCAGTCACTTTAAGAGAACCCTTATATGTGTTTAAAGATCATATGTATTCTTAGCAATAAAGTAATTGAATTTTCTGGAGTTAACTGTGTTGTTTTATGAAATGAACAGCATGTGAGTCTTTCCACTTAGGCATTCACATTTGCAGATGCCCTTAAGCCATGTTCCTTAATTTTATTTTTAGGTTGTTCCAGCCACCAACATTTCAGGCTCATGTAGTATTCATTATCTAATGGAAATGCCTCCCCAACCTTTAGCACCTGCAATACATTCCTGTCTGTGTTCTTTCACATGAGGAGCATACCGTACATGATGATTCGTTAAGTATTGGCTTGCTGCCAGGATAAAGTCCAGCACATGGTATTCCAGTGAGGTAACAGGAAAACTTTAAACAGTCTGACTATGCACTGCATGCTGAATATAATTTACATACTGGTATGCATTACTTTGATCTTCTGTGGACAACAGTGAGCATTGCAAGAAAAATGCTGCCGGCTATAGAATCGTCCAGCTTTAACCTGTCTGTGGTTTGCAAATTTAAAGTCACAACAGATCTGCTGAAAGGTACAGCTCTCATCAAATTATATTTTTCTGTTTGTCACACATACTCATGTCATTTCAGATTTATATATCACTTGATCAAATTGCATTGAGCCTCACCATTGCTCCATTAACGAATCACTCTGAACCCCCCCCCCCCCAAAAAAAAAAAATGCATACTCTTTAATAATAAATATGCAATTCTTTTTTTTATTCGTTTTTGCAATAAAAAAAATACATTTTGCAGAATTGAGCCTCTCCATTATGACATCAACTGCCTTGTCCTGGGAGCCAGTCCCACTGCACATTGTCAATGACCTCACATAGTGGGGTAGAAGCAATCCTCCCTGTTATGTCCATGACCCCGACTAAAATAAATATATTGCCCCGCCTGGGGCATGGGGTCCCGCTGTGCTCCAACCACCTTAAAAAATAAGCTGCACTATGGCCCCAATCCCTTAATAATCTTAAAATCCCAGTGCAGCACAAACTGTACCACCCACAAAAAGATTATGGTAAAAAAAAAAAAAAAAAAAAAGAGAGGCAGTGATGGGAGTCTGTAAACTGATATCTTTGCGAACTCTCTGCTATAGCATTCCATCCTTGCAGCAGGAAACTAGAAAAAGAGATTGGCTGCATTCATTGTACAGGTTAATGTAGTGTGATGCCTGGAGTGTACATTTAATTAGTCAGATTAACCATACTGATACTAATTGTATGCTTTGAAGTGATATACAAATCTGTACCAAATCAATATGATATATAGTGGTAGGTGCAAGAACTGGCAAGAAAGTATAAACATTTATGAAAATTGGTATAATGTCTGTCCCATAATATACGCAGTGACAGGATGTAATATTAAAATACCACAAGATCAAAACTTCTCTTTTTTAGTTCTATGTGTGAACTAAACTGTGTGCTTATGTCATTCAACAAACTTATTCCACATGTGTGTTGAACAGTGGCCATGTCCGTAATTATGAACACACAATATACTATATAGTATAATACTATAACATACAAAAAAACCAACAAACTAGTCTCTGAGGGATTTGAGGGATTTTTACCTCTAAAAGTTGGGTGATTGTGAAATGTGTTCGCTACATCTCAAACATCTTAACGGGAATATAAAAGAGACAATCACTAACATGTTACTAAAAACAGGAAGCAGAAACATTACTTATACAAAAAATAAACAAAAATATTGAAAATGAGCGTTCTTAAATTGAATTTTAATAATGATTGTGGAATATCAAATTCTTGCACAACAAGCATAAACTTTTCTAATTACTCATACTACGACTCTACAGCACATTTTCTTTTTATGCATTCATTCTATAGCTTCTGCTTTAGTAAGTATGTACTAATAAAAATGATACACATAACTGTTGATAGAATCCTTAATGTTATTTTATGATCGTGAATATTAATGGTTTGCTTTGGGCAATGTTCTGCTGGGAAACCTTGGGTCCTGCTATTTATCTCAATGTGATTTTGACATGAACCACCTAAGAGAAGAATTGTTGCCCACCATGAACACCTTTTCATGGAAATGGTATCCCCTGATGGCATTGACATCTATAAGCAGGATAATGTTTCCTGCTATAAAGTTGTGGAAATGGTTCAGGAATTGTTTGAGGAACACAACAACAAGTTCAAGGCGTTGACTTGACCTCCACATTCCCCAGATCTCAATCCATTCGAGCATCTGTAGGATGTGTTGTACAAATAAGTCTGGTCCATAAAGGGCCCTCCTCACAATTTACTTGACTTAAACAATCTGCAGCTAACGTCTTTATACCAGAAACTACAGCACACTTTCAGAGGTCTAGTGGAGTCCATGCCTCGATGGGTCAGAGCTGTTTTGGTGTCAAAAAGGGACCTACACAATTTCATGCAGGTGGTCTTAAAAGGAAACTCCCACCCAAAAATGAAAAGTTTTTTTTTTTGCATTGTTATATGTATTTTGTTTTGGTTATGCAAGTTTATTTTATGAAATATTTTATTAACCCCTTCCCGACCTTATGACGAGTTAACTCGTCATGCAGTCTAGCCGGCGGTGCGCTCCGTGGGCACCGCCAGCTAGTCTGCAACGGGTCCAGGACTAAGCCTCGCACCTGAGGCAAAGCTCCTGGACCCGATCGGTCAGTTTCCGGGCATGTGATCGCGGTGATTGAGTCATCACCGCGATAACATGCAAATTAGATGGCAAAGTCAGTGTGTTCACACACTGACTTTGCCTCTAATTCACTCCCTGTGCTTCACATTCTTATAGTGAAGCACAGAGAGTGACCTGTAAGTAAAAATAAATTAATTACATACACATAGGTAAAAAAAAAAAAAAAAAAAAGAATTAACCCTTTCATTGCTGATCACAGTTTTTAACTGTGATCAGTTTCCTTCCACTTTATGGCCCTCATTTAGTTTTTTTTTAACATATTTTTTTATTTTTACAATTTATAAAGTTTTTTTTAATAATTAAAGGTAATTTTAATATATTTATTTAATAAAATTTAACCCCTGCATGCCTGTTGCATGATTTTTACTGATCTGACATCGCACTCGTCAGAGTTTTTTTTCTGTCTTTTTTGTTATGGGGGGTTTGGGAACCAATATTTTTCTTTTTTATTAGTGAGTTAATTAGGGGGGATAAGTGGGTTAGTGTTGCACTAGTTATGTAGCTTATTATTGGGAAAATAATGGGGAAAAACTTATTTTTCCTCAAAAATGTCCTCTTTTATATGTATTTTTTAATACTAAAATGTAAATCATTTTTATGTATAGGGTATCAAAAGAAAGCTCTAACTGTCCTCTAAAAAACAACATATAACTTGTATGGGTACGTTAAATGAGAGAGAGGAAATTAATGTTTCAAAAACCGCGTATTAAAAATTGAAAAACGCTCTGGTCCTTGGCCCAGGAAAATCCCTGGTCCTTAAAGGGTTAAACAAGTGTGTCTGGGCGCTGCCATTTTGTGAAATATAGGGTTTCGGGTGCCATCCCCCAGAGACTTTACAGCACTATTATTTCACTTTGGTGCTGGGGTACACATAATGCAGTCTACAAGTCAGAATTCTGATCATAGACTTTCACTGAATGGGAGGGTAGTGTAACTATTACATCACAAGGGGCATAGTTATGATCCTGTATAATTACCGTATTTATCGGCGTATAACACGCGCCGGCGTATAACACTCACCTAATTTTAAGAAGGAAATTTCAGGAAAAAAAACTTAAGAACTTAAATTAAGAACTTTGAAGCCCAATATGCCATTTTAATATGCCAGTATATTGCCCCCAATATGCCATTTAATATGCAGGATATTGCCCCCACAATGCCATTTAATATGCAGGAGATTGCCCCTAATATGCCATTTTAATATGCCAGATATTGCCCCCAATATGCCATTTAATATGCAGGATATTGCCCCCAATATGCCATTTAATATGCAGGATATTGCCCCCAATATGCCATTTAATATGCAGGATATTGCCCTCAATATGCCATTTTAATATGCCGGATATTGCCCCAATATGCCATTTAATATGCAGGATATTGCCCCCAATATGCCATTTAATATGCAGGATATTGCCCCCAATATGCCATTTAATATGCAGGATATTGCCCCTAATATGCCATTTTAATATGCCAGATATTGCCCCCAATATGCCATTTAATATGCAGGATATTGCCCCCAATATGCCATTTAATATGCAGGATATTGCCCCCAATATGCCATTTAATATGCAGGATATTGCCCCCAATATGCCATTTTAATATGCCAGATATTGCCCCAATATGCCATTTAATATGCAGGATATTGCCCCCAATATGCCATTTATTATGCCAGGATATTGCCCGCAATATGCCATGATATTGCCCCCCAATATGCCAGGATATTACCCCTTAGTATGCTCGTTATGCCACCCTCCTCCCCCAGACCCCAGCACTTACCTCGTTCCTGCTCTGTCCCCCGGTGCTCTGAAGCTGCGTGGCTGTGAGGGAAGCGTTGTGAGCTTCCCTTCAGCCGCGCGGTCAATAAAGTTTGTTTTAAAAAAAACACACACTTTATTGACCGCGCGGCTGAAGGGAAGCTCACAACGCTTCCCTCGCAGCCACGCAGCTTCAGAGCACCGGGGGACAGAGCAGGAACGAAGGTAAGTTTTAGTTTTTTTTTTTTTTTTTTTCGGCGGATAACACGCACACACCATTTTCTCCCTATTTTCAGGGAGAAAAAGTGCGTGTTATACGCCGATAAATACGGTAGGTAAATATCCCTTCGCCACTTGGTCCTGGAGAGGCCTGTTTGCCAGCCTCCTCCCCTGTGACTATGGCCCTGGGGTGTATGGCCCTTTAAAAATGCTATTTGGGCCTATGGACTTGTATTGGACTATGTATGGCCCTTTAAGAAGCTGTATTCGGGCTCATGGACTTTTATGGGACTGGTGCTGGCCCTTTAAGTACATTTTTGGGGCATGGTGAAAATCGGAACAATGTCCCTTTAAGACGGTGTCCCCAGAGTCCCCAGACTAGGAAAATGTGCTTGTGGTCAGTCATAAAGGACTTCCAGCTAACTTTTGAACTACTGGGTGGAATTGTCTGATTTTTAGTTATGTTCATATTTAAAGTATGCTGATTCTGAAAATGTATGTTTTATGTGAATGTGATGCCTAATTTGAAAGTTATTAATATTGTGTAAAAACTGTATATTTTCTGCCTGTGATAATTAAGTTAGTCTATTGTGTGGAGATAATTGTATCACAGGCAGAGGGGGGGATTTTGCTGTAATTGCTGGGAGTGTCTGAGTGTATTGTATGTATTGATTGGTTGTTCTTCAAAACCCTGTGGATGGTCCTATGTGTGGAAAATGGGCATAAAAGCAGAGTGTTTGATTAAAATCCAGAGATCTTCTTGACCCTCAACATGTAGTCCTATCTCGTGATTGGAGGGGACAGCTATATTCACACTGGGATTTCTATGTTCTGCATACTCCCTTGAGCTTTAATCACTTAGCTCTTTTAAGAGCTTGTTCCTGATACGCTCTCCTGGAGGAGAGGTCTTCCCCACATGGTCCTGGAGGACAGAAGCTGATCCAGGGTGGACAGAAGACGGCGAGACTCCAGTTAAGCTGCGGCTGTTGTGGAGTCTGCGGTGGTTGTGGTGTCCGATGTGGTGCTTGTGGTCCTCGGCGCAAGCTAGGAAGCGTCCATCAACGGAAGGTACTCGGTCAGAGTACGGGGAGTTCCGTTACAGCCTCTCTTTGTGTTGGAAGGCAGAGAAACATAAGCCCACTAGTGATACACAGCAGCCATTAAGAGAGCAGGGGTGTATCTTATAACAGTTGTAAAGTAAGACTTGCTGGAAGATTTTGGATAATGTTGCATCATGGGTAAAATTCTCAAAATGTATGCTGGAGATAAACACCTGAATTTATTTTTACTTTTATATGCAATTTATTCAAACATAGAAGAAAAAAAATAGTGGCATATGTCTTATATATGTGTTTGTTTGAAATGCACAGGTAATCTAGTAACATCTTCTGCAAGTGGTAGTGTCCCTTTAATGTTATGTCCGATGGGTGGCTATATACCTGGAAAGTGCTTTGAGTACCACTGGGAGAAAAGCGTTACAGAAATCTCAGTTGTTATTATTATTTTTAAGTGATTGTGATTTAACAATGCAAAGGTTACTAACATCATGGCCATTACCAAAGCATTTACAAGTACCGCTTCTATTGAAAATTGGGATTAAACAGGGCTCTCTACCTCGTGTATCAGTCTGTTCTAGTTCATCTAACTTAATATGTAGTCCCCTTTATGCTCTCTACCTAGTGCTACGTAAATTGTGTATAAAGACATACTAATGTAATGGAAAATATATCAAATAATATTGTTGTTAATGCATGATTTTACAAAGCAAAAAATCTAAAATATATTAAGCATACATTCAAGAGGAATTCACTTTTAAAGATCCAATATTAATGATCTACTTGCATTCAAATGTTCCAGTTCAAGAATGATGCAGGAGGTGCTGTACTTCACAGCATGTACAATAGCCAGCTGAATGCACTTCAGCTTGAAGTAATTGTTTAGTAAGTTGCAATTTGAACTGGATTGATGCAGTGCCTATAAATGACACATGCCTGTTCATGTACATAACAGAAAGTTGCCACAACACAGATTTGTTGATAAGCCTGCACTGTTTTGGTTTATGGTGAAAGTTCTGTATATAATGCATTCCTCCACTCAATGAAGGGAACAAATAAACAGATTAATGCTGAAAATACCCAGTAGGTATCAGTAAACATGTCCTTAGGTTTACAATGAAAGGTTATCAAGTACAAACCAATAAGACCTTATAACTGTAGAAAACTGTAGTACTGCAATAAAGAGTGAAAGCAAGGCCAAGTGGAATCAGGCATTTTGAAAATGATTTTTTTAAAAGGACAATGAAACTTTTTTTAACCCCTGCTTACTTGAAGGAAGTAAGGGTTAAATATATGTCCTGCTGGTTTTGGATACACATAGTTTTACTTACAGCAGGTCTGGATGTCGGCACAAGCTAACAGCGCGTGCACAGCCAATCAAAGCAGAGGCTCACCCTCTAGTCTGATTGGGGTCTGCAGAGTGCGGGCGTCTTTCTCTGTTAGGGCAGAGAGAGAACCTAATTTTTGCATGGGATAAGCAGTGGGAACCTAGTGCTTGCCAATCACTAATGAAACATATAATTACATGTAATTTATGATAACTAACTCCTGCAGGGGCTCGCCTCCCACCTTGACCATACTTCTGGGAGATTGGCTCAGTGAGCGAGTTCATCAATATTACTCACTACCAACCAAAGTGTTAGGGGAGGGAGCAAGCCATGCGCATCTTTCTTGGTCCAATTAACGCTGCCCCCCGCCTGCCGAGACAAGAAAAAAGTATTAGAACATGACCATGAATACAAATCAACCTTATCCACAGAGAGGGAGTGTGGGAAGTTGTTACTAAAAATAGCTGCAAAGGGAGGGATTAATAGGGTATTTATACACTACATATATACATCCTGTCTACCTGTCAATCACCTTACAGTCACACATACATACACGCCTCCACAGCCCTGCTAACATTGCCTGCCTACCAGGGAACAAATCAGTTAGTGGCACACATATAACATTTTTACATGCTCTTCTGCAAAATGTAGAATGCATGTGTGATCAGGGGAAACCAATCAATTAATCAAAGGCGCTTTTATATGAAATAAATTATTTTAAACCGAATTACCTTAAGTAATTGACTGCTGTACAATTATGAATTATACACTTTGCAGTGCAGCGTATACAAGTTGTTGTTTCACTCACAAATGGTTGATCTGTTCTTTAAGTACAGCTGTATGTTTGAAACTCTTCCCTTACAGACAGTAGGCAGAGTTAAGGTAAAATCTAGCAGGTTAATAACAATAAAACAATACAATTTCATAAAGTGTGATTGACTCAACAGTGTTATTAACAATATAAATAAAAGTCCAGTTTCAAGTGTATTGATCTCAGGGTGTTAGTTGAAGGGAGATAGGCTGGTGTATGTGATCTAGCAGATTATTGATTTAGAAATGTTGACCTAACCTTCTGATTTGTCATGGAACAAAGGAAGGACTCCTGGGATCTGCCCCAGTAGTGAGGAAGTGCTGTGCTGCTGCTGCAGCAGTGTGTGTGGCCAGACAGTCAAGATATGCTTGCTAATCTAGATTTTGATACAAAGGAAAGAATGCCTAGAGTGACAGATTCCATATCAGATCAGAAATGCTGCACATCTGACTGTATTGCTGACACAGCAATAAGATCCCAAGGGATTAATGAACTACCAGGTGCATTTCACTATGTAGCATTTAGGTTTATGTTTACTTCTTCTGTTATGTATAGAAAATATGATACACAGGAAAAGGTGGTGTTTTCACCAAAAAACAATGAAAAACAATAAATACCCTTGTGTGCAAACGCTGCCACTCTTGGCACTCCTCACTGTGCCATATGTAAATAGAAAATGGTCAGGCGCAGATTGTTACACAGGGAACATATAAAACAAGAAATATATATATAGTGCAACACTGTTAAAATATACTGTGCTGAAAGATAGTGTGTGTTAAATGCACTCACAAGTATACAGGTAAAACAGCTTCAAAGCAGATAATGTTCCATACAAACTTCTTGTTTAATAGAGTCCATATAGTAAAAACGTCTATCAATAAGTCCACAGGAGCGGCTGGTTTGGGGTCAATGTCTGGTGCTGATATTAGTCCAAAAACTCAACCCGTTTCTCCGGGTTAATGGCGGTAGTCCTGGCTTCCTCAGGAGTTGTAGTAGTGGAGAGGCTGAAGCTGTTTTATCTGGATAATTGTGAGTGCATTTAACACACGTATCTTTCAGCACAGTATATTTTAACAGTGTTGCACTGTATATATATATTTCCTGTTTTATATGTTCCCTGTGTAATAATCTGCGCCCTCGTTTCCTGACCATTTTCTATGTATAGAAAATATGCTGTTTCTATGTCAAAGTTTGATCCCTGAGCATGGTTTTAATTATTAGTTAAAAGGATGGAAATTGTGATTTAAAAAAAAAAAAAAAATTCAAATTTTACATTCATATTTTTCAATTTATTGTGAAGTACAAATAACACCAGCATATAATTGGAGGAGGATTGTAGTGCAATAGAGTAATGTACAAATAATGCACTTTTTTATATGTAGCCTGCAATACATTTCTTAAACCGAAATTTGATCACTATTTTCTATTTTGATACACTGTGGCATTTTTTTTCTGGCATTAATCATTGCATACATAAATAAATAAATTATGCCAATTTGTTGCATTTTTTCTGCAATCTTCTGAGCAGTTTTGGTTGCCTCTGTCAATGCACAGAGTGTAGAAAAGGTTAAATAGATATTCTGAATCTAGGATCATCTCTTCATCAGTTCAGACACCAGTAATGTTTATATATTTCACAAAAGTTACTGTTTGCACTTATATTGTTTTGTGCACAACATTAACCTCAATGTGCAAAGACCTCTTTTGAATGGCTGTGCACAGTACATAGTGACATAAATGGGAAGGATCTGACATTCTGTGACAACAGGGAGGCAGGTGTATGACCTGCCAAACAGGCATGATTTGTACTATCATGGCCTCAAAGAAGTGGTTGACTCTGCTTTGTATGTACCACAACAGCTGCCCTGAGACAATTAAGTAGCAGCTAAGAGCCAGCTCACTCCATCACAGTCAGAATTCATGGCCCACATGTGTGAGCTCTCCCAACCCTTTCAAACATCCACACTAAAAACTGAGTGGTACAAATACCTGGGGGAACTCTTAATCTTAACCCTCGGTCTATGAAAGCAGAAATAGTCTTTCTAACAAGAATCAATAGTATGCATTAGTCTCATCCTCAATCTGTTTGCTGTCCAACTTGATAAGTCACAGGCCATATATGGATTTTAGGCGTAAAAGCTAACAACTGATCTCAAATGTTCACTGGCAAGAACAAAATAACAATGATAATATATTTTTATTTGTACAAAATTGTCTGGATTCCATAATAATGGACGCATATTATTTTTTCCTAATTTAACATGCTCAAACTATAGTGTTGCTTAACCCTTCTAGGTATGACAACTGGTATAGTATATATTGTAAACAATAAATACATAACTACTTAAGTGTTCTGAGAAAATTGACCTTTATTGATGGAAAATAATGAAACATGCTCTTGCATTATCAGAGGTGTAACCTTTTGAGAAAATAATGTTTTAAATTCAGACTGATAAAAAGGGCACTTGATTTGGAAGTCAGCCAGTCACATAACAGATCAGCAAATCATTTGCTGGTAACTTCTTCATCTTGATGCTGAACTGCAAGTCACTTTCTACCACTGATTTGGTTTAATTGATCACTTTACAACATTCCAAGTAAGAATTAATAAAACAAATCTGCCTTTCGTAGGATAAATTAGCATATTATGTTTGCCTGTTGCCATCTCCAAGACAGGTGCAGATCTATGTGGGTTATGTGTTTTGAATGTGAGTCAGTAGCTGACCTACATGCTACACTCGCTGCTCTCTTCAAGAGACAGGTGACAGATTAATCATCTCCAGCCCTTATGCGATCATGCTCTGCCCATCTGCTTGGCAGACTTCTAATGCTGTTTGCAGTCCATGTGTCTGAGCTGGGATAAGACAGTTGAAGGGTAAAAGACACATGACACACTATGGGGCCTGGAGGATACCTTGCTTTTATTGTGTCTGAAATAATTGGATGTGTTGTGATAATTATGTGTTATATAAGGCTATATTTAAAGCCAACGTTTAAACTTTTTATGTTACTTTTTTCAGTTTTCTTTTGCATTTAAACTGGTTTCCATTTTCAGAAATTACCTCTTTTTTTTGTCAAACTTTTTGGAGTTTAGTTTTTAGTCCATAAATAAGACATGTAAAAGAAGTGCTTTATTTGGAAAAATGTATTTATTATGACCTTAGAACAGGTGGTGGAATTCTTAAATGCTTGATTAAAAAGAATATTAAAACATGATGAGTCAAGTCAATCTGTATTAAATTAAATCTGTAATAATATTATTGCTATTAAAAAGGGAAATAGAAGTCTGAACTTATTTGCATGTTAAATTTACTTTAACTCCTTACCTCTGCACTGGAAGCCATAATATTTTGTGTGCAGGCTCATAAAATATATTCAGAGTTATATATTATAGCCTGTGGCAATAGAAGGCCTGTAGTAATTTATGCCTTAATATTAGTCATAATGGAAAGGCAAGGGCAGGTTGTTATTATTTGCACATGGACTTTTATAAATATATAAATATAGAAAGAGAGTAAATCACTCACCTAAACTAGCATTTATAATCAGTGGATGCTGCAGAAGACCAAATAGCTATACACAATCCAAAGGGATCAGCATACTCACATCAAACAAGTCACAAACTCTCAAAGCTACTTAACCCCTTCAGCACCATGCTTTTCTTTATTTTGATGTCCATTCTGGACAATAGCTATTTTACAACTTTAGCTATTTGTGAGTTTAAATAAAAGTGCCTGATTGCTTCTTAAATTAATCATATTCTGTTTTTTTAAGGACAGATAGGGCTATCACTTGAGAACACGTTTTTTTATATATTTAACTCTTTGTGTACTGTATACATTTTAATAAAGAATGTAAAAAAATGATTTTCTCATAGATCACATCAATAAATGCAAAAAATAATGGTTGATCCTGGTCTGCCTAACTGTTAAGGCAACCAGGATCAACTTACCCCATCTCTCCTCCTAAATTTGGGGGAGGATGGCAATGGATTGTGATATGCCCCATGACATATCACAAAATCCCATGCAATGGCTGAGGCAGCCTATCTCAGCTATTGCAGGCTAAGAAAGACCCTTGTTTGGGTGTTTCAGACTTGCCTCCATCAGACGCAGTCTGAAACACCCATCACCCGATTTGCATAGGGTAATTGGGTGTGATTGACAGGTCAGGGATGATTGTCACTGGCCTGTCACTTTAAGACACCGTAATTGTACTATTTTAAAGGTAGCCCATACATGTAGAGCATTGTCACCAAAGCATTGCGGGCCCGTACATGTACGGGCATTGTCGTGAAGAGATTGAAAACACCTTTGTAAGTTGGAGATTTAGTCCCATTATATGACCATATTATGCTTAGTATCCAAAAGTAACCTCACCACAAAGTAAACTGGGCTTCCACTTGTTGGCAAAGAAAAATGACTGCAGCTCACTGGTAGGTGCCAAAACTGGATGCTCTGAGCACTTCTGACAGGCATGGCAATGATAAAAGAAGAAATGGGGAAGTTGGCACTCCAGAATGCTTGAATAAATCAATAATATTTATTGTGAAAGGATCAGTCCGCAGATACGTGCAGGAACAGAAAGAGACACAGATTGTGCATTTCGCGTTGAAGAATGCCTAATTATAAGTTTGGTAGCCCACCACTACGTCAAATTACTAAATTTAGATGGGTCCTAACACCAAATATTTTTGCTTATATTGGGCTTAAAGGAAAACTCCCACCAAAAAATGAAAAGGTTTTATTTTATATTGTGGATTTCAGAGATGTCTTTTGTTTTTGTTACGTGACTGTATTTAATAAAATATGTACCTAGGCAAGAGTCTAGACAAGAGTGACTGGGCGTCGACATTTTGTGAAATATAGTGTTTTTGGGTGCCATCCCCTAGTGAATTTGCAGCACTAGTATCTCGCTTTGGGGCTGAGGATCGAGAATGCAGTCTATAAGTCAGAATTCTGATAATAGACTTGCATTGAATGGGAGGATAATGTAACTATTGCATCACAAGGGGGTGGAGTTAGGATCCTGTTGATCAGGTTAATCTCCTCTCTTTGTGTTGGAAGGCAGGTAAAAAAAAGTTTTACACAGCCACCTAGTCCTGCCCACTATGATACACAGGAGCCAGTAAGAGAGCAGGGGAATATCTTATGACATGATCATGCAGGCTTTGACCACAGTTGTAAAGTGAGACTGGCTGGAAGATTTTGGACGATGTTACATCATGGGAAATATTCACAAAATGGAACCAAGAGATAAACACCTAATTTTATTTTTCCTTTCATATGTAATTAATAAAATTTTATATATATATATATATATATATATATATATATATATATATATATATAAAACAGTGGCTTATGATTTCTTTTGTGTGTTTGTTTCAAATGACGAGGTTATCTAGTTATATCTTATGTAAATAGTAAGGTCCCTTTAATCTATTCAAATGTATTGCTTACCAAACAGACCTACTAAAGAGACACTCCTGTGTTGTACAATAGGAAGGCCCTTTGCTCCCTGGTAAGAAATACATTTGAAGAGATTGAGCAAAGGGGGCAGCGTTATTTTGGTAGAAAATAGATTTGCCTTTTTTGCGATTATAAACATCAATGGGTGAACTGTGATGAAAGTTAGGCCAAAAGGAGATAGAATAGTATAGAAAGTCACTGATTAATGCAAGTACCTTGTCAGTTCACCTCAGTTAACTGTTTACTGAATAGACTTCAATGTTTCTTTGTCTTACATCTTTTTTCATAAGTGTCTGTCAAGTGTAGGAAACACCTGCACATACTGCAGCAAAGTGTCACCAAGCTTGGCACATGTTTTGTGCACAATGATACAGGTGTATGAGAAAACGTTAAACAGAAATGTCTTCAACTCCAGCATCTAGAAATACACTTGTCCAATCAATTACTTAATGGGAAGGGTATACGATAATATTGAGTGAGAAATCTGAAAATCTTTATGACCTTATGAAAAACATTATAGAGGTCTTCCAGTGCTTGTATATGCAAAATGTAGTGTACTGATAATGAGCTGAGGGCACATCCATCCCAATTTATGCAGGGCAGTCATTATTTGGGAACACTATTCCACTGTCATGGATTCACCCATCAGTGTCCCAGTTCTGTAGGTACTGCCTGCTAGTCAAACTGGAAACTACGCCTCAAAGACTGGGTCATCCTTCAAAAATATTAGGAATAAAGTAACGCAACCTGCTATTCCATGTATGGGTAAATTAAAAATTGGTTTGGAATGGAATTTTTAGGAATAGGCGTGCTTTATCTAAATTCTTGTGTCTGAGTAAGCTGTAGTTCATAGAAGAAGGACAGAAGTTCCTAAACCTGCTCTTTAGAATGATTAACATTACAGATTCATATCATACATTTTACTGGAACACAAGTGATAACCTGACTAGGACAAGTGACTCTTTTTGTGCCGAATAAACAATACTCTTAAATCCTGATTTCTTTTTGATACTGGTGGAGAGTTTGAAATAAAGTAAACACAGCTCTAAATGTAGATTTTTTAAATGCATCATAGTTATTGGAGATTTCTTTTTTTAACAAAAGGCATCAGATCGTCTAGGCCTGGTTAGGAGGCAATATGGGAGAAAATAAGGTCATGTCATTGAAATCAGATAAGACAGAGTAAATGCTCCACTAGTTAAGTGACATGAAGAGTGAATTTGTAACCTTTTGGTTTCAGGAGAGATTCCCACATAAAAACGGATAGTGTGCAATTAATGGAGTGAACACATGGTTCCAAAGAAATAGTTTCTGGATGTCTACCTCCTGGGAATGCAACACTATCACTGAGAACTGCATCCCCTGGGCTTGTTAGTTATTTGCTCCTATGGTATTAACGATTCACTGCACCAGGCACATATTTCCAGTTTTAGCAGAATATTAATAGTATAGTGATAATAAATAAAATAAAACATTATTATGTGTAAACACAGATTATGATGGGCTATCTTTATACACAAATACACCAACTGTCCCTCATCTATAGCAAATGTAAATATGTAATGGGCTGCATTATATATTTTTTTTACTTGAGGAGAGACCTACTCTAAAGATCATGAATGCACATATTTATCTATCGATCTATCTATATATGTATTGTACATACTGATATAGATACACATATAGATACATACTTACACACACACAAACCTACTTATGTGAAGTTGGGCAAAAATATAATTGGGGTCATGAACACTTGAATTAAAGATTCAACAATTCTAAATAGTTAACTAAAAACTGTAATACTTATTCATTAAAAAGTGATTTTCTAAATCAGTTACTTCTCCAACTTGCCTGCCTTTCCAACTCAGCTAATAATGGCCTATTTTTGCAGTTCACTTGTCAGATCACCACATTTCACCTTTTCATGCACCAATAAATCTGAATGTAGTTTTTACAAGTTGGAAAGCATTTTGCTGCCTGCCAGTGCACGAAGCAAGTTAATCAACAAAAGGTACATAAACTAGGTTTCCTTTAATGTGTGTATGCTGAATGCTGTTCCCAGTAAGTATGACTACAACATGCAAAAGCATAACTACATTCCTCACACTGCAGACTTGGCATTCACTGTGATTTGCGATTCTGGTATAATTCAAGACTATCACTGAAAGCCAAGCCACATTTCAAATCAATGTAACTCACTTCCTTGCACTTTTATTGAAATGTAACTTACAAATCCCATTAGGTTTCATCTAACACACAGTACGTTTTTGCTGGCATAACAACTGTATTGCAAAGGTTACAAACTACAGATTATAAGTTACAAAAGCAATTCTCCAACTCGGCTATAGTTCCAGGTCAGGTTTTTCAGTTACACTTGTGCAACACAGTTCTAAATGTAACAATATATGTAGTTTAGGGAATAAACTCTGTTGTTACATTTTGACTATAATTTGTAACCCAGATAAAAAGTATTTTTTCTGTTTTGTCTATTTGCATAGTATTACCTTCTGTGGCAATGTTTGGAGATTCATATTCTAAAATCCAAAATTATTAACACTGATAAGCTAACTATGTTTTGAGGGCGACATTTAATCTGCTGGCCTACATTGAGTGTGGTGTATAAACATATCACAAGATTATGAATGACAAAGGAATGCTATAATCTGTGTGCAGATAGTCCACAACATATTGCATCATTATCAGCGTAATAAACTTACAATTAAAGAGCTAGCTAGTACCACTTTCTGCATATCATGCATACACTCATATTCCTTGGGTTAATATTATTTCTTAGAAAGGAAAGAGTTGGCATGGGGCTCACCACTAATGTCACATTGACCCACCAGTCCCTGAGCTGTTAGTAATGAACAGTGTGCCATTCTGGCAGCACACCAGGTCATTCTCGGCTTTTAGCACAATGATTGATTTGTAGTCGTACTTTTAATTCTCAAATGAGAGAAAACAATAGCACAGAAATAAATTATATTCATTTTCTCCGTACTGTATATAACCTGCCTGAAGATTACAGCTAGAATCACAAAATACATTGTATATTTAACTGTTAACTGTTGCATATGTTACAAATTATTTTTTTTTTGCAATTTACATGTTTACAATGAATACATAACACGGTTTAACCCCTTCCTGATGCTAAGACGTACTATTCTGTCCTGATTTTCAGTGCCTAAAAGACACTAGGACTGCATAGTACGTCCAGCGTTAAACAACTCATCGCGGCACCCCACGGGGAGCTATCCCGCTGCAGGAACTTGCAGCGGGATCCCATCTGTCGGATGAGGCCACTTTGAATGGCCTCAGTCGGACAGGGGAAATGTAGCCGGTGCTCAAAGGATGCACTGGGTTTAGGCACGCCTCTGTGACATCACACGTGACTATTAAGACCCTGATCGGGTCTCTGTCATAGTGTTCCTGCCTACTGGTCACCTTGTGACTTTTTGGTCTGAGACGCAAGGACCATGCGTCGCGAAGGGGTTAAGTTATATCCAAGACCCAAAGATGAAAAGTTGTCAGCACTTGATGGGTTTGCAAACTGATAAGTAGGAAATGGCAGGTGTGGGTCTGTTATTAAACCACACCCACTTATCTGTTGCAGGCTTAAAGGGACACTACCACTTACATAAGATGTAATTAGATTACCTGTGCATTTAAAACAAACACATATATAAGACACATCCCACTGTTTTTTTCTTCTATGTTTGAATTAATTGCATATAAAATTAGGTGTTTATCTCCAGCAAAAATTTTGTGAATTTTACACATGAAGCAACATTCTCCAAAGTCTTCCAGCAAGTCTCACTTTACAACTGTGGCCAAAGCCTGCATGATGATGTCATAAAACATCTTACTGGCTCCTGTGAATCATAGTGGACAGGAAGAGGTGGCTGTGTACAACTTTTTTTTAACCTGCTTTCCAACACAAAGAGAGGAGATTGACCTGATCAAACAGGATCATAAGGATCCGTCCCTTGTGATGTAATAGTTACATTATCCTCCCATTCAATGCAAGTCTATGATCAGAATTCTGACTTATAGACTGCATTCTGTGTCCCCAGACCCAAAGTGAGATACTAGTGCTGTAAAGTCACTGGGGGGTGGCACCCAAAAAAACTATATTTCACAAAATATTACACCCAGTCACACTTGTTGAGTAAAATATTTCATAAAATAAACTCATATAACAAGAACAAAAGACATATCTGAAATCAACAATGCAAAATAAAAAAAAAAGAACCCTTTTCATTTTTTGGTGGGAGTGTCCCTTTAACAGAAACAGACAATCTCTTCTATGTGCATGGTGTGCATTATGGAAAATGTGACCCTAGGGGTGCCACAACATAGAAGAGGACCCTAGCTTCCACATTTAAATGCTGTTTATACTGAGAATGAAGAGAATTTAAAAAAAGATGAAAAATGATCTATACATTGTATTAACTAACAATGTGCTTTAGATATGTCAAGTCTGTCATGTCTCCGGTTTATGACATCACTTGTGGCTTAATATGCTAAATAATTGCTTTTCAGTGGGAAATGTATAATTTGCATATCAAGCCACGGGTGAAATGGGTTAGGTAGCACTAGGGGTTTTGCTGTGCTTCTTATTCTGTGTCCTTGTTAAACCCACTTGATTTGTCAGCCCATCCGTCAGTTAACAGAATTAAGAAATTGCAGATAAGCTGAATTCTGCTGCACTCTGCTGGTGACAAAGCTGTTTCAAATACTAAAGTAAGTCATTTTCAATGTGATGCAATCCTGTGTACAGGAACTGCAATCATTTAGGGGAAGGGGGGAGTTCTGGAAGTGATGCTGACTGATTTTGTGTGTGTGTGTGTGTGTGTGTGTGTGTGTGTGTGTGTATGAAAAAAAGAAAGAAAAACAATCAACGTATTTGTCCTGATTCTGAGAGTAAGATTTGACCTTTGTAAATTAAAGGGCAAATATTAGTAGTTCATTTATGTTTGTAAACAGTGAGCTTCCAAAACTTGTGATACTGAGACTGTAACTTTAATAGGGGTTACCAGAAATGTATATTTTCCAAAGTAGATAACTTTGGGAATTTTACATGAGGTATTTTGACAATTTTCACCATTAATATCGGTCACATTATATGCACATTTTATATTTTGGCTTTACATTTGAAAAGAGAATTCTTCCCATTCATTGCTTTTTTTTTGTAAGGCCCAAATTTGATGCATGTGGATTTCAGTGTTTAACCCCTTAAGGACTGAGGTTGTTTTAAGACTTATGCTGTTTTTGTGTTTAGCTATAATTTTTTTTTCTTAAATGTACCCTCACATATTATATACTGTTTTTATCGCCATAAGTAGGGCTTTCTTATGATACCATTATTTTCATCATATATTGTAATTTACTATAAAAAAAACTATCATAAAATATGATGAAAACACTTTTTTTTTACTTTTTCCCCTAACAGATTTTTGACCTTTTGACCCCAACCTGATGATCAAATGAACCCTAATCCTAAACTTAACCCTAATTCTAATTCTGACCCTTACTCTAACCATACCCTAACTTTACTATAACCCTTACTGTAACCCTCAAACCTCAAGCGTTAATAGAATGTTTTCCTTGAACATTTGGGCAATGTTCCAGCCTACTAAGTGGGCAAAAACCATATATAAAATTAACTGAGGTTGAAGCTCTGAAAAATGCAAAGATGATCAACCCAACTGCATCAGAGCCCTTTTCATTGCTGTGGGCTACTAAAATATGTCCATACTGAACCATAAACAGGAGTATTTGGGAAATACAGAAGCATAGAGTGTGTCAATGGATAAAAACAATTTGTCCCATTTAGCCTGCCCATGCTGCCTGCTGCAAAATCCTCATACACTATTTGGTCCTCTTATATTCAGAATAAACTTAATATTATTCCATGCATTCTTAAACTCCTCCATGGTATTACCCTCCACCACTTCTGCTGGAAGACTATTCAATGTACCCACCACCCTCTCAGTAAAGTAATACTTTATGATATTACTGTTAAACCTCTGGCCTTTTAATTTAAAGGATAACTAAACTTTTTTTTTCACTTGTGCTAGCGGGAGGATAAACTTGTATTCTGGTTTGTATTTTTAATAGTACATGCCTGTTTATACTGTGACTGGCAGCTGCTATGCTTCCCTGGGAAGCAAGCAGCCCGGTCTGGTCAGCGACTGTCTCTCTCTGCTAGGTAGAAAGAAACCCTCGTTTTCAAAGGGGATTGACAGAGGGAACCTTAACCAAATTATTAAGCCTTTCCTGAACATTAATTGTGTTTGGTATTATTTATGTATTAAAATAAATAGAAATGGCTAAATGTTTTTATTTATACACAATGGTGTCATATATAAACATGGCGTATATGCAGGTAGCGCCAAATAGTCTGCAACACATTTTGTGACTCTTCACCACCTCTGCCGTCTATGTACTTTCTGGTTGTGCCAGCACCCATTGCAACTGTGCAGCCATTGTATAAAAAAGCAGGTGCTGGAAAGCGCCTGATTAGTGTCTAAAAACCACTACCAAAATTCTACACAGTGTTTGGTAGAGGTCCCTTTCCCACATTGAAAAGTGTCAGGATTTATAAAAAGGCACAATCGCCGTTATGCATAACCAACACCGAATGCACCTTTTTTTTTTTTTATCAGTTCATGAGTTTTTATATGATCAGCTATGTGCATCCATTTTTTTGCACACACATTTTGTGAGTTAAATTATACTTCTGTATACTGTTTATTTGAGTATGTAGGCTGAGGTGACAAAATCACCCCCCTCATTCCTTTAACTAGTGACCTTTACATTTCTCAAGGGCGTTCAGTAACCTAGGCCTAGTTGAGAAGATCTGATGTAGATAATATGCTTCTGCTTTACCGCATCCTGCACAGTGATATTTCACTAACCAGACTCAAATCATATTCTTGGCATCCTCCTTGTCTGTTGTCTATTACTGTTGTCTTATTATTAACCTTGTCACTTGTAGTAGCAGTAGGTGTGCATTGTAATATAACATTGCATTATATTCTCCATCACCACAGCAGTCTTGATGAACGTGTTCGAAAATGATGCAGCTCTTGGTAAACATGTGCAGAAATGATGCCGGACACGGCTGACTGAAAAAAACATTTTCTAAGATGACAAAAAGGAGGTACACAAATATGATTCAATTTGCTAGCACATGTATTGGAATGTTTTTGTAAAGTTGTTTATGGGGTGGGGGAGGGACACTCTGGGGTCCATAACTACATAGATAGAGGGGAATGCAGATGTCAGCATTTGAACTGCATTTGCATTAGCCCACCATCAAATTCTGACATCTGCATCCCAGATCGCTTAGCTCTAGGAATATACACCGCTCAGCCATAACAGTACGACCATTTGCCTAATATTGTGTAGGTCCCCCTTTGCAGCCAAAACATCCCTCACTCATCGAGGCATGGACTTTACTACACCTCTGACTGTGTCCTTTGGAATATGGCACCAATATGTTAGCAGTAGTTCCTTTAAGTCCTGTAAATAGCAAGGTTTGCAAGGTTTGCATAGATTTGATTTGTTAGTCCTTCACATCCCACAGATGCTTGATTGGTTGTAGATCTGAGGAATTTGGAGTCCAAGTCAACTCCTTGAACTTGTTGTTGTGTAACTCAAAACATTTCTGAACCATTTTTGCTTTGTGGCAGGACGCATTATCCTGCTATGAGACTAATGACAGGGTGTATATGGTCTGTTACAATGCTTAGGTAGGTTGGTATGAGACAAATTAACATCCACACGAAGGGAAGACCCAAGGTTTCCTAGCAGAACATTGCCCAAAGCATCACACTGCCTCCACCGGCTTCCCACCAGTCATAATGTTGTGGCTGATCAGTTTATATGTCTTTTATTTTTTGTTTCCCTATTATGAATGTTTTAGTAAATCTGAAAGTTCAAAAATATGTGTGTTCCAGTCAATACATATATTTCCAGAACTAGAAAATATTTCCTGAGTACCTAAATACCCATCAGTGATGTGAAGAGCTGGGAGTTGTCATAATTAATTCACTAAGAAGAACATGATACACATATTGGCTGGCTGTGTCTCAAAATGCACATTAACAAAAGAAATATTTAAAAATAGCTAGGAACAAAATATTTGTTACAAAATAAGGAAAACTTGACTAAAGTGGTATACTAGGGACATTTGCACAAATACAATGTAGAATCCATTAAGTACGTTTTGTTTGTTTATTCTGTTAAGTGCTATTTTTGTAGAGTTTGTTTGTACTCGTGATTTTACAGAATATGTATCTAAATGACCTTAACCCCCTAGTGTCCAAGGCTGTTTGTACACCTCTGCGGTGTTTGTGTTTAGCTGTAATTTTCCTCTTTCTTGTTTAATGTTCCCACATATTATATACTGTCTTTATCACCATAAGAAGGGCCTTTTCAAGATACCATTATTTTCATATTATCATATTTATAATTTATTTTAAAAAAACATAAAATATGATGAAACCCTTAAAAAAACCACACTTTCTAAATTTAACCTGCAAATGTTTTGACTCATCTACAAATGGTAAAAAAGGCCCTGTTTAAATAGTTTGCAATATTTGTCGTGGGTTTAGAAATAGCCAGTGTTCACAATTTTTTTGCAAATTTTCCTAATCATTTTCCCCTACAGTGACAGCAACGGTCAATTTAACCCTAACATAACTGAAAACCTAACTCTAACCCTAGATTGCAAACTTAACTATTGGTTATTATTGACTACCAACTACAAAAAAGCAGCTGAAATTGTGATCCACTGCTTTCGAAGCTCTTGCCCACATCAGAGCAGCACCGTATTGGAGAGGTACCTGCCTTTCCAGTATGGCGCATAAAATCTCTCTTAGGATCAATCATATGTGCACAGAAAATATGTTGCCCACTCGCCACAGAGAGGCTGGTGAGTGGAGGGGGCCTGGGCTCAAGTGGAGCTGGGCCATGTCCAGGGGTGCAGGGGTAAGTCATTATAAGTTCAACCTCAGAAACATTTCTGTAAGGGGCCTCAAAATTTCGGATGGGAGCCCTGGCCTTGGATGCCAGAGTACAAATCAGAATTGTGTTAGGCTGATATAATTCAGAATATCACTAGAGTGCTATTAAAAATAAAAATGCATGTCCAGTTAAGCACTTATTAATAAAATTTCATTACATTATATTAAGAGAGTCAGGGAATCTTCTGTACATTCAAGAATATTACCACCTCTCTCTTTGTGCTGCCAATGCTTCGTCCTCTGCATCAACAGAGGCATGCACAATTCTCAGCTAACTTGAAGTATCAGTACAATCTAAAAAGAAATGTGGGGAATGTTCTGTATGTGGTACCTTGCAGTTCATTAGTAGTGTTACATTGAAAATAAATTCATTGTGGCTTCTAAATTCAGTGACATCATTGACCAGGAGTACAAAGGGTGCAGTCTATCTACCTATGCTTAATTTTTCATGCTCCCTTTAACCCCTTCGTGATGTTAGGACGTACTATGCCGTCCTGACTTTAAGTGCCTTAAAGTCGTTAGGACGGCATAGTATGTCCTGTACTAAACAGCTCATCGCGGCTCCCAGCGATGAGCTGTTTTCGGATCACGCTGCAGGCACTTACAGCGGGATCCCACCTGTCAGATGAGGCCACTTTGAGTGGCCTCAGTCTGACAGGGAAAATGTAGCCGGTGCTCAAAGCGAGCACCGGCTACATTTTGCTAAATCGCGCTGTGCCCGAACTTTCGGGTTCGGGCACGCCTCCGTGACGTCACACGCGACGTCCGGAGGTCTCGCGATTTTTTGGCAGGGTCCCACACACTGATCAGGTCTCTGCCAGAGTGTTCCTGGCTACTGATCACCTTGTGATCGGTGGCCAGGAACAAATTGTGACGTTTTGGTGCTTGCGTCGTTTGGGACGCAAGCACCATGCGTCACGAAGGGGTTAAGGAAAATGCTGGTGTTAGCTACTATTTTGTAATCAACCTTTAGGCTGAGCTCACATGTTTCAAAACTTGCAATGCAAGTGTGGTTTCAAATAGTTCTGTGTGCTGTGATGTAAAAGGAGGGCTCCCAGACATGGGCAGAACCGTTGCTATTTGGAACAGCAGTAACTATCATACTTTATATTTGTAGTAGTTACATTGTGAAGTTCTTATTTACTGATATTTTTGAATAGTGATTGTGGGATCGCTCCTTTAGCAAGAAAAAGCTAATTTGCACAAGATGTGTGTTAAGCAGAATAAGTCAGTTATGTGGGATGCTGTGGAGTAGTGCTGTAGTTTAAAAATAAAAGTTTACTCAGGACATTCTATGCAAAAATGATGGGGTATCTGTGAGCTAATACCTGTTTATGGCTTTTGATTATTAAGTTATTATGTTAGGAGTGATTGTCCACTCTTAAGTGAGCTGATCATTTGTTCAGATTCTTACTAGAATGAAACAAGGTGTTCATTTTGTTCCAGCGATTCAATTAAATAACAGAATTAAAAGTGTGAAAATAGCATAACTGCAAAACATAAAACAGTGGAGAGAAAGCTCATTAGCCCGCATTAATTTTCTTGAGTAGAAATGATCTGATAAGACTCTGAAGAAAGCAGATGCCCCGGCAGCCTGCCTGGGAAGGATCATTAGACACCTTCGAGATAGGTAGCATTGCCTGTATTTACTACACATTAGCATTTCAGTCATTAGATTACACAGATTAACTGGCCTGCTGCAGGAGATAATATGTAAGCACAAAGTACAGTCCGTCTACAAATAACTGTGTCACCAGAGCCATTTTTAAACTGCTGCACTCCTATGGGTTTAGGGTGACCTATTTGTTTCTCTATGACATCTGACTATGGCATGTATAACACACACATCACTATGCATGCGTTTTTAATGAAGCAACTGTATACTACAGTTTTATTATGATATTTTATGACATTTCAGTAAACCGTTTATTAATATACAATACAAAGCACTACAAATAAATATCTGCTTTTTCTACTTTATGGAGGTAATTAAGTTTTCAAATGAGAGAAGGGGATTTTTGCATCACAGGTACCCTTTCTATTTGTATTAGGATTACTCTGCATCACTGCCCAGCCTTTCAGTGATCCGTTTTGGGTTGGAGACAAAGGTGATTACTCAATCATAGTCCTCTTGGATTAGGGTGACCACATAGCTGTTTCATTCGGGGACACGTATGACAAATGTACACACTGGGGCTGAAGACAGTAAAATATAGACTGGTCTGCTATCTTTATTCTGCACAATACAGCCCGGGAGTGTGCATTTTTCAAATGTTACCCGAATAAAACTGATGTGGTCACCTTATCTTGGATCGCTGCCCTGCTTCTGACACCATTTACCATATAATTTTAACTTATAGCACTTATAGCATATCTATGGTCTAGGAGGCACAGTTCGAAACTGGTTTAAATTTTTCTTTACTGGTAGATCACAGAAAGAAACATTTGGATCATTGGCATCAACAGAATTATCCTGTGGAGTTCTACAAGCATCTAGTTTGTCTCCCATGCTGACATCAGTGCTGGAACATACTGGCATAGTTGCCAACATTGGCCATGTTTCCAGCGACACATATTTGTTCCACATGCTGCAGGAAGAGCATGCAAAGCGCAGCCCAGTATGTAGGATTGATATACGCACAGACACAATCCAATTAAATAATCATGGTAGGTTCTATGAGATCTCCACCCTGATTAATTAATCCGATTCTGTCTGTGTGTGTATATGCAGTGGTGTATCTTGGTTTTGTGCTGTCCTAGGCAGACAAAATTCGGGCACCCCCCTACCCACGCTGCGCTTGCACAACATGCCCCATAACCCACATCACCCCATTACATACCTCCATTGCCCCCATAACATGCCCTATCACCCCCATCACATGCCTCCATTAACCCCGTCACCCACATTATATGCCTCCATTAACCCCATCACCCCAATTATATGGCTCCATTAACCCCATCACCCCATCACATGCCTCCATTAACCCCATCACCCCATTACATGCCTCCATTAACTCCATCACCCCCATTATATGCCTCCATTAACCATATCACACCCATTTTATGCCTCCATTAACCCCATAACCCCATTAAATACCTCCATTGCCCCCATCACATGCCCTATCACCCCCATTTTATGCCTCCATTACCCCCATTTAATGCCCCCTCACCCCAGGACTTACCCTGATCCCTGGTGGCAGGCAGCATGGTGTCCTACCATGCATCCTGTTCAGTGTTTGACATCAGAGCGCCGGGTCACGTGACCTGTCATCACCCCCCCCCCCCCCCCAAAAAAAAGTGCAAGGCTGCCCGTGCGTTTCTTAGGGATGCCTCATGGTAAAAATCGCACTGCATATATGCATCCTACATACTGCCAGGCTGCACTTTGCATGCTCTTCCTGACAAATATGTGTCCCTGGAAACATGGCTGATGTTGGCAACTGTGGAATGTAGACAAGATGGGTTGAATGGTTCTTATAAGCAAGCACATGTAATCGTTCCTTGCTCAAACTACATCAACAGGAATTAGTATTGACCAGAATCTACAAAAGAGGTTTAGCTACTAATTAGTAACATTGCTGAAATTTTTTGGAAATGTTTTATTAGTGCAACTGACTTATATTTTATTTTAATGTGTCACATTATTCTATTTAGTTAAACCAGTGACAGATTTGTTGCAGGTAACATTATCCAGTCCAGTTATAACATCACCCGATAGTATTAACTAAACACAACAGGTGAGGGAGGAATGAATTGCGGCAAAATGCTGAGTGAGTGTGGGAAGACCTACCACTGGAAAGTCACACAAACAAAGGGGCCTTGTGAAATTGCTTAACTTGCTGTGTGGACCACCCTGGCTGTGCACTTACTCAGCAGTTACTGAACACTAGCCACAGGAGTAAGACAAATACTTCCTATCACTTTCCAAAGTGCTGATTCCCACATAAGTGCAAGTCCTGTCATGCTTTTTAAAGAGAGAGATGAACCAGGCTCTAGGAAGGTAAAATGGATAAGATAGCACAGGAGACATGGAAAGTGCAGTGTGAGGATTAGGTTACAAGTATCTCAGACTACTTTGTGGTAATCTGAGTGCCACAGGGACCTACATTTGTGTACCATTTATTTATAACTTGTTTAACCAGGAAAATATACCTCATGATGAGATTTATAAAAGTGGCACACATAGAAATATTTCCTAACAATGGTACACTTCTAATATAATTGTACAATTTTAGTGTGTGTTTTTTTTTTGTTTGTTTTTACTTTTATATGTTCCTTCATTACAAAAACCCTAATTAGAATTTCTCCAGGTAGGTCCAAAAGTTTCAAGCATGCTACACTAAGTCACTGAGTAATTTCCCTCTTTCAAGAATAAAACACAAATTGTATGCTTTTTGTGTTTCTTGTGTAAGAGGATTATAGCCTTTAATGTTCTTTGTTTTTATGTTTTGGTTTTTTTTGGGGCGCATATTTTTGTAATCCTCATTCATCCCTCCCTTTGCTTTCTTATAAAATACATATTTTAGCCTTTCTAAAAGCTTATACAAGTGGATACATTTAAATATTTTTTAAAGTGGACTGAAGTGAAAGGCGGATCATTTTGTTCCTAATGAACATGACTGATATTGCATATCAAACATAACAAGGTGTTCAGGCACCAGACTTTTTTTTTGCAAACCACCCACACCAGTCATCAATCACTTCTTTCCGCTGTAACTGATAATTACTGTTGTATTTTGAGAGCGCTACAAGGAAAATATTGACAAATCATGAGCAATATCATTTGTAACCATTGTAGCTTGCCACCACTTGTAAATAGTCAGAACACTTGAATAATTATAATTGAACACTCCACCATGTTTTCCTAAAGGTCATCAGTTTTACTCTTGATGATTTGCTAATGGAGCCCTAATGAATCTATGCAGCCTCCCTAAATTAATTTCAACCGTGCTTTGCTTTTACTAGCTAATTACTTTGCCCTGACCAGGCACACACAAATATAAAGAAAGCATCAGTGAACATCATGTTGTCCCGCCTTTAAAAGTATTGTCTTGCTTCTGTGTTAAAATATAATCAAGCCTGACAGAAATATGTGAACAGAAAATCAGTTGTGCCAATCTACAATGTATTGTAATTACACTGACTGCAGTTTGTTTATTGGCGCAATGTTGTCGAATTCAAATCTCCACCTGAAATGTCTTCTGACGTTCAGTCAGTAGGGTGAGGCACAAGTCAGGGACAGTCGGTTTGAGGTCAACATGTTATTGATTGCTTTCAATCACGAGAGAAAGTTTTCTGAACATTGTTACTAATGCAAACACATCTGTCCTAAATGAGTGGGAGCCAAATTCCAGCCACTGTATTGGAGTCACAGTTGACAGGAACCTGCCTCCGTCTGATTACGTGTGTCAAATGTTGAATATACAGAGTGACGGTACACACAGAAAACTTACAAGTAACGCCATAGGTCAACAGGAGAGGTTAAAAGCCAGTGATTTGTAATGAGTTCATTAAAGGTCACCTGCCAGCACAACATTTGGTTTTGTTTATTTGAAAAAATTGCATCAAGTGTAATTAAATAGAAATTATTTAATTAAAGGATAAAAATAAAGCACCTTATTGAGTCCTTTTTGAATGTATGTAGCCTTATCAGGGGGTAGAAATATTTGTTATTTTTATTAATAATAAAAATAACAAAGTGTTTAACCAGGAAAGGTTCATTCAGATATTCTCTGGTTTTCCAAGTACGTCCGTGGAATGTTACTTTTGCCCAACATCCAGGGGATGTTACTATTACCCAATTTATGGTACTCATTTTATCTACTTTGGAAGGATGAAGGGCTGAGTCAACTCTGTTGGGAATTGAACCAGTAACCCCCAAGGGTTGGGCTAGATGTGCCTTTATATGACCCAATATTATAAACATTTCCGCACCCTGAGTGAGCTATCCAAAGCAAACAGGGCTCAATAAGGTACTTTTTTGTATTCTTTCATTAAAGCATTTCTTTTTAAAATGCCTTCACATGACACAATCTTTCATTTAAAAATAACCTTTTTTTGTTGTTGATCATTTTCCTTTAACTTCAAAATTGTAGTCAACCCCAAAAAACAGGAAGGTCATTATTTATCCATTTGTCAAGCACAAATGTTTGAATCCTGCATGGAAAAAAATGGAACAATAACCCTTTACCAGCTTCTCCAGTGTTTAGAAAGTATATTGTTTTAGTTTTTAGTGGCTAGTGAACCGCACATTTACCTATAAGTGTTTATTATGCACATGTTCACATTTAATCCATTGGGTAATTAGACATTTGAGTGATAGCATTATATCCTCAAACTGATAATTAACGTTTATATTGCTGTTTGTTTCATGAAGTATTGTCAATATAAATTATTTGTGCCCTTGCTGTGTCACTGTTCATGCTGTGTAACCTACACTGAGATGTTCTAAAAGGAAATATAGAACAGCTTAATTGCTTGACATACCAAATGTTTTTATATAAAACTATATGTAGTCTGTTGAATTGCCAGTGTGTGAGCATGTAAGTAGCACACAGTGTGATATGGCAACCGATGAAAGGCCCCTTTCTCTTAAGCAACATATTAAAGTATGTTAATCGAGACTCGGCTACCATCATATATTAAAACTCAATTTACTTGTTCCAAGCGCAATTTTTTTTTTAAAAAATTGCTTTTAAATTGTTCTTCTATGAACTACCATTCAAAAGATATACCAAAGGCTTTGTTCGAGCAGCCATCAGTTGCTGTGAGTGTGTCTATGTGTCAGTCGCCTAAGCAAGAAAGAAACCTTTTCCTTCTAGCAGTGTTAAAGAAGATGAATATGCTAAGAAGAATGCATATAAAATCATGGACTTGCGTCAACAGAGAAAACAATAGTGGTATGTAGCAACGTTCAATACACAGGAGTGAGTCACTGGTACCAAAAAAGACAAATTAAATTGAATTGGTATTTGCCACTTATAGTGTGAAGATACTATATGTCTTTAAAATATTTATAAGGTACTCTCCATCAATATCAATATTAAAATGAGATATACATTTTTTATAAAACAATAAGAAAACATAACAATGCTTTTATGTTCGTGTATATGCCACTACAAGTTACTGAGGTATCTCAATATAGACTAGCTGGCTCAACTGCCTGTAGAACAGAATGGATTCAGGTGGCTGGAGGGAATAGACAAAAATGGCACAGAAGTGCTGTTTGATCACGAAGATGGCACAGAAGTGCTGTACACACAGATGGCTGTGTGTGGACAAAGATGGCACAAACAATCTGTTAATGGACAAACATAGCAGTAAAAAGCTGTTTGGGGGCAAAGATATCACTGGTATGTTGTTTAAAGAGTGAGGGGGTACATGAGTTTAGTCAGGCCTAGGGCAGCAGAAAGCCTAAATACTGGACCTGACTCATTTTGCCTTTCAAGACTTCCTTAGAGTTCATATAGGTATAAAAAGAGAACTTTTCTTTTCACTTTCTAAAAATGTAGCGAATTTAAAAGTTGTTTAATGAGAAGCATAGAGAGATCGAGCTCTCTTTGAGCGTACTATACTGTTTACTTCTTGATATAATAAAACACTTGATGCTCACCAGAGCTCTCATGCAGGTTTACGAGCATTAAGTGTTTTATAATATAGTGATATAGGTGGCCTGGTTGCTGCTTCCAAGGAGCATGGACTGACTGGTAAGCGAATAATGTATTTTGTGATACATGCAAACAAGTTTTGTGAGTCCTACCTGTATATTCTGTTTACTTCTTGCACTGAAAATCACATTTTATTAGAAATGTCTGTTAGGCTGAGACCCTTTGGCAATAATTAAAGGTTTCTGCAAAGAACAGAAGCATTTTCTTGGAACAGAATGCATTTCAAGTACTTCTGAATATTGTGTTGCAGGCTGGAAAAAAACTGCACGATTCAGATCCATTTTAATCGTTCAGTGAAGGGAGCAAGAAGCAACTGAGCTAGAACATGTACATGTTGACTTGAATAGTTTTTCAGGTTAATGTAACATTGTGGCTTTGGCTCCTCTGCTAATGGAAACTTTCCTTTACGCATTGTACCAGAATACCATATTTGCAAGTAAAGAAAAAGCATCATTACAATTAAAATAATAGCAAAAATACACTGTTACCATCAGAGAGTATCCTTTTCACACAAAAGTAGCACCCCATATCCATGGGCAGTAACAGCATGCAAGAAATGGAGGGATGTTATATTTAAAAATGTTATATTTAATACATAAACATGAATTTTAGGAAGGTTTATGTGTGCATGTGTGAGATAAGATATCTGATTTCAAAGAAAGTTAGGTTCCCAGACCCACTCGCCCATCACTCAGAGGGCCTTTACCTCAGACAGTATCTCCCTCATCCTTTAAAAAAACAAGTGTACGGAGTGGCCAAATGAGTAAATTCACACTGCAGCAGGGGTTGAAACGAACACACCGAAATGTGCTATGTATAGATAAGAAACCCCAAGCAAGGATAACTTAATAAGACATCAATATGTTGTAAATAATGAAAGAAAACAAGTATATATATGAATTAATAATGTATAAAGAAATTCTTAAAGATAAAATGTGAAAACAAACAATAGTGAAGTAGTTACTGCTATATTGATTAACAGTAACTACAACACTACTGGTTATATTCACATTTTATTTTTTAACATGATTGCCTGATGATGTCCCCCAGTGGTAACAAGTAAATTGCTCTCATGATCAGTCAGGATTCAAACCTTGATTTCTGGATTTGCTGATGCATGTCCCTGTTCTAGATGCCATTGGCAGTTTCTATTTGCCTGTGATAGCAGTAGTTCTATTCTCTGCCCTACCTCTTTCCCACTTGCCTTCTGCTCAGGTGCTGGTTGTTGCTGTGATGAGCCCTGGGGCTATATGAACCTTATACTCCCAGAAATCAGAGCTGGTATGCAGGGCCGGCCTTAAGTGTTTCGGCGCCCCCAAGGTGCCCCCCTATACCGTCATGTTTGTCTTTCTACTCTCCCTCCTCATGCCTGTCTCTTTCCTCTCCCTTCCCATATTTGTCTCTTTTCTCTTCCTAACCATATCTGTTCTCCCCCTCCTCCACCATATCTGTTATCTTTCTCCCCCTTCTCCCCCATATCTGTTCTCTTTCTCCCCCTCCTCCACCATATCTGTTATCTTTCTCCCCCTTCTCCCCCATATCTGTTCTCTTTCTCCCCCTCCTCTCCCATAACTGTTCTCTCTCTCCCCCTCCTCCCCCATATCTGTTCTCTTTCTCCCCCTCCTCCCCATATCTGTTCTCTCTCCCCCTCCTCCTCCTCCATATCTGTTCACTTTCCCCCTCCTCCATATATCTGTTCTCTCTCCGCCTCCATATCTGTTGTCTCTCCCCCTCCTCCATATAAGTTCTCTCTTCCCCTACTCCTCCATATTTATTCTCTCTCCCCCTCCTCCCCCATATCGGTGCTCTCTCCCCCTCCTCCTCCTTCATATCTGTTTTCTCCCCCCTCCCTCCTCCTCCTCCATATATGTTCTAGCTCTCTCCCCTCTCCTCCTCCTCCTCCATATCTGTTTTCTCTCCCCCTCATCCTCCTCCATATCTGTTCTCTCTCTCCCTCTCCCCTCCTCCTCTGTTCTCTTCTCTCCCTTTCCTACTCTGTTCTCTCCTCACTCTCCTCTGTTCTTTTCTCTCCTCCCTCCTCTATTCCCTTCTCTCCCCCCTCCTCCTCTGTTCTATTCTCTCCCCCCTTCTCTGTTCTCTCCCCCTTCTCTCCTCCGTCTCCTCTATTCTCTCCTCCCCCTCTGTTTTTTTCTCCTCCCCCTCTGTTTTCTTTCTCTCTTCCCCCTCCTCTGTTCTCCCTCCCCATCCCCGCGCTGTCTGCTGCACTGGGCAGCATAAGTAATTGATGCTCGTGCTCCCTGTGCATAGTGATGATGCAAGGCATTGGATTTCTGATACCCTGCATTATCACTGCGTGCGGGGAGTGTGAACAGCACTTACTTATGCTGACCGCGGCTCTCAGTGAAGCAGATGCCGCTCTACTTAACAGGGTGGGGGTGGATCTTCACCTCGCACCAGGTGAGGTCCGCCCCCTTGCCAGATCCATCAGTTCGGCCGTGCAGAGGGCTGCTGAGTGGAGATCTTCTGATCTCCCCACCCACTGCCTCTACCGGCAAACTTTTTTTTTTTTACATGGCGCCGGCCCTGCTGGTATGCCTTGCTGGCTTCCTTTTCCGTTTGTCTTGTGCTGATCCAAAATATTTGAATTGTTTCCTGACCATCCTGCTATTTTCCAGTACACTGATCCATGCTGACTATTATGAATCCTTGTAACAAGAATGTATTGAGCAGAAGGATGTTAAAAAGGTGTGAAAAATATGTATTGTTACAAAAATAAAATAGACAAAACTGAATGCACAGTGCACAAACAATGCCACTCGCCATAGCAGGGAAACGACTAAGTACCTGGGAGATATGAAATGCGTCAGGTGGTTTCCCTGCTATGGAGTGTGGTATTGTTTGTGCACTGTGCAACAGTATTCTGATTTCTCTGTTTTATTTTTGTAACAATACATTTTTCTAATACCTTTTTTAACTTCCCGAGCTGCCCAATACCTCCTTGTTACTATTTCTGCCTGTGGTGCCACACATAAGAGACTCGGATCCTGGAGTAACTGCTGCTATTGCTGTTTGCTACCCCTGGTCTTCATGCATTTTGCAAGCTAGACCCTGGCTTAATTCCAGTTGTTACTACTACTTCTCTACCTGGCTATGTGAAACCTAATAAGGCCTCTGCTTGTGGGAGCTTAATGCCAGGGACTCCACCCCTGGTGGAGAGTGCTCACCCTGTGCAGGGCTTTTAGTCATCCAAAGCCCCTGTGATGGGGCCCTGTGATGGGCCACTCACAGCCTCAAAATGGAACTGGCAAATTAGCAACAACCTATGTTGTAAGGAAAGCATCAGGGTCTTTAATAAAGTCGACTTCAGCTTCTGGGACCATAAAAAAGTATACATCCAGTAGACCTGTGTCTTCTAGTCTGGAATGCTCACCATTCCGGTGAAGAAGAGTTTGAGAAATCCTATTATGCTAACTCACCTAACATCTCTTCCCCTGTTACTATTATCGGAACTTCCATAGCCATTCAACAGCGAATAAGTGCACCATTTTTTCAGCCTGTCAAGAACAGATTCTTGCATAAAACTACTGCTTTGGTCTCTGCATTAATATTCTGTGATTTCCCATTTTGTCCAGTCTTCTCATCTGATGAAGATTTTATTTGCGGAGCAATCAACAAATTTGCTATTCTACAGTAAGTTCTAAAATGAATAAGAAAAGTAGGAGAAGAGTCAGACGATCTAGTTTGGGCACTCTCAGCTCACCCATTCAGAGGAGGGTGGCATCACAATCAGCCAGGATTTGAACCCTGACTTGCTGATGCATGCTCCTTGGTCCTGGCTTGTTTCCTGATCATTCTGAATCCCAGACCCCTCCACTTTGCTCCTATTGTTACTACTACTCCTCTGCCTGGCTATGTCCAATGGGAAACCTAACAAGGCCTTTGCTTATAGGAATTCACAACCAGGTGATCCACCCTTGGTGGTCAGTGCTCACCCTGTGCAGTGCTTTGAGTCACCCACTACCCCTGTACCAGACTCCAGCACATAGTTGCCAACATTGGCCATGTTTCCAGGGACACATATGTGTTCCACATGCTGCAGAGAGAGTATGCAAAGTGCAGCCCTGCAGTATGTAGGATGCATATATGTACATACACAATTCAATTAATTAATCATGGTAGGTCCTATAAGATCTCCACCCTGCTTAATTAATTGGATTCTGTCTGTGCGTATATGTATCCACAGAGCCGTTTCTAGGGGTGGGATACTGGGGCTATAGCCCCGAGTCCCCTCTTCATAGACCTGAATGGAGAATCTGGGGCTAAAGTATATTTTAGCCTTGAGACTCCAGGGCAATAATTGTTTAAAAAAAAAAAATCGCTGAGCTTTCCTCCGTCTGAGACATAGTCCCAAAATCGGAGGATTAACCTCACGTGGGGGTGAGGGCAGATCGGGAGGAGAGGCTGCTATAGGGAGCTCTCTTCTCCTTGAGGTGCAGCCCACAGGCAAGTGCCTGCGGTGACCGCACCTCCTGGCCATACAGAACACAGCACGACAGTTGTAAGCTCCGCCCCTGTTGCACTCTGAGATCTGCTCACCTGATGTCAGATGACATCCGGCAGAAGAGCCTGAAGACACAGCCGAAAACGTCCTCCTCCCTGCAAGTAAACGGAAGGTAAGGTAAATAAAAAATAGAACAAATGTGTGACTGTGTGTGGGTGTCTCAATGTGTGTAAGTGTGTGTCTGGGTGTCTCAGTGTGTGTAAGTGTGTGTCTGGGTGTCTCAATTAGTGTAAGTGTGTGTCTAGGTGTCTCAGTGTGTGTCTGGATGTCTCAGTGTGTGTAAGTGTGTGTGGGTATCTCAATGTGTGTGTGTGGGTATCTCAATGTGTGTATGTGGGTGTCTCAATGTGTGTGTGTGTGTGTCTCAATGTGTGTGTGTCTGGGTGTCTCAATGTGTATGTCTGGGTGTCTCAATGTGTGTAAGTGTGTGTGGGTGTCTCAGTGTGTGTAAGTGTGTGTGTGGGTGTCTCAATGTGTGTGTGTGGGTGTCTCAATGTGTGTATGTGTGTGTCTCAATGTGTGTGTGTGTGTCTGGGTGTCACAGTGAGTATATCTGGGTGTCTTAATGTGTGTGTCATGATGTCAAGGTGTGTGTGTCAGGGTGTTTGCTTAAGTGTGTGTGTGTGTGTAAGGGTGTTTGCGTTAGTGTATGTGTGTGTGTAAGGGTATTTGGGTAAGTGTGTGTGTGTGTGTGTGTGTGTGTGTGTGTGTGTGTGTAAGGGTGTTTGAATAAGTGTATGTGTGTGAGTGTGTCTCAGGGTGTCGGTGTGTGAGAAAGAGAGAGAGAGAGAGACGGTGTGTGTGAGAAAGAGAGAGAGAGACGGTGTGTATGAATTGAGTCGAGAGGAAAATTTCATCTCACCAGTTTAGCTATACATTGTGCAGGGACAAACTGGGTGAGTTTTCTTAGTAGGAGGAAGCTAAATTGGTGAGATGAAAAATTCATATCACCTGATCTCATCTCAACTAACCTTTTAGTCTTTTAGTGAATAGCCCCCTTTGTCATCAGGTCCTAGTAATTTTTGTCCTTTTAAATATACTCTCCTATTCTATCTTGTTGATTCTCTTTCTGCCAAGTTTCTTGTCTTTCCTCCAACCTATGTAGATCTTTTAGTTTTGCTTGATATTTTTATCTGGTAAAACAATAAACAAATATAGTATTCCTTCTCTGGATATTGTCCAAAACATCGACATCTTTCTGGAGCTGTATGGGGGCATCTAGTAAGAAAAACCCAATACATTTTATGTACAAAATGTTTTTCATCTTTGCCCCATTTTGCATTTAACACTCAGATAGTAAATATAAGCAAATTGTGAATAAAAACATATGTGCAAATAAAAATGGGCATGTTTGTGAATATCTTATCTGCTTTTTTTTTCGTTAGCTAAAAGCTAATGAAATTCTCACACACAGAAAAACTATTTTTCACAAATGTCTGTAGCTTGTGCATAAATAATCACACTATGATTGTGCAACCAGAAAAATGCCCACTAAATATAAATAAATGTAATAATAATGCAAAATGTAAAAACACATGCAAACTGTTACAAATATTTGCAAATTACTCCATACTTGTGTTTTAACCAGTTTTTTCCCCACCCCGCTTGCTTAGTACATGACTACCGTAGTCTCTAGTATAGTACTAGAAGTGAGGTCTCATATAGCAAGATGAGTACTACCGTATTTGCTCGATTATAAGACGACCCTGATTATAAGACGACCCCCCAAACTTTGGATATTCCTTTACGAAAAAAACTAAAAGCCCTATGTGAAAAAAGTTAAACTTGTATATATTCACATGTAAATAGCTTTTTTAATAAAAAATTATATAAAAAAAATGCATTTCTTGTTTTTATTTCCTTTTATGTGCCAATTCTGCCTCTCTTTCCCTTGCCCCCAGCTTTGTCTCTCTCCCCCTCCCTTTGACTCCCCCCTCTCCTCTGTCTCCCCCCCCCTTGTTTCTCTCTGCCCCCCTCCCTCCCCTTGTTGCTCTGTCCCCCCTCCCTCTGTCTCTTCCCCTCTTCCTCCCCTCCTTCCTCCTGTCTCTTCCCCCCTCCCTCCCCCTGTCTCTCTGCCCCCCCTCCCCCTGTCTCTCTGCCCCCTTCCTCCCCCTCACCTGGAAGTCGATCCCTGGTGGCTAGTGGGGGCAGCCGGGGGATGTCTGCACGATACGTCCCCCAGCTGCCCGATTCTCCCTGGTGCCTAGTGGGGCAGCAGAGGATGTCTGCGCGATGAGCGCAGACCTCCCCTGCTGCCGCCCGGCACGATCGCCAGGACTTCTGTGACGAAAGCGGAAGTACCCGGCTTCTTCATAGAAGCCCCGGCGGTCGTGCCGGGCGGAAGCAGAGGAGTCTGCGCTCATCGCGCAGACATTCCCTGCTGTTAGAGAGGGGGATCCAGGTCCCCTGCAGTTATGCTGGGGACCTGGATCCATGTCTTATAGTCTGACCTCAATTTGAGGTCAGATTATAAGAAGACCTCGATTATAAGACGAGGGGTAGTTTTCAGAAAAAAATTTCTGAAAAAAACCTTGTCTTATAATCGAGCAAATACGGTATATTCCCCACTTGCTACTGCTGCAAGCACCCTGCTAGCATTCCCTGCTACTCTATAGGATGGCATGCCTACCTTTATGTCTTATGAATTAATTTCCATAAAGTCATTTTCCTTAGATATTGAAGTCAATACTGTACCTAATGTACTATTTTTGTTTTCACCCCAAGTGCATACTGTAATTTACTTAAATCATGTGTTTGAGTCTTAGGGGGTAATTTATAAAAGTAATTTGAGGGACAATGTTCTAGTGGAGCAGTCACCATTGACTTTTATAAGTAACCCCACTGTGTGTCTTCAGTAAACGTGTACACCTTATCTTCAAGACCTTCTGTTTTGTCAATAATACAAATATTAAAGAGAAACTAGCTGGCTAGCAGGGACCTCTCTAAGGCATCCCATTAACAGGGACTTATCTAGAAACCACAGGGCTTCATGCAAATATTGCCCTGGGGCCCTCAACTTCATGAAACAACATGTCCCACAGTGCCAGCTTTGCCACCAAACAGTTTGTCAGTGCCATATTTGTACCCACACAGCTTATCTGTGCCATATTTGTCACAAGCAACTTGACTATTCCATATTTTCCTCCAAATAGCTAGTATGTGCCATCTTACCCCCAAAACAGTGGTGTCTGTGCCATCCCTGTCTTCAAATAGCAAGTCTGTGCCAATTGTGCCCAAAAACAGCTTGTTGGTGCCATCTCTGACCCCAAACAGCTTGTTCATGTCATTGTTATCCCCAAACAGCTTGTCTGTGCCACTTTTGCCTGCAAACAGCTTGTCTGTGCCATTTTAACCCTATAACAGCCTTACAGGGCCATCATCGCCTTAACACAGCCTATCTGCCCTTCTTTCTCACACCACTTACCTGCAGGAGTGGTGTCTATTTCCTACTGCGCACACTGATTCAGCATGCAGGAATGTGATGTCCCTTGCTGCATGCTGGGTCAGACCATTTGCAGAGAGAGAGTGTGAGAGATAATCCGATTGGATGATCTCTACACTCTCTGTGCTGTGAGCTGCTGCTTTTTAATGGGGTGGATTTAGGGGTCACCTGGATCCTAGAGTGGTAGGCCCTGTTGCAGTTTTGAACCCTGCAACCATGATTGTTCCTCCCCTACCCATTGGTTACAAGATCTTCCAAATGCTCCATTGACTATAACTCTGTAACTCTAGTAACTGCCTAATCCATTCAACAATATCATGTCAATTCATGCTTATGGACAAGACAAAGCTTCCTTAAATGCATAGTCCAAACAGTAATGCAAATGGCAAAGCAAGTTCTCTGAACAACAGTTCCCCATGATGCACTATGCTGTGGTGAATCATGGAAATATCCTCTGTCAAAGTGGGTGGTGGTTACATTCAGTGAAAAAGCTGTGAACCTTGTGGTTAACAGCCACACCCTCATTACCTAACCAATGCAATGACGTTGCAGTTCATCTTCCAGCACAGACCCATATGATAACTATGCGAACCTGTCCTAGGAACACAAAATCTCGGTTATAGTGTTTTGAAGGGTTGAATCAAGGGTCGACTCAGTATGCCTCGACCTGGGCCAGATTGGGCGATAAAGCCAAATTGTGGAGAGATCACTTTTCAGCTACCCAATATGGGCGATTTCGGAATCTAATTTCTGGATGGATTTCAGCCACATTTGGTTCTGGGTGGGTTGAGGGGGTCCTGTCAGCTAAAACCTATGAATTTCCCTTACTCTTAAAGGATTAAACTCCCCCAAAGTTTGCTTGAAATTGGCAGATAAAGTTGAATTTCAGGCAGTTCAATTAACCAGATATTAGGTGAAAAAAAAATAATCCTAATCATTTAATTTTTATTATAAGGATCTTAAACACATTACATTGTCAAAATGCCTTACAAAACACCTTACAGACCTACCAAACAAGAGGGTTGAAACGTGAAGTTTTGTTTTGCGGGAAATTGAGTGAAAGCTTAAATTAAATTCAACAAAGTCCACGGAGCACAGTTGTCAAGTGAGATAAATGATAGTTTGTTGGTACTCTACTCTGTTGAGAGACACAATATATATAAATTGATGCACTCAAAAAAGTTATGAATGTAAAGGTACAGAGGAGTACAATATAATGGAACACAAATAGGTGTTTACAATTGTTGCAAAATACTTTCAGTTAGCACTTCTGTGAGGTCAGAGGAATAATTCTCACACGTTGAAACAAAAATAAAGATGGATTCAGTTCTTTATGGAAAACCACATGGTGAGTTTATTTCTTCATAAAGTATCACCAGTGGTACTTTATAGTTATCACCAGTTATATTGTACTCCTCTGTAACGTTTACACGTTTTGATTATGGTCTCAGCAGAGTAAAGTGATCAGCCTTGTATTTCATATCAGTAAACAGGTTACATTTACAAGACCTATGGAATGAGTTGGGCACAGTTCAATAAAATACACATTTTACCAAAGATAGCAACTTGCTCTCTGTGTTCTTTTTTTTCTTTTTTTTTTCTCTCTCCTCCCTCCCCTCTTTCCCCTTTCCCTAATATTTGATAGAGAACTTTAAACTTGTTTGATAAAGCATTCATGTTATATCTATGCATTAATGTTCATCAGTAATTATTTGCTATATTATATTAATCTATATTTCATGTCAACCTGTCCCGTTTTTATAAATTGAAATTGAAAAAAGGAAATGAAAATTAATAAAGACTGATATATATATATATAAAAAAAACTACATTTACATCAGCTATATGTTTTAGTTAAGCAACAGATGAAAATATTAATCAATATTTTTCCACAGCAAATTTGCTTTTGACATAATTTATGTTTGGAAAGAACACACAAATGAAAGAAATGCCTGGTATTTTTTTTTTTAATCCATCTGCCCTAAACTGGATCCACGCAATAAAACATCCCTGATCATTTAATCAAAACACATTAGTCTGTTCAATGATTTATTTTTTATTTATTACAAAAATATCAAAACACACCAACAGTCATTATCATTTTACAAATACATAGTGTGAATAAATATAATACCATACAATATATACTAATATAGTAACAAATTGTGCCATATATTCCACATCATAAAACAAAGTGCCAGATCATTTGTCCTTACCGGGACTTCAATCCATTTTCCTATAATTTATACGGTGAGGATTGGAGTCTGTGACTCTCCTTGTTTTTCTCTATGTTATGAATCTCTCTTCTTTCCACACTCAGTTCTCTCGAGCCACGGATTCCATATATTGTAAAATTGAATAATTTTATCTCTATTTTTAAAATAGCCTTCTTCAATTCTACGAACAACGTGTACCTGGGTTTGGACTTCTCCCCAACTTATAGCACCTTTAATCTTCCATTTTCTTGCCATACATATTTTAACTATCATAAGGATAATTTATTAGTAATTGTTTTTGGGATGAGTTCCTCAAAGGAAGATCCAAGTGAAAAAGGTATGCTTGGGGTGTCAAGATTATATCAACCCCAAACATGTCTTTGATTCATTTTAAAAGACATACACACACACTCTGTTTACTTCCTCGCATTACCAACACATATGGTACATATGATATAAGTTATCAATTATAACTGTATTTAGATCAAAATTTCAATTGCAATTTATGGTATTCGGTGACATCAGATAAATCAGGTGCTGACCCGGTTATAGTGATGGTAATAGTTATTGTTATACAACTTCCATTTATAAAAATAATAACACATTATATGATATACGCAAGCAGGGCCACCATCAGAAATTTCAGGGCCCCTTATACTGAAATAAATTCTGCCCCTCCCCCTGACAGTCTGTCACTCACACTCACTCACACTGACATACACACACACTCACTCACACTGACAAACACACACACACAGACACTCACACTGACATACACTCCCTCACACTGACATACACACACACACACTCACTCACTCACACTGACATACACACACTCACTCACACTGACACACACTCACTCACACTGACATACACACACATTCACTCACTCACACTGACATACACACACTCACTCGCACTGAGTTTTATACTGAAGATTACACTTTTTAATGTTCTATTAGTTTGCCATCAACATGTTGAAATGAAGTCTAGTTTTGCATTGGACTGTACACTCACACAATGTCTAGCATGCAACATCACAATGGGTAGGTAGCATGTGCTAGGCATTATAGAATTACACTTGTGAGCACTTCCCACAGTGCAATGCACTATGAATCAAACTTCAGGTAACAGTATTATTTATGGTTTATCTAACAACATATGTAGATGGAATTGTATTATTATTTATAAATAAAGGGCCCACTTTAAAATGTTTATCTAACCAATCATTTATCACAACCACGAATCACAATTTCTTGCTTAATGTATATTCTTTTAATTTATTTTTTATTAGCTTTTTACTGTAAGTAGATACGATAGCCACAGGTTAATCTACAAACCATATGTAAAATCAACAAAAAATGTTTATCATTTATATACAAGGAAATTCTACTAATATTGTTAAGGAATTTATCAATGTGTTCCTCATTAAAAGCAAAATGCTTAATTTAGAATAGAATAAGTAAAAAGACAAAGGAACTAACTCGGTATAAGGATGCTTTCTGGAGAACACCTAGGGTATGTAGGCTAATGAGGTATTAACCCACCAAGTCGTTTTGCCTGATCCAAATCCAACAAACACCTGCTGTATGCTCTATTTCTGTTATCACGACTGTTTTTCAATGTACAGACAGGAAAATAGCTTGCAAGTTCACTTTGAGACATGTCCTTGAATCAAGAAGTATCTCAGAGTTTTTGTATCTTGAAATAGCTTGTTCTACATGAGAAAATTGAATCAGACACACAGATTAAAGAACATGCAGCAAAATTTGCCATCACTGTTGATCCACATCTATTTATTATAAATAAAGATGCACTTTCTTGCCAGCTCCAGGAATTTCGCAAAAAGCACACGTAATACGTATATGGTCATGTGTTCCAAAGGCATTTTATACATGACCAAGCACCTAGCCACTGTGATGCCTTTTCAGGAAGTCAGTGAAGCAATAGTCCAATGTTGAATGTTACTATTAACCGATTTAATGGTAATTATTTTATCTCTCGCTACAGGACTGAGTTGACCCTGCAAAGAGGAGTATTGAACAGATTCTACAGATGGTTAGGGACAGCCTTTGTGGTGTGACCTGTGCAACAGCATAGTGTGCAACATCCTGGACTGACCAACCAGGATATCGGGAGATTTTCCAGTAGGATGCCCTCTGCATTGCCATTTTTGTTTGTCTTTCAGATGTTGAGGGACGCCCTTAAATCTTCAGGAATCTGCACACTTCCCACCATACTGTGGTGGTGTGCAGTGGCTTCAAGAGGAGGGTGCGGGGGGTGCGGACCGCACCGGGTGACACCTCCAAAATTGCCACCTTTGCAAAATCCAAATAGATCCCATCAACTGCCACATCTAGATCTATATTTTTACTGACTTCTTCATAGAATGTTATTAAGTTTGTTTGACAAGACCTGTCTTTCAAAAAACCATGTTGACTTTTACTAATTATATTCTGGTTCAAGATGTATTCTTGAGTGTATACCTTTAGCAATCCTTCAAATAGTTTCCCCACTACAGATGTCAAGCTCACTGGCCTATAATTACCTGGCAGAGATTTTGATCCCTTTTTAAATATTGGAATGACATCCGCCTTTCGCCAGTCTGTTGGCACTGTACCTGAACTGAAAGACTCCCTAAAGATCATAAATAGTGGTCTGGACAGAATTATGCTTAACTCTCTAAGTACCCTTGGGTGTATACCATCTGGCCCTGGGGCCTTGTCTATCTTAACAGAGTTTAATTGCTTAAGCACTTTTTCCTGTGTCAGCCAATCCCATGTTTGCGGCGAATGTCCCATAACTTCCTGTAGCAGGGGCTCGTTCATCTGCTCTTCCTTAGTATAAACAGAAGGAAAAAAAGTATTTAAAATGTCTGCTTTCTCTCTGTCCTCACTTACCAAATTTCCCATTTGGGATAACAAGGGCCCAACATTTTCCCTTGTTAGCTTTTTTCCATTTATATATTTATAAAACATTTTGGGGTTAGTTTTACTCTCCTTGGCAATCCTTTTCTCATTTTCCAATTTAGCCATTTTAATTGCCTTTTTACAGGCTTTGTTGGCCTCTTTGTACTCTATAAATGATAATGCTGATCCCGTGTTTTTATACTGTTTGAATGCCATTTTCTTGTTTTGTATTTCCTGCTTCACGTTACCGATAAGCCACATTGGTTTTGATTTGTGTCTTTTGCATTTGTTTCCCAAAGGTATATATTGGGATGTGTCCTTTTGTAATGTGTGTTTAAATGAATTCCACTTGTCTTCTGTGTTTAGTAAATTAAGTGTTCTGGTGGCGTAGTTACCAATTTGCTTTTTTGCATTAATCTTAAATGAGACCATATTATGGTCACTATTCCCCAAGTGTTCTCTTATTTGGATGTTTGAGATAAGCTCCTTATTGTTTGTTATTACCAAATCCAGACAGGCATCCATTCTAGTTGGGGTGTCTACTAATTGTGCCATAAATTTGTTATTAAGCAGGTTCAGAAACTTGCTGCCCCTAGCTGAACTAGTTGTGCCACACTTCCAATCTATATCTGGGTAATTAAAATCTCCCATGATTAGAACTTCATTCATATTTGCAGTCTTTTCAATTTGTAATAAAAGCTGATCTTCTCCATCAATGCTAATATTTGGTGGCTTGTAGCATACACCTACAAGTAATGTGCGATTCTTTTTTAATGTCTATGCTAATCTCCACCCACAGTGTCTCCACATCAGTTCCAGTTACATCATGTACACCTTCTTTAATACTGGGCTTTAATATAGGATTTAAATACAGACAAATCCCTCCCCCTTTTCTATTTACTCTGTCCTTTCTAAAAAGTGAGTAGCCTTGTAAATTAACTGACCAGTCGTGGGTCTCATCCCACCACGTTTCTGTTATTCCGATTAAATCATACTGTTCAGCACTTACCAGTATCTCCAGCTCACCCATTTTGTTTGCTTCTTGCATTTGCTAAAAGACATTTAAGATTACTACCCATTTTCTGTTTAGTTGACAAACACTTAATGTGTGCATGTTTAATTATATGGACCTCCCTTTGGTCTAATGTTAACCCCACCACTGCTTTCCTCCTCCTCTCCCATAGCTAGACCCACCTTCCAATCTACCCTAGCTACCATTGCTTCATGTTGATCTTGACCCTCCCCCCCAGAGCTTAGTTTAAAAGCTCATCTAATCCTCTAGCCATCCTCGCCCCTAATACTGCAGCCCCCTCATTATTGAGGTGCAGCCCATCCCGTCCATAGAGTCTGTAGCCGACTGCAAAGTCTGCCCAGTGCTCCAAGAACCCAAATCCCTCTTGCTTGCACCACCTTCGCAACCACGCATTAATCTCCCTAAGCCTCCGCTGTCTCCCTGACGTAGCGTGTGGTACTGGTAATATTTCTGAGAATATTACCTTGGAGGTCCTTTCCTTTAGCTTCTTTCCTAGTTCCCTAAAATCCTTTTCAAGGACCCCCAACTTACCATTAACTTTGTCATTAGTACCAATGTGTACTAAGACAGCTGTATCATGCCCAGCCCCTCCCAACAATCTGCCTACCCGTTCCGCAACATGCCGAACCCGAGCACCCGGGAGACAACATACAGTTCAGCATTTGGGGTCCTGGCGACAGATTACCCTATTTACCTTCCTAATAATAGAATCCCCTACCACCACAACCTGTCTAGCCTTCCTAGTGTCCTGGCTCCCAACTGTGCTGGGGAGGCTACTCACCTGGCTGCTAGGAGAGTCCGCCTGCCCCAGAAATGCCTCTTCAGAGCTAATCCCCCCAGCATCCTCACACAAGCTGGCAAACATGTTGGGGTGAACTAGCTCAGAACAAGCCTCCCTAGCTCTCCGAACCCTACTGCCCCTTACACAGCTAACCCAGCTCTCTGCCCTAGACACCTCCTCTCCTCCATCATCACCCTCCTCACCCAGCCAATGCCTGCTCCGTGAGCAGTAAACTCCGCTCCATGTTGCTTATGTTTCTAAGTGTTGCCAGTTGCCTCTTTAGATCTAGTATGATATTCTCCAAAGCAGCAACCTGCTCACATCTGCAGCAGCGATATGGACCCTGGGGAACATGCTCCAAGACAGCATAGATATCGCAAGACATGCACTTAGTGGCATTGTCCAACATGCTCTCTAATGTAAACGACAAAATTAAAAATAGAATAAAAAAAGATTTATACTTTACCCTCCTTCTTTCCTTTTTACTCCTTATTTGCTTCTAACTCCCACACTTAAGAAGCTTTTTCACTTTAGAAGCTGCTCACTTGAATTCGCCTGGCTCACTATTCGCTGCTCCTTTCAGTTAAATGGCCTTCAAAGTAAACAGACTCACAGAGAAGGTTAACTAACTGATTGCAAACAGCCTTGCAAACCTTTTCCCTCCAAAAGTTTTTTTTTTTCAACCAATCTTTAACAAAAATGCACACAAAATAAAGTGCTCCCCTTGCAGTAAAAATCAAAATATACTTTCCTTATTTGCTTCTAACTCCCACACTTAAGAAGCTTTTTCACATTAGAAGCTGCTCACTTGAATTCGCCTTGCTCACTATTCGCCTGCTCCTTTCAGTTAATGGCCATACATCTGAATGGCACAATAATTATGGCATCTGAATGGCACACTATTACTGGTATTTGAATGCCACAATATTCCTGGCATTTGAATGGCACAATATTCCTGGTATGTGAATGGCACAATATTACTGGTATTTGAATGGCACAATATTCCTGGTATCTGAATGGCACAATATTACTGGTGTTTGAATGGCACAATATTACTGGTGTTTGAATGGCACAATATTACTGGTATCTGAATCTCACAACATTACTGGCATATGAATGGCACAATAATACTGGCATCTTAATGGCACATTTAACTCTACTGTTCCATGGATTGTGGCTGGCAGATGATATGCTAATGTTTACTTTATTTCCACCTGTGGCTGTCAGACTGTATGCAGATAACTATGCTTTACCACCATCTGTATCTCGCAAACTATATTCTCAAACTATGTGTTGACAACTTTAGTTTATCACTTTATATAGTTTTCCGACTTTATGCTGGTAACTATACTATACTATTTTCTTTGGCTGGCATCCAGACTACATTCAGACTTATAATATATATACTATCCCACTTGTTGACTACATGCTGACAATAATCATACTATACCTCCATCTGTGACTGTCATACTATGGGGGTCATGTACTAAACAAGTATAGTGGGGGGAAAAGTAGGTAAAACATGAGTAAGGAGCATATATTTGCACTTTTTTTTTTATTACATACCCCTCTATATGATAAAAATAATTGTACTGTTTAACAAGCTGTGGCTTGCAGGTGATATGCTGACAATAAATATATTGTAGCACCATCTGTGGTTGACAGACTATATGCTGATAATAACAATATTATACCACTGCCTGTAACTACCAGACTATATGTTGGTAGTAACTATACTGTACCACTGACTGCCTGGTAGACTATATGCTTGCAAAACTTGAGTCTTTTACTTTTTTAATATAGAGCACAATGCTGCATGGGTTTATCAATTTTATTTTTAGTTTTTTGCCTATGTATCTGTGTGTCACACATTGTATAATTCAGTGTGCCAGGTTTAGAAAGTGAAGTTATACTTCCAATGCCTGGTCACTCTTATTCACACAGTGCGCTCGGCAGCCGGGAAATGGAACAAAGAGAGAGAAGTCAGTGTCAGGAAGCCTCGCACAGTCTGGAGTTGATGCTGCAGAGTTAATAGCCAATGAATAGTGGTTGGAAGCACCCTCCTCCCACAATACCCTAATTCTAGGCCTCAGCAACAATACCCCTTAACAACTCCATCAAAATTCATTTTGTCCCATCACCCACATTGCACACCCACATTGCACACACATTAAATGCCCAATCACCCCATCACATGCCACCATCACCCTCATTACATACCCCCACGACGTCCATTACTTGCCTCCATCACGCTGATTCATTGGAAGGAGCTAAAGCTTGCTGAACGGTGGGGGAGGAAGCGAAAATGTTTGAAGCACAGGAAGTGTGTTTTAACACCCTCTGACAAAGTGCCGCCCTAGTTAAGTGCCTTGTTTGCCTTGTGGAAGATACACTACTGCTCACCACTACTACTCTTTATCCCCTTCATTTATGAAAGTGTGCTTTTGGGTGATGTGGGCTGTGTGGGGGAAATGTATGTTACATGGGGAAGGGAAAGAGATGTGTGGCACAGTGAAGGAGGGGACCGAATGGCTGTGGTGGGGATGACAGGCAGGGCACCACAGGGTTGTCCCACACAGAGCGCCTGAACACCTAAGACTGACCCTGCAGATGATGCATTAGTGAGCTAATTGTCCCTAAAAATGGGACTGTCCCAACAATCCTGGTATTGTAGGATAGTACGCAAGTCACTGTTTGTCCACATTAAAAACAATGCTAGATTTGAAGAGTGGCTTTGATGACATGACTTGCTGATAATGGAATCTGGAATAGCAGTGCTTCTCTGCATGTATCTGTGCCTGGACTATTAGCACGCACAAAACTAACAAAACAAAAATAAACAAAATACAAAAGCTCTCTCTAAAAGAAAACATTAAGCACAGCAGCATCAGACTTCTTCTTTAGCTGCACATTCACTCTTAAAAAATATTTATTTCCAGGAAAGAGAAAACAGTGAGGAAATCCTACTGCTGTTTCCTGCACAGAAGGTTAATGTTCTCGTAAACACTCAATTTTACTTGGCCCCTCCTTTATAACAGTAAAGGGAGGTCAGTGTTTAAAGAGCAATGGCCTAGAGTAAAAGAAACACAATGTGCAAGAGAAAGAAAATAGAATTTGAAGCGTAGGTTTTTACATGAAGTAACATTTTTACACAAACAGAATCTACCTCTTTTTTGTCAGACATTACTGCCAAAATGAACAATATTGACATAGTCATAGACAAAGAACACAGATTATTATGCAGGTCGTTTACACATACGTCAAAAGAATATTCTACTGTGCATTTAGTTTATATGTATTAACCCTGGCTTATTTGGAAGCATTACAGTTATCGTTCTTACAACTATGCTGTGTATTGTTACTTGACCATATTACCATTGTATTTAGTGACCATATTACCATTGTATGTTCATGTTGTCAATGACTGACTATTCCAGCTATAAACGGCTGATTGCTAATGCAATATCAACATCGGTGTACAGTGGCCTATTATCAGTAACATCACTTCTATGTTCAGGGCCAACCTTATGTGTTCATCCCCGATGGCGTCCCCCCCCCCCCCTCTACCCTCATGTCTGTCTGTCTCCTCTCCCTCCTCATGCCTTGTGTCTTTTCTCTTCCTTGACATCTCTGTCTCTGTCCATCCCCCCATTTTATGTATCCCCACCCCATGTCTGTCTGTCTCTCACCCCCATACCATTCTCCTTCTCCCCAAATCTGTTGTTATCTCTTTCCCCCTTCCCATATCTGTTTTCTCCACCCATAACTGTTCTCTTCTCCTCCTCCTCATATTGATTATCTCTTTCACTCTCCTTCGCCTCCCCTTATATCTTTCCCTCTCCCAATATCTATTCTCACCCCCCCTCTCGTCTCCCATATGTGCTCTAGCATTGCTGCCGCCAAACTGCTTAAACCGGTTAAATCTGTGGCGGCCGCAAAACTGCTTAAAGTGGGCACAGCAGCCCCAGGGCAGACGGCCCACTGGTATTTTTAATGGTATCCCAGTGGGCCAGTCCGGCTCTGCTGCTTTGGGCAGCTTGCCACCTGTCAGTGGTCACAATGTTATGGCTGACATAGTATATGTGGCAAACCGATTCATAACATAAACAATATTTAGGAGGTCCCCTTTTAAATATATCTGTAATTTCACAGGTTATGAACAAGCCTCTACATTATAATCTATGTATTATATATATGCAAAGCCTTTTGAACACAGAGTTCTCTACTGTGTAGTCATTTCATGTGATTCTGAATTGGCACTGGACACTTTTCTATTGCTCCTGGGTCTTTTTTTCAGGTCAATGGTAATGGTCAATGGTTGACAATGCTTGTTAGCTGAAATAACAGATGGCGTATTATCAATGATTTAATGCATAGTCAAGTAATGCAGGTGTGAAATTTCACTACCCTGAACTAGGCTGTGCGAGACTGAACTTTTAAACCACACCACATTTAATCTTGGTGTTGCTCCAGGCTTTATTCATGAAAGCGAGAATTGGCAAGAGAAGTGCAGAGAGAGCAACCAAGTTGGAAGCATTCTCCCACTCAGCTGAATTGGAGATTTTTTCCAACTCAGCTACTTCAGCTTTAGGGTGGCAAGGAATTTTGGCAACCTAGGCAAAATCTAAAAATTTTAGGATCCAGACAACGGCACATAAATCACACACACACAGAGTCTCACACATACAGAGAGGCAGTAACACACACACAGAGAGTCTCTCACACACAGTGACAGTTACAAAAAGTTAAGTACATTTATTAATGTGTCCCCCATCTCACTCGCTCTCCCTTCCCATATCAGTCTCTTTCCCTTCCCATGTCTGTCTCTCCATGAATTATGCCACATACATGAGCCTCAAAAAATATGCCACACTCTGGAGCCCCATTAATAATGCCACACACAGGAGCCCCATAACTATGCTATACACAAGAGTCCCATAAGGTGACAATTGTACAATTCTAAAACAATAAATATCTATACACATCTCGCTCTTTCACTGGTTTCATTTATACTTTCTGAACTTTTTAATATTGTCGTATTATCGCATTCTCATATACCGTATTTGCTCGAATATATAACACTGTTTTTTTCAGAGCAAATGCTCTGAAAAAGACCCCTCGTCTTATATTCAAGGTCGTCTTATAATTTGACCTCAAATCGAGGTCAGACTATAAGTCTGGGATCCAGGTTCCCCGCAGAGCTGCAGGGGACCTGGATCCCCCTTGCTAACAGCCGGTGGATGTCTGCACAATGCGTGCAGACATCCTCCGCTGCCGCCCGGCACATCCGTCGGGACTTCTATGATGAAGCCGGGTCCTTCCGGCTTCATCATAAAAGTCCTGTCAGAAGTGCCGGGCAGCAGCGGAGGATGTCTGCGCGTGTCGTGCAGACATCCTACGGCTGCCTCCACTAGGCACCAGGGATATTTGGCATCCTGCATGCTGCCCGACACTTCCGCCTATTATGACGGACCGGCTGTCCATCATAATGGACGGAAGTGTCAGGCAGCATGGAGGATGTCTGCACGTATCGTGCAGACATCCCCTGGCTGCCCCCACTAGCCACCAGGGAGGCTACGTTGGGGGGAGGGAGGGGGGATACAGACAACATTGGGGGGAGGGTGGGGGGAGACAGACAACATTGAGGGGAGGGTGGGGGAGAGAGACAGACAACATTGGGGGGAAGGTGGGGGAGAGAGACAGACAACATTGGAGTGAGGGTGGGGGAGAGAGACAGACACCGTTGGGGGGAGCATTGGCACATAAAAGGTAAATAAAAACAAGAAATGCATTTTTTTATATGATACGTTTTTATTAAATATGAAAAAGCTATTTACATGTGAATATATACAAGTTAAACTTTTTTTTCTATAGGGTAGTCTTATAGTCTTATTTTTTTTCCTAAAGGAATATCCATAGTTTGGGAGGTCGTCTTATAATCAGGGTCGTCTTTTATTCGAGCAAATACGGTATTTTCATATGCAATAAATATTTTATTGAAAAAATGCATTTCTTGTTTTTATTCCCTTGCTCTGAACCCACATTGCACCAAAACGACTTAACACAGCATCTTATGGTACCCACAGCACTTGCCATTCACCTATATTGCACCCGCAGCACTTGGCCTACACAATTTGCAGAACAAGCCACAGTGTCAATTCCCTCGTAGGACATGTTGTTTTGCCCCACAGAAATTGCCACAGCATCACTTTGCCAATTAAAATAAGCCACTGTCACGTACCAATTAACATGCCACAGTCACTATGTCATTAACATTTGCAACAGCCAGTTTACCTTTATTAAAATTTGCCACCGTTTGTCCGGTAAATATGCTTCAGTTTGCTCATTAATGGGACAATATTATTTTGCCATTAATATGCCACAGCCAATTTGCCCATTAAAATGCCAGTATTATTTTGCCATTAATATGCCTGTATTATTTTGCCATTAATATACCACAGACAATTTGCCCATTAATATGCTAATATTATTTTGCTATTAATATGCCACAGCCAATTTGCCCATTACTATGTCAGTATTATTTTGCCATTAATATGGCACAACCAATTTGCCCATTAATATGCCATTATTATTTTGCCATTAATTTGCCATTATTATTTTTGCCTTTAATATGCCACAGTCAATTTGCCCATTAATAAACCACCCTTCTCCCCACTTCCCCAGTACCCACCTGCTCCGTGTCCCTGGTTGTTGCAGCAATGCGCTGCAAAGGGCGTCACCCAGTGCAGTCCACACCCCCTTATGACGCCACTTTGCAGCTGCTGGTGTGCGGCTCTGACAGAGCACCCCCAGCAGATCTGCGCCCTAGGCCGGCGCCTACCTTGCCTATAGGTAGCGCGGCCCTGGAGGCCAAACAAGAACAATAACAACAAAACGGTTCTCATAAATAAAAGCCACTTAATTATTACAAAAGATTGGCATATGCTAGATATCTGTGGATGCCCAGTAAAGTGCCTTTTGTCAAGTGAGTAGTCATTATATGTAGGCATTTCAAAATAGTATGGGATTAGGCCAGACACATGCACCGCTAAAGTTTTATTATGCCATTTCATTCAACTTCAGACACTATTGTGTAAAATGTGCTGTCTGTAATGTTTAACATTATAACAAAGTTGAACCATAAAAAATATTGATTGATATACACACAAGGCAATAAAAAAGTTTGGTGCACTGGTGCATTTTGAAATGAAAATGGTGCAACCCTAGCCCATTGAGTCAGGTTAGAGCACATCCCTACCCTGTGTGTCAATGTCGCTATTGGAAACAGATGTCACAAAAATCTAGACACAATGTAACAGATTAACATTTATGCTCTGCCGTTACTAAGTGAGTTACTACATAACGAGTACACCCTTGTGTCTTGTATTTTAAGTAAAAGCAATGTCTGTTTGATTCAATTATATGTGAACATTATAAAATAAAAATAAATAAAATGCACAAATTACTTAAAACACCTTTAACATTTTTGTACTGTAGAGCTTAGCGAATAAATAAACTAGATCTTGAGAAGACACCTCAAATTTTAATAAACTTCCGAAATTGGTTAACTATTATGTTATCCTTATAAATTTTATTTTGTTCTCCATGACGTATATTTACATTTCTTATTTATAACTACCATTTTATCAAATCACTTGGAAATTATACTAATATACAGTTACCCCTATATAAATATAAATTATTTGCTATTGACAAACTTTTTATTTTTGTCCTTTCAATTAATGCTTTCTACTTTGTAGTATATATAATATTTACTAATTACAGTCCTGGAGTGTACATTTATTATAAGAACCCCTGAATAAAATGGTTACGTATTCACCCTAATATAGATGGACCATTCGGTCCATCTAGTCTGCCCAATTTTTTTTTGAGTACTTTTATTAGTCCCCCGTTCCTTGTGTCTATCCCACGCATGCTTAAAATCCTTACATCTTAATCCAATCCTATTTTAAGTAATTAAATATTGAAAATGAAAACATTGGAACAAAGTGAAAAAAGTCACATTAAAGTTATGTTTAATTGGAAGATTGCTTCAAGGGATGGCATTTTAACCCCTTCGCGACACAGGACGGACTAGGTCCTTCCTGTGTGGCGAAGCGTTAGTGACACAGGACGGACCTAGTCCGTCCTGTGTCAAAACGAGCACTGAAAGCGGAGTTTTTCCGCTTTCAGTGCTCTGATGGTATTGTAACGATGCTTCCGTGTGGAAGCATCGTACAATACTAAAAAAAATGCCCGTCGGCATTTCGATCGCTCCGGAGAGCGATCGAAATGCCGGTTTTAAAGGCACAGTGCCTTTAAAACGAAGGGCATTAAAAAATGAGCATAGGAAGCGAATTTTTCGCTTCCTATGCTCAGAAAGTGTTCCTGATTGCCTCGCAAGTCGAGGCAATCAGGAACACAAAAAAAAAATGCACGATCTTGGTCACTGAGTGACCAAGATGGCGCTGCCCTTCTAAGGGCAAGAGCACAGGAGGCAGGAAGTACCTGCTTCCTGTGCTCTCTGGCTGTCACACGATTGCCTCTTCACAGAGGCAATCAGTGACTGCCAGGCACACTGACAGGCAGTGGGGATGTTCTGCTGAACATCCCCACTGACTGGTCAGATCAATATTAACCCTATATTGATCTGACCAGTTATGATCTGCCTCCCTCTCCTCACATTTTTTAGTGAGAGAGAGAGACAGATCAAAGTTCTAAAAGTAAAAAAAAACAATAAACACACAACACACAAATATTAAAACAATAAAAAAAAAATTTATTAAAGCAATTCCCTGCGTTTAACCCCTTCCCTGCCACTGATCTTGCATAAGCAGTGATCGTGCACATCAGCGCATTTATTTTTGCCGTTTGTGCATTTTTTAGGGGTTAATTTTTTTTGTACTGTAATTTATTACAGTACTAAAAAGGCTCTTCTAAGAGTTATTAACCCCTTCTTTGCCGTCGATCACTGCTTACGCAATGATATTGACGCCAAAGCAATTTTTATCTGTCTGCATATTTTTATTTTATTTTTTTTTACACATACCCGCTAGGGGATTACATGTAAAGTAAAAATATTTGAGTTTTTTTTTTTTAAGCTGCCTGAGTGCATAGCGATCAGTAACAGCGAATTAGTGGCAAAGGCGGTTTGGTGATTTCTCAATTAAGCTCACCATTCGCCCTGGTCAGATCAAAATTGGTCGGATCAATATTCACAAATATTGATCTGCCTCCCTCTCCTCACTTACATTTTTGTGACGGAAAGAGACAGATCAGTATTAGTGATATAAAATAACATTTTATAAAATTATCAGGTTTTATGAAAGTCTTTCACTGTGTATTAACCCCTTCCCTGCCATTCATCACTGTGTAAGCAGTAATCTTGCACAGCAACAGTATGTTTTTCTGTCTGCACTGTTTTATGGATTAATTTCTTTGTACTGTAATGTATTACAGTACTAGATAGGCTCTTCTAAGAGCTATTAACCCCTTCTTTGCTCGAGATCACTGTTTACGCACTGATTCTGAGGCCGCGGACTCAGGGTTCGTTTTTGACCCTATTCAGCTTTCTGATACATCATCTAGCGATGTATCGGTGGCTGCTGAGCCCTTGCCACAAGTAGTGATGGGGGTCTACCGATAAAAAAATATATGGTTTGGTGGGGTTAAATTACATTGGCTGGCTTCAAAGATATATCCCATAAAGGACACGTACGCAGGTTGACTACATGTCAAAATTCCAAGTTGGAATTTTGAGATGCGCATCTCACAAATGTTGCCTTCTAGCCAAAAACAAACCAACAAACCTATGCATGGGTGCTATCCCTGTACTCGGGAGATGTTGCTGAACACATATTGGGTTGTTGTTTGGCAGTGACATATACCAGAATCTGTGAATTCATGCCTGAAGTACAATGCATGTGGAAAAAAACCTCCCAAAAAAGTACTACCACAAACTTTTACAAAGGCTGGTGGTAGAATTAGTACCTATACAGTATTAAAATACCACCATTTGAAATACCTTAGGATGTCTATTTTCCAAAAATATATGGTTTGATGGGGTAAAATTCATTGGACGGCTTCAAAAATGTTCCAAATGGAACATGGGCGCAGGCTGACTACATGTCAAAATTCCAGGTTGGAATTGCGCACCCCCTAAATGTGGAATTTTAGACCCAATACAAACCAACAAACCTATGCATGGGGGTATCCCTGTACTCAGGAGATGTTGCTGAACACATATTGAGGTGTTGGTTGGCAGTGGCAAATACCAGAATCTGAAAATTCCTGCCTGAACTACAATGTGTGTGGGGAAAAAATGACATCCCAACCCTTTGACATAGGTTGGTGGTAGAATTAGCACTTGGAAAGTGTTAAAATACCACAATTTTAAAAACCCTAGGATGTCTAGTTTTCCAAAATATATGGTTTTATGGGGTAAAATACTTTGACAGGTTTCAAAAGTGTCCCAAATGGAACATGGGCGCAGGCTGACTACATGTCAAAATTCCAAGTTGGAAATGCACCCCCCCTAAACATGGCCTTTTAGCCCCCAAATAATCTAACTAACCTACACATGGGTGGTATCCCTGTACTCAGGAGATGTTGCTGAACACATATTAATGTGTTTTGTGGCACTGACACATAATAGGATCTATGAATTCATGCCCGATGTACAATGAATGTGAAAAACAAATTACTATCCATAACATTGACATAGGCTGGTGGTAGAATTAGTGCATGGAAAGTGTTAAAATACTACCATTTGAAATACCCTAGGGTGTCTAGTTTTCAAAAATATATGGTTTTGTGGGATAGAATACACTTTTTGGCTTCAAAAATGTCCCAAATGGGACATCGGCGCAGGTTTTCTGCACGTCAGAATTCCAAGTTGGAAAACCAAAAAGCGCACCTCTCAAATGTGGCCTTTTAACCCCCAAATAACCTAACCAACCTATACATGGGTGGTATCCCTGTACTCAGGAGATGTTGCTAAACACATATTGAGGTGTTGTTTGGCACTGACATATAACAGGATCTGTGAATTCATGCCCAAAGTACTATGTATGTGAAAAAAAATTACTATCCATAACATTGACATAGGCTGGTAGTATAATTAGTGCATGGAAAGTGTTAAAATACTACCATTTGAAATACCCTAGGGTGTCTAGTTTTCAAAAATATATGGTTTTGTGGGATAGAATACACTTTTTGGCTTCAAAAATGTCCCAAATGGGACATGGGAGCAGGTTTTCTGCACGTCAGAATTCCAAGTTGGAAAACCAAAAAGCGCACCTCTCAAATGTGGCCTTTTAACCCCCAAATAACCTAACCAACCTATACATGGGGGGTATCCCTGTACTCAGGAGATGTTGCTGAACACATATTGAGGTGTTGTTTGGCACTGACATATAACAGGATCTGTGAATTCATGCACAAAGTACAATGTATGTGAAAAGAAATTACTACCCAAAACATTGACATAGGCTGGTAGTATAATTAGTGCATGGAAAGTGTTAAAATACTACCATTTGAAATACCCTAGGGTGTCTAGTTTAAAAATATATATGGTTTTGTGGGGTAGAATACACTTTCTGGCTTCAAAAATGTCCCAAATGGGACATGGGCACAAGTTTTCTGCATGTCAGAATTCCAAGTTGGAAAACCAAAATGCGCACCCCCTAAATGTGGCCTTTTAGCCCCAAAACAAACCAACAAACCTATGCATGGGTGGTATCCCTGTACTCAGGAGATGTTGCTGAACACATATTGAGGTGTTATTTGGAAATATCCCTTCACATTTTAAGGTAATGTTTACCTAAATTGCAATATATGTGAAAAATTAAAAAAAAAGATTTTTTGCTGCAAACTTTGGCATAGATTGGTGGTAAAATGGCTACATGAAATGTGTCAAAATACCCCAAGTTAAATGCCCTGAGTTGTCTAGTTTTCAAAAATATGTACATGTTGGGGGTCATTCATGGATTTAGTACAGAAATCAGTGTTACAATGTCACTATCGCTAATTTTGAAAGAAAGGATTTTAAAATAGCTTTGCACCACTTATAGTTCTGGCCCTGTAACATGAATAAAAAAGTACAAAAACATAAAAACATGGGCTATTTCTGAACTCAGGACATATATTAGAAACTTTTTAGCAGTGTTTTTTTGTTGTCTCTTGTACATGAGTATACGATTTTTCAAATAAAAGTCATAAAAAAAGTATTTTTTCAATTTTTTTGCCATATTTTATTATTTTTTTTACATCAAATTATATGCTATTATCAAAATAATGGTATCAAAAGAAAGCCCTTCTAATAACGATAAAAACAATATATAGTTTGTGCGGGTACACTAAATGAGACAGAAATAAATTACAGCAAAACACAAACACCTCAGAAATGTTAAAACAGCCCATGTCACCAAGCGTCGGACAAGCCAAAAAAGTCATGTCACTAAGGGGTTAAATGGAAATACCTTAATGTAAAAATACAAATACAGTACTTTTTTGAGCACTCTATGCTTGAATAGCTCTACAGGGGGCAGACAATCTTTCAATTAGGCATAACTTCATTTTCCTTTAAAATCAATCTGCAGTTGTTTCTAGAAAAAACAGTCTACATGATTCTATATATTTAACTAAGATACATAACTGTTTTCATGAAGCTGCATTAAATGTTAATACATGTCTTGCATCAAAAACAGTCACGCTGTTGGTGCCAACCAAAGTGAATTGTATTTATTTTACCATTTTTTTTTTTAGTAGTGATTATTCTCACAGCTGATAGTGTCTTATAAGTTAATAGATCAGCCACATGCAACATGGAAATTGGAATCCAGGGGAATGCTGAGTGAGGATATGTCCAAGTTTAGAAATAGAAAGCTTTTCGCATGTGCTCCAAGAAATGTTTAACATATTTCAGATTGGTAATTGAATAACATATATGAATAAATAAAGCAATGTCTAAGTAAAAGTAACATGCAGTGGAACCATTGTAAGTCCAGCATATCTTAGCCCCACAGCTGAGTTTGGAACATTGCTACAGTAGAACAAGTTTTGAATGTATCAAATATCCTACTTCCAGACTCTTGCCCCTTGAATATTGGGATGTCAGGGGCGGAGCTTGGATGTCAGTGCTACTGCGAATGTGCGGTAGGTGCTGTCACTCAAACTAACAGCGTTACTGCAGATACGCAGTAACCAGTCTATGGTGTCTCAGACAATGGAGAATTACTTTTATAAAGGTCTGAGGTCCCAAGTCCTGCTAAGCTTTAAGTCAGTCTTGAAAAGCTGGACACAGGTATAGCTCAGCGGGATTGCCTCCCAAAATTGGCCCCCTTGGGAGGCATGCTCTATGTATGTGTTCACATATACATGAATGTGGGGGGTTCCCCATAGAGACTGTAAACATGCTTTATCCACTAACAAAAGGAAAGTTTTCCACAGTCTTTCAATTAAACATAACCATATCTATCCAGCAGTTATTCTTAAACCCCTTCCCAACATATGAAGTGCAGAAATACGCACACCGCAATCATAATTTAAATGACATGGCTGACTCAGCCATGTCAGTTTAGGTCCCTTCTGACACATGCAATCATTGTGATCACAGTGTTCACACGTGTTTAGCTGTCAAAGCCAGTGCCTGGCTATATATATATATATATATATATATATATATATATATATCTACAAAAATTTATAGGGTATCTCATAGAGCATCAGTGACATAACAGGACAGTCCTTCTATTTTATAAAAAAAAAAAACTGCTGGTGGAACCAGTACTTTGCACTGGTCACCTGCAGTAGGGTAACCCTTACTTTAACTCTAGCGTTACTCTAACCCTAACACTTACTAACCATAACTCTTATTGTAACCCTAACTCTAGATCTCAACCCTAACTTTTTTTTATTGTAATATTGCAGACTGACAGTAGGGGCAATCTTGCAACTACAATAGAGTGACAGACGCTTTAATTTAGAACTTCCAAAGCTCATGCCCACAACAGGGCATTTCCGCTATAGTGTTGTGTCTCCGGTATGGCACATACTTTTGTTCTTTTGTATGCCGCGTTTGTGCACCAGAGGGGCTTTTTCCATGTTGCCAAATGCTTCCAGCTGCCTTAAAAACACAGGAGGCACATGTACGTCCTGTGTCGTTAAGGGGTTAAATTAGGGGTGCGGTCTATAATTGGGGTTTTCCTTTCAGAATGGCTAGTAGCTAGGTCAAAAATCAAATTGACTCTCCTCTATGATTCCACGCCCACCTCTACCCTGCCCTTGCAGGGGGGATAAGTGACCTGTAAAAAAAAAAAAAACTTTGGGCGCCAGGGTGATGGACAGTGAAAATACACCCCCCCAGGCACCCAAAGAGTGTGCTGTGAATAAAATATTACCTGTTCCAGATGTCCAGCTTTCCGCAACGCCCTTGAGTCCTCATCTTTGGCTCAAGTAAAGTGGCCACCCAAATAATATGAATCCATCTATTCTTAAAAAAAAACTGCAACGTCAAAAAATGAAAAATGTGCGACCCCTTTCCTAAGCATCTATCCTTAGCGGAAGATGTGTGCTGGTTGTTGCTGTTATGTATCTATACACTGTTCCTTTTTAGGCCCTTTTAGATTAAATCTCCATTCACAATACTCCATTTCAGTGTTATTAATTAACATTTTGTAAATATATCTTCCTGATTCATGTTCATTCATTATGTATACCTACAATTTGCAGCAGCACCCTATTTACTGTTTAATTTTATATATTTTTTTCTTTCATCTGTTTTAAAACTGTATTCCATAAGCCGAAAGTCTATAAACCGAACAGTGTTCGGTTTATAGTCTTTCGGTTTATAGAATAGCCAATAGCATTACATGTATTCTATAAACCGAAAGTCTATAAACCGAATGTCGTTCGGTTTATAGACTTTCGGCTTATGGAATACATGTAATGCTATTGGCTATCTATAAACCGAAATAGAGTCCCCATTCATACGAATAAGGACTCTATTTCGGTTTATAGAATAGCAATAGCATTACATGTATTCCATAAGCCGAAAGTCTATAAACCGAACGACATTCGGTTTATAGACTTTCGGTTTATAGAATACATGTAATGCTATTGGCTATTCTATAAAACGAAAGTCTAAAAACCGAATGTCTTTCAGTTTATAGACTTTTGGTTTATGGAATACATGTAATGCTATTGCTATTCTATAAACCAAAAGTCTATAAACCGAATGACTTTTGGTTTATAGACTTTCGGTTTATAGCCGAACCTCGAACTCCAACCCGAAAATACAGTGAAATGTTCGGGTTCGAGGTACGAACACCGTAATGTTCGGTACAAACCCGAACTGTGCGGTTCGGGTTCGCTCAACACTAGTTACAATGTTTATTACTTACCGGCTTGGAACCCTGAGGAAGCCGTTCACGTTGCCTCGCTGTGTAAAGTGTGAGTCTGTTTCCTCTAAGACCGTCTGTGGCCACACTTCTTTTCTTTATTCCATGCTCAGGTTTTAGCAAAACTTATCAATTTTTTCATTTAAAGATCATTTCAGTAGCAAAGTGGTTTATATTTTTTTAACTATGAATTGAATGCAAATGTGGAGAATGACTTCATATTTTTTATCCAGCTTACGTTTCCTTTATGTGAAGTACTGTTCATGTGTGGTTGCACAGTGTATCATACTAAAACTTTAGCAGGTTGTCCTTAAAAAGAAACACTCACTCCTTGACCTTCATCAACCTGTTCAACTCACCCTAACATTTACCTTGGACATACAACAAATACATAACCCCTCATGTCATCACATAGTGGGCACTTGGTTATATTTGCTAGGAGAAAGCAACTTAGTTGACAATTTGGAGTCACATGAATGCCCCTGTATGCTCAAATGAGGGTAACCTTATGTAATATCATCCTACTTTACACTTGGTAGTTAGTGTACATAAGTGCCCAACAATTACTGTTCTGAGATATAGGGTTACACAGCATACTGTAAATTATCAATTAATTAATTTAAGTTTAAGTAATGGTTTGTAAACAACTCCTCCTACCCATTTAACTGAAAAACAAGTTTTCTTTTACTGCAGCTGGCTATAATTTGGAATCGTGATAGAGACTGTAAGTGGCCTAAGTTCCAGTATGCGCCTGCCACTGAAGAAGCAACTAGGTCATAAGAGAGGAATTTCAATGCTATGTTTAGTGCAAATAAATAGGCATACTGTGAAGAGCATCTGCTTCTGCAGGAATACCGCAGCTGTTGTGATAGCTGATGGCTGAAAGTTACAGTGCCAGAGCATGCGTGTGCATTACAGAATTAGCAGTATGCCATAACTGAGGCAAATGATAATATTTGTGGTACAATACTGAGAAGACCTTAAGAGAAAAAATGATAATCTCTTCAGTTAATGAATTACAGTTGTATGTCTACTAAGTGTTACAAACATATTTTTAATTTTTCACAAGGTGATCGGTAGCCAGGAACACAATGGTAGAGACCCAATTAGGTTCTTAATAGACACTGTGGGTCTCTGCCAAAAGATTGCGATACCTCCCAAAGTCACATGTGATGTCACGGAGGCGTGTCCGAACCCGGAAGTTTAGGCACAGAATGATTCAGAAAAATGTCGCCAGTGTTCGCTTTGAGCATCGGCTACATTTTCCCTGTCAGACTGAGGCCACTCAAAGTGGCCTTATTTGACAAGTAGGATCCCGCTGAAAGTCCTTCAGCGGGGTCCGAGCACAGCTCATCGGGGAACCGTGACAAGCTGTTAAACGCTAGGACGTTCTTTGCCATCCTAGCGTATTTTAGGACCTCTAAAATTAGGATGCATAGAATGTCCTAGAGATGCAAAGGGGTTAATTCACTCTGTAAACTTTGTTTAGGTCATAGAATCTGTACAGCCAGTTTAGTCCAGACATGTACATGGGCTTGTTTCATTGTGGTGTCTTAGTTGGATATGATTCCCTCTAAAAAATGAACACGGCCCGTAGAAATCAATTATAATGGGGAGCCAGTGCACTGGGGCTTGGGAAGTAAATTTTTGAGGGCGTCCCCCTACTCACCTCAGATTTGTACCTAGCAAAACAAATTAGCACCAATCTTAGTATTCAACATTTTTCAAAGATCGAGGTGAACCCTGCCGATAAGAATGGGAGCGAGATGAATCTTGCTCCCACTTATTTTGGAAGAAAACGCTTTTCTGCAGCCTTTTGAAATCTTAGCCCTCCTATGCATTTAATTTTTTTTGCCGGTGCATTTTTCGGTCTTTTTAATGATAAGTGGATTCATTTTTTTATTCATTTATTTTATTTTTGGATGGCCTGTTTTCCTGAGCTAAAAGATGAGGTCAAGGCCATCACTGATTATCGGGAGACATTTTACTCAGGTATCATTTTATTTACAGGGCACCATTTGTGTGCCAGGGGGATGGGCAGTGATTTTCAGTGCCTACCCTCATGGTACTTAGAGGGTTGTTGTTTTTTTTTTTTTTTAGGTTTTTTTAAATTGGAATTACACCCCCCCCCCCCTACTTGGCCAAGGTAGAGGGGGGGGGGGGGGTAGGGGGTAGGGTTAATTTTATCTTATTTAATTTATTATGTGAATACTGCTTAACAGTGTTTGGGGGGTTTAATTATAACACCCCCATCACTGTGGGGGAATTTATTAAAGGGCTGAGGACCCTGAGCAAGCTCCTGGCCTATTCATATTGCAGGCTCCCAGTCCCATTAACATTATTGGGGAATAACTGGGAGCCATTTAGCAGGCTCCTAGCCCCATTATTATTATTACTATTAACGAGGGGTTGGAAATCATTTGACAAGATTTTCTTGGATGGCAAAGTCCAACTCACCTACCAATTCAAACTCCCTTCAGTTTTTACTAACCGCATTATTTTAGTACTTGTCAAATTGAATAATAACTAGTGTTGAGTGAACCCGAACCACACTGTTCGGGTTCGTACCGAACTTTACGGTTTTGGGACCGCGGACCCGAACATGGATATTTCACTGTAAGTCCGTGTTGGAGTTCGGGGTTCGGTGATTACATTGTATGTAAGGCTATTGGCTTTCTATAAACCGAAATAGAGTCCCCAATTCATAAGAAATTCTTATGAATGGGGACTCTATTTCGGTTTATAGAAAGCCAATAGTATTACATGTATTCCATAAGCCGAAAGTCTATAAACCGAACGACATTCAGTTTATAGAATACATGTAATGCTATTGCTATTCTATAAACCGAAAGTCTATAAACCGAATGTCTTTTGGTTTATAGACTTTCGGTTTATAGAATAGCAATAACATTACATGTATTCCATAAACCGAAAGTCTATAAACCGAATGTCTTTCGGTTTATAGACTTTCGGTTTATGGAATACATGTAATGCTATTGGCTTTCTATAAACCGAACTAGAGTCCCCATTCATACGAATAGGTTAATTGACCTATTCGTATGAATGGGGACTCTATTTCAGTTTATAGAATAGCAATAGCATTACATGCATTACATCTGAGAGTCAAATAGAACCGTCAAATACTGTGCTTACAGCGCACTTTGAAAAATTCTGGCTACCTCCTCCTCCAGCGCCGCTTCCACCTACACCGCCACGGTCACCGCCTCCGCAACCTATGGGTCACTTAGTATAAACTGAAAGAGAATACCCTGCACTCCAAACCTCTCTCAAATGGATAATTCTGTTGATCCTCATGGCAGCCATGCTTTAGATTTAGATTTATGTTCTTCCAAAGCTAAAATCAAAGATTCCATCTAGTGCTATTTTATGGCTCAGCTGTATTTTTAATTTGTATGTATTTTATGTTATTTGAAGTTATTTCCCTATCGATATTTGTTTGCAGCGCACTTGTCCTACTCTTACCCACATTTTACTTCCTTTTGCAGGAACCATATCTGGTGCTGTTTTTACTTAATTTTACTGTTTTGGACAAACGCTCTAACTAGACTGTTCACCTGACATTTTCCAACCCTACTTATATACCTGCTGAATTTGCCTCTTGCTGACTCACTATAGTCTCTCATAATATTAACGGTTTAAACCTACCTTTAAAAAAGATATAGGGCTATATTTATCAAGACAAAAAGGTGGTATTTCAGTAAAAAGTGGTAAAATAGTAGTAGTAACCATGGAAACCAACGAAAAATTATTGCAGTTTGCTCCAAATTTAGCACTTTATTTTTAGAAATAGCACCTGTTTTGCCTTGATAAATTTGGCCCATAGTGTCCTCAGAGACCTTCATAGATCAAAAAGTAGATACATGTAAACCCACAGAGCTTTTTAAGCCGTTGTAAATGTGGCAAAGCCAGGGGAGTTGCCATCATGCCCTCAAGCCACCTACTTTTTAATGTAATAAACTCTTATTTAGGATACCAAAGTTTGGAGTATCTTTGTCAAAGGGAAAATTGGACACACAATATCTGAATCCTTACCTATCTGAAGAATACGCTAATCTTCAGTCCCAGATCCCGACTGGACTTTTGACAGAATTACAGACAAACAAAGTAAAGATTCTTTGTTAAAAAAAATGTTTGTATTTTGTTTTTATTTGGATGTGATGTACAACTGTGTTCCACATTTAATGTTTTGATGATGACCTGTCTTTGCGTTAGCTATGTACAATCCTTTTGTTTTTAAATCTGTGAAAATCAATCAAATTGTAATAAAAAAAGTTAAGTAAAGTCATATGCAAATTTTAAAATGTATATGAGGACATAGAAACATAGAACGTGTCAGCAGATAAGAACCATTTGGTCCATCTAGTCTGCCCAATTTTCCAAATACTTTTCTTAGTCCCCAGTTCCCGGTCTTATAGCTAGGATAGCCTTGTGTCTATCCCACGCATGCTTAATCTCCTTCACTTTGTTTACCTCTACCACGTCCGCTGGAAGGCTATTCCATACATCAAATACCCTCTCAGTAAAGTAATACTTCCTGATATTACTTCTAAATCTTTGCCCCTCTAATTTAAGACTATGTCCTCTAGTTGTGGTAGTTTTTCTTCTTTAAAATATACTCTCCTCCTTTACTGTGTTGATTCCCTTTATGTATTTAAATGGTATATTTTAATTTAAAAACCGCTGAATGTCTATATATCACTTGTGTCTAATGTCAGCTGTTCTTTAGTCAATTTTGTTTAACAGCCTTGTAATTCTTTATAAAATAAAGAATTTAAAAATACACACTTGGGTTTCCATGTTAATATCTGCATTTGTCATCTTACATTTTGGTCATTTCTTTTATGTCCAGTTGGTTAGGATTTAAAATCCAGCTTACGTTAGCTTTCAATTCTCCTCTAACTTTGGGTGGGTAAAGTCTTCCATCTCACACATTTGATCTATCTGAAGCAACTGCTAAATGTGGCAGTTGAATCATTACAGTACTAAAGAGATTGTGTGTCCATTCAGCATGCCTTTAGACTGATGCTTACCAGCTACACTGATGTAAATTCTGAGCTGCATCAAAAGCACACATACCACAGAACATCACAAAGAATTCCTGTACAAATACTGCATGACACATACCTTAGAAGAAAGAACTGTCAGCAGATCAATAGCTGTTTTACCAAATACTTAGATAATTACAATAAGCAAACATCAAACAGAGTTGTACCATAAAAAGGTCACTTATAGTAGGATCAGTTTAATTTCAATAAATGGGATGTACAATAATATTGGATAACTTTATAAGCATACCTCTAGCAAAAATATTGTTTATATAGTTAAACACACAATATAATTTATATAAGTAGCAGACAAATCCAAACTCAGTTGTTGAGTAGACCACATTAGCAATAATGTAGAATAAGAAGACCTTTTAGCATTATTTTTCGTGACCAGACCCTAGGTTATATCAGAACCCAAGCAGAACTGATGTAACCTGATGGACCTCCACACCTACAGGTCGGTAAACAATTGACTATAGGACCATTTTATAGAAGGACTAAAACGTAAAATCAGTTTAAAGCAGATGGAAGGCTCACTGCACCAAAAACAAGTTGAGTGTCCTGCCATTTAATGGAGGTCTTTCTCGTGCCCCACACCAAATGCAAATTGCTTTGGAATAGTACTCTCTAGTAGCAACATTCAAAATCCCTTTTAATCAGTCAGTAGCCCACTTTGTTTTAGAGGGACAACCCACTGATTGAAGCCCAAGTCCAGTGCCTTCAATGTTGTGCTCCTTTGCCAAACCCAAAAGTGCTCATGTTTGCTTAAGGGCCAGTATAGATCAGGTCTCCATCTTTGAGTCACCTCCCCTTTTAGGTTGGGAGCCCTGATACTCCCTGCCGGTTTTCAGGTCGCCTTTGCCTCATGGCACAGGGTACCCCTTCTTCCCTCCCTGGCCAGAAGACCAGAGCAAGAGGGTTGACGTTTTCACCAAAGGTTCTCTTCCACCATCCGGAACCCTGGGGTTCTTCTAAGGAGGAGAGACCCAACAATAAGATTCAGTGGTGGACAATAGGCCAGACTCACAAGTGCCCCACCCTGACTAGTTTTCAGTGTAGGAAATAAAAAACACAAAAACAAAATGTAACAATAACAAATGACTGTGCCCCACGGCAAATGTGAAAAAACAAAAGTGCATGGTCAGTTATCCAATAAATAAAATTAATAAAAAGTGCCATGGTATGTTCCCAGTCTATCAGCCAGCATTTTAAAAATAGTTTCTACCCACCAGCCAAAAGGACCAAAATGACAATATGGGCCATTCTGTGATTCAACATGTACATGGTGCACAAATCCATTCCATGTGAATGCTTGTGGGCCCACATAAACACCTTGGGTTTCAATCCACCCTACCAGCCCTCTGACCAGAGGATCAGTGAGTTTTACTGCAACCAGAAACTGCACTTGATCTTAACCATAAGGCCAAGGGACAACCTATGTTTACGTTGATGGAGGCATACCATATTACCACCAACCCTATCTGTGAGTCATGTACCAACATTCATAAAGGTGACAGAGACCAAAAATTATGCAAATATTTTTCAGCTCAACTCACTTTAATGTCTCTGTTCTGTGCACATGGAGTAATGGAAAATGTATATACATTAACATGCTAAATGTGCTAAAATATGATTTTTTTTTTTACTATAAGTATAAAAAATCGGAAGACACAGAAGTATAGTATAGTCACTATTAGACATACTTTCATTCAGTCAGTGTGAATGCTTGAGTGCTAAAGAGATACTGATACAAGGCAACAAAGCAAATTATGATGAGCCTGGTGATCTCAACAACTGTAAAAAAAAAAAAAGGACTTTACATGTCTCTTACTCTGTTGTGAGTCATGTCCCTTAATGACAAGAGTCAATATAATCACCCTTTAAATTTAGGAACATATTTTCTATATCAAAGCACCTCAGGCTACCTTATGTTTACAACGTGATAAAAATCAATAATTTTATTACATTTTTCAATTTACAGGAAAATGTAAACTGATTTTTTTTTCAAACTGAGTCATTCACAAGGAGCTCAAACAATAATGCTGTTCAAAAAGATTGTGTTTTCAAAATAATTATTTGTAGGAATTTAAAAAACACAGCCTTAATACAGCTCTGCAAGAGACCTTAACCCCTTCACGTTGGATGGTGCGTTGGTCCTTAACGACCAAAGCACCATTCGATGTCTGTGTGTTCCTAGCTGCCAATCATTTCATGATCGGAGCCAGGAACACAAAAGCAGGGACCTGATCAGGGTCTCTATAGACCCTGTCGGTCCCTGCCAGCATCTCGTGATAACCTGGAAGTTCGGGCATGCAGAGATGCCGGAGATGTAGCAAACGCTCTGTTTGAGCATTCACATTTCCTTAGTCAGACTCAAAGTGGCCTCATATGACACTGGGGATCCCGCTGCAAGTCCCTCCAGCGGGATCCTCAGTACAGCTCATTGTGGGGAGCCGTGTTGAGCTGTTACCCAGATTTTTACTGTAAAATGTAGCCGACGCTCACTTTGCAGCGGGGGGGCCACGAAGAGCTGTTTAATGTAGGATGTTCCATGTTGTCCTACTAGCCTCTAAGCACTAAAAAGCAGGACAGCATGGAACATCCTACAAGCGGGAAGGGGTTATATTTGAATGTATACTATTTATTCTATGTTCTACTTTACACTTTTTGTGGCTATTAACTTCATTGGAGATATCCTTATATTTTCAGTAAGTGAAGCCTCACTGGATGGATTTTTAAAACTTTACCTTGTCATTGGAGACTCCTGTCTTGATTTTAGTGAAGGATACTTGCATCTGTCTCTGGTTTATTAAATAGATAAGAGAAATAAAACCTAACAGAAAATTTGCAAATGACCTAGTGAAACTGCACCTGCCGATCTTGAAATATGTGCCATATAAATGAAACAATTTAAAAGCCAGCTGTCCCAAAAAATTCTGGTTTCTGGTTATAGTCCCACACCAAAGTATTACACTTAAAAGAGAGAACAAAACATCAGTTACAGCAGCTGACTGCAGTGGAAATTATCACTGATGTTGTCCCTTAGAAAATTCAACTCTTGTTGAATAGTAAAAATGTATTTTAAATATAATATGGCTACATTTTCCAGTTTGGAAAGCAATATCATAATTAATTCCAGGAGATGCTGGACATACCCATTTTTACATTGCATTAACATTTATTTATATAGTGCCAACAATTTACGTAGCGCTTGGTACAGATCATAGGGGGGACTACATATTAAGTTGGACAAACAAGAACAGACGGATACATGGTTTAAAGCTTACAATCCAGAGGGAGTCGGGGGCAGTTAACATAGTTACTGATGCGTTATTTAATTTCCAGGGAGATAGATTTGTGCTGCCACATTTCTCTGAAGTCAGATCAATGTGGGTAAAGTGACATCCTTATGCTCAGACTCCTCAGATAGCAGCTTGAGAGAATGTGTGTTCACCTATCCAGAGGACAGGCATCCACCACTAGATGCCAGGGAGATGGTGAGTCCTGATGTTTATATGAGTGCATGGCAAATATTGCAGTGGAAAGTCCTGTAAGTGCAATGTTGGTGGCTGTTGTGACAAGTCCTGTGGGTGCAATGTGCATGCTGTAACAAATTCTATTGGTAAAATGTAGTGCAATGTGGGGGCTATGTCAAGTCCTTTAGGTACAATGTGGGTGCTGTCCCAAGTCCTGTTGGCGAAATCTGCTTCAATGTACATGTGAATAAATATTTCCTAGTAAAATGTATTTATTTATTAAGTCTCATGGTTTGGGATGGGATTAGAGCAATCCGCATGATCATCAATGTTACCTTCTATTCGAGTAAGTACAGAAGCTTATTTAAGTTTGTATTGTCTCTTTAGTGTTCTGCTTGCATTCCGCACAAAAAGTTAAATTAATTAATAAGTTAACACAATACCAAACCAGGAAGTTCATTGAAAATTGGCACATGTGATCCCCTTGGCTACCAAAACTCGCACATCTCTAAGTTCATGGAGATTTTTCTCAGTACCCTTATGTGCATCACCTACCTGTGAAAAGTCAAAATAATAATATAAAATATAATCTGTTAAGGAAAGGGCAAGTGCAAATGCATATGCATGTAGGTTTGAAATCCTAAATGTTAAAGAAGTTGTAATGTTAAACACGTGTTAAATCATAGTAGCCATGAAAGACATATACAGCCTGCACTCTGGGGACGTCTAGTTTATTGTTCCGTGGAATGAGTGTTCCTGCACAGCAGCAGCTGGTGCACTGAATGAGACACAATAACTATTGGACAGGCGCCTAACAAAAGGGCACAGTGAGCTCTGCTCATCACGCTGACTAAGGAAGCTCTACAAGTTCTAAGTGTAATATACTTGTATGGTAGGAGTAATTTCATGTGATTGAAACAATAAACAACATGCAAACCTTTACATTCAGTAAGCACAGTGCGTATCTTTTAAAACCATGTTAGCAATGCAATTAACTGTGACGTCTTTTTCTTGGCGAACATCCTCCTCAAACCATTTATCAGAAATCTTCCCCTCCTACTGCCCTCCTTAAGAATTACCTGACAATCTCACATTGTATTTTGTTCTAAGCTGTGTTCCTGGTGTTACGTTATATCTTTGTATGAAGTGCATTACCTTGTGGGCAACCCATCTGGCTAATCATATTGTTTTGATCAGTTTGATGTTGCAGCCGTGCATACCTAAAGAAACTAATCTTTTTTTTATTTTTGCTTGTGCTTCTAACAGAGAAGCACAGTTGAAAATACAACTGGCCGTAGTGTGAGGATAAACTGGCATGTACTTTTTAAGGTACATGTCCGTTTATCCTCGGACTGGCAGCCATGATGGTAGCAAGTCTCATGGCATGGTTGAGGTTGATGCCAACTATTATTTATAATGTCCCCTCTGTTGGTGGCATGTGAAAACAAAGGTCTCTCTTTGCACTAGTAGAGAGACGACTGAACCCAACAGACCCCTTGCAATAATTTAGGATTCAGGATCCAGATAAGCTCTGCCTCAGCTGAGAGACAGAGCTCAAAGTAAATCCTCATGGATCTGTAAAGATACACGTCAGATTTACTCTAGTCTGGTGGCACCAGGATTTTAACTTTTGCTTCTATTAATTAAGCAAAACTTAAAAAAAAACTTTAGTGCCACTTTTAGTGGTTGAACAAAATTCTTTTATTGTTTTTTTTTTTTCTTTACATTTTTTTTATGTCAAGGCAAACTCATTCTGTAAGTTTGTCCTCCTTTGTAATGTATTATTTGAAACTTGAGGAAAAATTATAAAGACAACATCCACAGGTGGTAATAGGCAAAGGTGTGCTTACAAATTACAAATACTAATAAAGTGTCCCCATCGTGTGGTATTGATAAAATATGTGTCCACAAGAAATGAATAAAATAAATGCCCTTAGGTATGTATTTGATGTAGTATGCTCTAAATTACATGCTTCACTGTGAATCTAAAGGGGATATATGTGGTGGTGGGATGTATAATGCACTCAAAACCAAATGTTATGTTATGGTACCTTCAATTGTATATTTCAAGTCTAAATTAAAATGAACACAGAAGAGAGACACATAGGGCAATATGTATGTACAAAAATAAATAAAGAGTAGTATTTCCAGCAATAGTCTGCTTGGAAACCTTGGGTCCTAACATTCATGTGGATGTTACTTTGACTCATACCCAGAGGCGTTGCTAGGTTTCCAAAAGATCTGGGGCTATAGCCCATGAGACTTTTTTAGTTTTTTAAATGGAACCATACGGGCACTTACCAATATATGCTCACCGCTCTGAGCTTCATGCCAGTTTTGTAATTTAGGAGCCTTCACAGGGCCGGTCCTTTAATGGGGCAGCTGCCGCAGGCAGCACCCTGGCAGGGGCGGCACTTTGCTGCTCTACCTGACAGTGTGTGAATGAGTGTGTGTATGTCAGTGTGAGTATGTGCATGTCAGTGTGAGTGTGTGCATGTCAGTGTGAGTGTGTGCATGTCAGTGAAAGTGTGTGCATGTCAGTGTGAGTGAGTGTGTGGATGTCAGTGTGAGTATGTGCATGTCAGTGTGAGTATGTGCATGTCAGTGTGAGTATGTGCATGTCAGTGTGAGTATGTGGATGTCAGTGTCAGTGTGTGCATGTCAGTGAGAGTGTGTGCATGTCAGTGTGAGTGAGAGTGTGTGCATGTCAGTGTGAGTGTGTGCATGTCAGTATGAGTGAGAGTGTGTGCATGTCAGTGTGAGTGTGTGCATGTCAGTGTGAGTGTGTGCATGTCAGTGTGAGCGAGAGTGTGTGTATGTCAGTGTGAGCAAGAGTGTGTGTATGTCAGTGTGAGCAAGAGTGTGTGTATGTCAGTGTGAGCAAGAGTGTGTGTATGTCAGTGTGAGCAAGAGTGTGTGTATGTCAGTGTGAGCAAGAGTGTGTGTATGTCAGGGTGAGCGAGAGTGTGTGTATGTCAGTGTGAGCGAGAGTGTGTGTATGTCAGTGTGAACGAGAGTGTGTGCATGTCAGAGTGAGAGAGAGTGTGTGCATGTCAGAGTGAGAGAGAGTGTGTGCATGTCAGTGTGAGCGACAGTGTGTGTATGTCAGTGTGAGCGACAGTGTGTGTATGTCAGTGTGAGCGAGAGTGTGTGTATGTCAGTGTGAGTGTGTGCATGTCAGTATGAGTGAGAGTGTGTGCATGTCAGTGTGAGTGTGTGCATGTCAGTGTGAGAGTGTGTGCATGTCAGTGTGAGCGAGAGTGTGTGCATGTCAGTGTGAGCGAGAGTGTGTGCATGTCAGTGTGAGCGAGAGTGTGTGTATGTCAGTGTGAGCGAGAGTGTGTGCATGTCAGTGTGAGCGAGAGTGTGTGCATGTCAGTGTGAGCGAGAGTGTGTGTATGTCAGTGTGAGCAAGAGTGTGTGCATGTCAGTGTGAGCGAGAGTGTGTGTCAGTGTGAGCGAGAGTGTGTGCATGTCAGTGTGAGCGAGAGTGTGTGCATGTCAGTGTGAGCGAGAGTGTGTGCGTGTCAGTGTGAGCGAGAGTGTGTGTGTGTCAGTGTTAGCGAGAGTGTGTGTATGTCAGTGTGAGCAAGAGTGTGTGTATGTCAGTGTGAGCAAGAGTGTGTGTATGACAGGGTGAGCGAGAGTGTGTGTATGTCAGTGTGAACGAGAGTGTGTGCATGTCAGAGTGAGAGAGAGTGTGTGCATGTCAGAGTGAGAGAGAGTGTGTGCATGTCAGTGTGAGCGACAGTGTGTGTATGTCAGTGTGAGCGACAGTGTGTGTATGTCAGTGTGAGCGACAGTGTGTGTATGTCAGTGTGAGCGAGAGTGTGTGTATGTCAGTGTGAGTGTGTTGTGTGTGTATGTATGTAACTGGCTGTGTGTGTGTGTGTGTGTGTGTGTATATGTATGTAACTGGCTGTGTATGTGTTGTGTGTGTGTGTATCTTTGTAACTGTCTGTGTGTGCATGTAACTGGCTGTTTATGTGTTGTGTGTGTATGTATGTAACTGTCTGTGTGTGTTGTGTGTGTATGTAACTGGCTGTGTATGTGTTGTGTGTGTATGTAACTGGCTGTGTATGTGTTGTGTGTGTATGCATGTAACTGGCTGTGTATGTGTTGTATGTGAATATGTATGTAACTGGCTGTGTATGTGTTGTATGTGAATATGTATGTAACTGGCTGTGCATGTGACGTGTGGGACATATTAAGGAATTATTTTTTTATTTAAAAAAAAAAAGAAAACTTGCTGACTGGTGTGTGTGTGTGTGTGTGTGTAACTGGCTGTGTATGTGACTGACTGGATGTCTGTGAGGTGTGTGCATGTGATTGTCTCTGTGTATGTATGCTTTTCTGATGTGCCATTGTCTGGCTCCTAAATTTTTTTGCTGGCTCCTAAAACTAAATAAAATTTGTCAAGCCCTGATATAAACATAAATCCTTCCTATGCTGTTTGGCAGTCCTGTAATAAAACATGTCACACATACACATAACACACATGTGTGACGTTATTTATTACAGGACTGCTAAACAGGATAGGAATGATTTATGAATATATATATAGTATAAATCATTATGCATATATAGCATAAATCACTTATTTACACCCACCTTTGTGTATTTAAGCTATATATTGTTGGTTTGAGATTCCTTATAACAGGACTGCCAAACAGCATAGGAAGGATTTATGTTATATATATATAAGGAACCTCAAACCAACAATATATAGCTTAAATACACAAAGGTGGATGTAAATCAGTGACCCCAACCTTCCCTTCTCTCCCGGAGCTTACCTGAGTGGGAATAGACCTGCTCTGCATCTCCCACAAGGTGACAGCCAGTAAGGATATCTTCAGAGCTGCTTCACTGTCCCACGTGGAGCTTCCTTCACATCCCTGTGATGATGCTGTGTAAAAGCCCTGCACTGATAGGATGCTCAGTGATGTGTCAGCCAATCAGTGCAGGGCTTTCACACACAGTAATAATGCTGTGTAAAAGCCCTGCACTGATTGGCTGACAGATCACTCAGCCTCCTATCAGTGTAGGGCTTTCACACACTGTCTGTGTGATGTCAGGGGGCGGAGCTATAACGGAGCTGCAGAGACTCGGGGCTTTGATCATTACATTCGGGGCTTCAGCCCCCTTAGCCCACCCCTAGCGACGCCTCTGCTCATACCTAAGCATTGTTGCAAACCATGTACACCCTTTCATGGAAACAGTATTCCATGATGGCACTGGTCTTTTTAAGCAGGATAAAGTGCCCTGCCACAAAGCAAAAATGGTTCAGGAATAGTTTCAGGAACAGAACAACGAGTTCAAGGTGTTGACTTAGCCTCCTACTTCCCTAGATCTCAGTCCAATTAAGCATCTGTAGGATGTGCTGGACAAACAAGTCTGATCCATGGAGGCCCCAACTCATAACTTACAAGGCTTACGTCTTGGTGCCAGATACCACAGCACACCCTCAGAGGTCTAGTGGAGTCCATGCCTTGACGGGTCAGGGCTGTTTTGGCAACAAAAGTGTCCCTTCAATCAGTAAGCTTTGGCTGCCAGTGTTCATTTATATAGCAAGTCAATATTGGCATCAACTTTATAAATTTAGTCTTGTCCATCATTAAAGGAAACTTAGATCTTTGGTTCGCATCTGGGCGTCCCCGAGGGGTTAGGATACTATAACTGGTTTATGGTTTTGTGTACGTAGCATAGGTTAGGAAAGGTTCTCAGTTTCCAATTTTTTCCATTTTAACCATATGTCATGAAATTTATCTAATTGGTTTATAGATCTATAGTATCCTTCTTATATTGAGTATTGAAAATTAATCTGTCCTAGGATTTCCTGCCAGCAGGGAGGGCCTTTAGATTTCCATTTTCGAGCTATAGATAATTTTGTGGCCATAAGGATCTGGATTAGGAGAAAGTTTTCGTTTTTGTTACACTTTGGGAGATCGATATAGAGCAGAAACATTTGGGTGTAAGATCATGATTGGTGTTACACATATGCTTGATGAGAGTTCTTATCCTGTCGTGTAATATTTTCAAGGTAGAGCACTCCCACCAAACATGAATAAACGTGCCCTTTTCTGGGCATTTCCAACATAGATTTGAAGTCGAGGACAAAAACTTACTTAGATTCATGGGGTTCAGATACCATCTATGGTGTAATTTATAGTAGGTCTCCTGCAAGGTTAAGCTGTGTGTACATTTCCTCACCATGTTATATGGCCCCAACCAATCATGAAGGGAATTTTCTTGGTTCAGGTCTTTCTCCCATTTTTAATATACAATTGGGCTTAGTATCAAGAGTTATTTCAGATTTGAATTTAAATATTTTACCTTGGTTTTTTTTGTTATTTTGGGTTGTTATTAAGTCTCCCATTTGAGAGCTTTGGAATAAGCCTTCTTTCTTAACTAGAGTTTTAAGTCTCAAATAGGAAAAATTCTGAGATTGGGGAAGGCTGCATATTGCATTTAGACTACTAAATGGAAGGAGTTGGCCCTGGGAGCAAATCTGTGATTGCTTGGAGATTCCCATAATTTCCCATATGTTAGTATAAAAATCTTGAAAATAACATCTAAATATGTTTATGTAAGAGGAAAGTGATATGCCCCTTGGGGTCCCTAGTTCATTTTTAAGTTTAGTGACTGCATGAGCCAGGTCTCTTACAATTGGATTTTGTGAGATAGATTGTTGTATTTTCATATTCAATCCAAAAGAGGTGAAAAGGTGGAATAAACTTACATGTATCTGTCTCCATCCTGTGCCAAGTGGTAGGAGTTGAAGAGTTTCAGTTCCACTTCATGAAATGGGAAAGCATACATGCCTCATATAGGAACTCTGTATTTGGCACTGAAAGGCCACCCTTAGATAATTTTTTTGTCATTATTTTATATGCAATTCGCGTTTTTTTTTTTTCATCCATATACATATATATTCAGTTTGTAATTAGAATAAACACTATATTCCCTAATTCTGTCTAGAAGATGTTTAAAAGAGCTGGTAGGATTGCTGAGAGTCAGCAAAATGTAATCTGTAAACAGTGTAATTTTAATTTCTTCCATAGATGTTTTTATTCCCTGTATCTCTTCACTTTGTTTGATTGTGGCTGCCAAGGGTTCAGCAATAAGTAGGTAAAGCGATGGAGCTAAAGGACACCCTTGTCTTGTACCATTTCAGATGTCAAACCAGACAGAGTCCAAACCATTTCCTACTACTTTTGCTTGTGGTAAGGTGTATAAGGACATGATATTTACTTTGAAGGGTACCGTTAGGCCAAATTCATCCAACACTGCATCCAGGAAGCCCCAGCTCACTCTGTCAAAAGCTTTTTCAGCATCTAGTGCTAATATGGTTGATGGTATATTTATCTCATTAATAACATTTATCACATTTATTATTTTCCGTATGTTATCCGCCGATTCTCTTCCCTGTACAAATCTTGCTTGTTCTTGATGTATAATATCTAGAATAAATAAGCTTAAACTCTGTGCTAGGATTTTAGAGAAGATCTTTATATCTTGATTAATTAGTGATATCGGGCGGTAGTTTGACAGTGGCTGGTTCCTTCCCCAGTTTCATTATCGGACTAATGGTCGCTTGGAGCATTTCTGGAGGTATAAAGCTCTTCTGAGTTTTTTTTGTTAAATGATCTAAGGAGTATGGGAGATAGAACATCTGAGAAAGTCTGATATAATCTAGCTGAAAAGCCATCAGGGCCGGAGCTTTTGCTTTTTCTAAGTTACTTATTACTTTTTTTATCTCTTCTATATCGAATGGCTTATTTAATTTTTCAAGTTTAGTTTTTTTTTTAAACTTTTAGTTTGTTAGTAAGGAGCTTATCAATTCTGTTGTTATTATAGTACCATTTTTGTTTTAAGAAAAGAATGGCTTTGTTTGTTTGTTCCCGCAGTTTTAATTTGATTTGTTCCTTCAATTTCAGTATTTCTTTTGAAACAGAAGGGATAGGAATTAGCTTATCAATTCTTTCTTGTTGTACTAAGGATATATATAAATCTGGCAGAGCTTTCCCTCTCTGTTTTTCATATTTGGAGCCCAGTTTTATGAGAAGCCCTCTAATTTAGCATTTAAGTGAGCATCATAATGTAAGGTCTGTTACCTGTGTATTATCGTTTATCTCCAAAAGTAACTCAGAGTTTAACTCGGATATGTCCAATTCCCTTGTCAAAAGGGACTCATTTAGTCTCCATTTAACTCTATGGCCATACTCTGGATTGTCTCTTACTGAAAAGAATATTGGTGCATGGTCTGACCATGTTATCTGCCCGATGCTTGATTTGATAAATGCGTCTAGATTGTAGGATTTTGTGAAAATAGGATCGATCCTATTGTAGGATCCATGAGCATTGGAGAAAAATGAGTAATCCCTTTGTGTAGGGTGTTGGACCCTCCAGCCATCAAATAAGGAATTTAAACATAGAAGGTTTTGTAAGGTTCGAGAGGTGGTTTTTACCTTTGGATCTAGTGTGCTACCTGGCGGAAGACTCTTATCCAATTTGGGATCTAGAGTGCAATTCATGTTGCCTCCCCAGATTAATATTCCTTTTGATATCTGTTCAAGTCTATTATTTAACTTTTGAAGAAAACGTACTGGAGTTTGATTAGGACTATATGTATTAACAAGTGTATAAAGTATATCGTTCAGTTTGCAAATTAAAATGATGTATCTGCCGTTCTTGTCACACTCCTCATATACATGTTCGAATTTGATTTTATTTGAAAGTATTATAGCAACTCCTCTTTTTTGTGTTTCCATTCCATATTTGCCTGGAATATTTTTGGGTATCTAGAGAATCTCCAAACTATGTTCCCCACAATTATCCAATGTGTCTCTTGAATGTAGGCCAAATTTATGTTATGTTGTATTAGTAATTGGTAGAGGTGACCTCTTTTTTGGGGGGAATTAAGACCTTGTGCATTAATCAATATCATATTCAGTGTCATTGGAACCTGTACCTCACCAAGTGCATGTTTAATGCCTGTGATTTTGGAATGACTTGATCGACAAGCAGGTGTTCACATGTAGTGTACATGTAGTGTATGAAAAAGTCACTTGTATCTGAACTGAGAATTAGTTAGAAAAGAAAACAGACAATTCTGACTCACCAAAGAGCAGGTGTACTTAAAGTGATTGGCGATTAGGTGACTAACTTGAGGCTGACTGTTAACGCGATGTCAGACTTTATGCCAAATCCTCAAATGCCTTGGTTTTTTTGGAAATCATGTTTAAACCTGTAAATCAATATAGTAATGTTTGAATATCTACATCTCCGTTATGCTGCTGATTTAGAGAAAACAAGGGTGTGCAGCAAGTGGTTTGGTGACACCTACTGGTAATAGTGATAAAACATTTACAATAATATTAAGTTTGTCCTGAAAGTGGAATTGTATAGAAAAACAATAGTGAAGTCAACCTTCAGTATTGGGTGATGACTTAATATGAAATATCCTGTTTTGCTGTCATATAAAGCTACATCATATTGTCAGTTAAACTGTTTATTGAAGGTCATTGAAAATAACATAATCATTTTATCTTTTCTGATAAAAACACAAAGTACATTAACAGAGCAATAGCAATCTTAAGAGAAACCAGGAATTCAAGGGTTTTAACCCCATTATTGAGGTTTAAAGGTGTATTCTATCATTCTTATCCCCTTTTGGTTTATGATCTATTGACAGGACTCCTATCATTGTCTGTTGAAGTCTGTCAAAAAAGAATATACATTCATAACAGGGCCAGCGCAAGACTTTTTGCCACCCAAGACAAATGTATATTTTGCCACCCCTTCCAGATTCTGCCCTAAGCAACAAATACACAGATTCACACATTCAGTGACACATACATATTCAGGAACATGAGCACACAGTCACATATGCACATGCAGCCACACATACACAGTGTCTCACACACAGTCACACATATACACACACCAAGACATATACACACAACCACAGTTGTAGTAACAGATCTACAATATCAGTATAGCTGTCACTGTGCAAGTCCCCTGCTCTTTGCACAGTGTATCACAGCACTGTGATACACTTATTTATTAAACTCTCCTCCTCACACACACACTTACACTCTCCCACTGACACACATTCTTACACTCTCCCTGCTCACACACACTTATTCTCTACCAATCACACACACACACTTACTCTCCGCCACTCACACACTTGCTCTCTGGCACTTACACTCTGCCACTCACAAACACACACACACACACACACACATGCATTGCGTGTGTGCAGAGTTGACTGAGCACTGAGTGTGTATAACACATAGAGCTGTACCGCCCAAAGCTGCCAAGTGTGTGTATCTAAAGCTGATTGCCATGATGTGCCAAGTGTATGCATCTAAAAATGATTGCCATGTTGTGCCAAGTGTATGCATCTAAAGTGGATTTCCATGATATACCAAGTGTATACATCTAAAGTTGATTGTCATGATAAGCCATGTGTATGCTTCTAAATCTGATTACCATGTTGTGCCTATTTGATTGATCTTAAACTGATTGCCATGATGTGCCAAGTGTATGCATCTAACAATGATTACCATGATGTGCCAAGTGTATGCAACTAAAACTGACTTCCATGATGTGCCAAGTGATTGCATCTAAAGCTATTTACAATACCTTTCCAAGTGAATGCATCTAAAGTTGTTTACAATACTGGGCCAAGTGTATACATCTAAAGCTGATTGCCAAGATGGTGCCATGTGTATGCATCTAAAGCTGATTGCCATGATGTGCCATGTGTATGCATCTAAAGCTGATTGCCATGATGTGCCAAGTGATTGCCATGATGTGCCAAGTGATTGCCATGATGTGTCAAGTGTATGCATCTAAAGATGTTTACAATACTGTGCCAAGTGTATGCATCTAAAGCTGAGTGCCATGATGTGCCAAGTGTATGCATCTAAAGCTGAGTGCCATGATGTGCCATGTGTATGCATCTAAAGCTGATCACTATGCTGTGCCAAATCCTTACAATACTGTGCCAAGTGTATGCATCTAAAGCTGCTTACAATACTGTGCCAAGTGTATGCATCTAAAGCTGATGCCATGATGTGCCAATTTGTTACATCTAAAGCTGATTGCCATGATGTGCCAGTTTTATGCATCTAAAGCTGATTGCCATGATGTGCCAATTGTGTGCATCTAAAGCTGATTGCCACAATGTGCCAAGTGTATACATCTAAAGCAGAGTCATTTTAAAATATGCATTACAAACAAGTAAGTCACAAAAAAATACAATTTTCAAAAGTGTATCTCAGCCCATAAAAGTTTGGGAAGCCCTAGTCTAGACTGTTTGTGGTTGAGGTTGTTGCTTATGAGGTAGGTGTGGGTGCTGTCCTATTCCAAAGGAAGGACTTTAATGGAGAGTTGCACCCCTGTATATATTTTTCTAATCTTTTGCCTTCCAAAAGAATTGCCCTGATCCTATTATTGCTCCATTTAGAATTGTGACTGTTGTGTCTACTAGTTTTACATCCCCATTATTTGAAACCAACCACACCAGTCAATAGTAAATGGCCTATTGCCACTTTGTTGTCCCCACCTCTTGATATATTGGAATGGGCTTATGCATCTCGTTTCACTGGCAATCCTAGCAGGGCCAGCGCCAACATAAGGCTGCCTAGGCAGGGGCGCCAGCGGGGAGAGTGTCAGTTTAAAAAAAACTGCAGGTAGAGGCACTGGCTGGGGAGATCAGAAGTTCTTCCCTCACCAGCCCTTTACATGGCCAGATTGGGGGATCCTGGGAGTGGACGGACGGCAGCGGGTGAGAGGTTAAGGTACGCCCCCACCCTGTGAAGCAGAGCGGCGTCTGCTTCCCAGGAGAGCCGCAGGCAGCATAAGCTCTGTGTGTTAAACACACACGGAGCTTAGTAAGTGCTGCTCACGCTCCCCACGCTTAGTGATAAAGCAAGGCATAGGAAGCTTCTGGCTTGTAATAAATTCACTAGGAATTCTCTGATTTTCCTCTGTATGACTCTAGCTCGTCTTGTACCCATCCTGTGATATTTTAAGGCTGGTCTGACTACATGATTTTTTTAAGCCTGACTACTCTTCTTGGCATCTCTCTTGGCATTGTGCCACAGTTTCTTGCTTGCTACTACGTACAGTGAAGTGCAATCTCTCCAGCCTGTGTCACACTCTCCAGCCTGTTGCTATATCCCGTAAAGTTCAAGCTCTGCGTTACACTCTCCAGCCTGTTATTATAGAAGTGCCACGGCTCTCTTTCTTTAGAATTACTTGATACCATGGGTAGTGCTATCACATAAGCAAATTAAGAAGCCACTCAGGGCCTGAAGTGGCTGAGGGGACCCTACAATGCTAACTGAGAGAAGCCAGTTATGTAGAGGTCAAATAGCTGACATGGTGATCAGATATGGTTTTCCACCTAAGGTCCTAAAACAACTTTAACCGCACATGTTTGATACTTTCAGCCAGGCCTTGCTTGTTAGTTGTTTGCTCAATCAATCTGCTTTAAATGTGAGATTCTTCCAGCATTCAGGCCTCTGCATTAAGTTTGTCATCGTTAATTGCTATTACCTAGTAATATAGTAATACTAGTTTTATGACTGTTTCTATCTGTTAGCCTGTTTCTATCTGTGCTAAACTCTCAGAGGAATAGAGTGTTCCCAATTGTACTGAGGGGTCCTCAGTACAACTGGGATTATTAACCTGGAATCCAACCAAACCAGGGAAAATGGTTATAGTATTCTCCTCATGTTGTAGAAACACAATGTCTGTCACTCTTATTCAGTCAGTTTCCCTTCCACTGGAATATTAAAGATCATTATGGATATAGGATATGTCTAATGCAGCTACTATATTTCCTACTTTATCCTCCACTACTACTTATCTACATTGGAATATCTATAATTTGGCACTTCTGCCCTCGTGATCTATTAATCTGGTGCTTGTCCCTTTAGATAGCTGTTTCCTCCTATACGCTGGTGTTTAACATTAGTCCTGTGTTGCTATAACTGGTCTTCAGTTTTGAATACCTACATCCTATTCAGATCCTTTTGTTGCCTGGATTTGAGGATTTCAGGACATGGGACCACTAACCTAAGGGCTCAACCCCCTATGTGAAGGGGTCCAGTGTCCCTCCTTCCACCTGTTTCCTACCCCCAGCATACCTGCTGGTGCTCTCCAAGAGTCACCAGCCTATACTGTCTAACATTTACCAGCATGTCCTATCTTAGACTGACACCTGTACAGCCTTGTCTATGAGCAATACTTGCCAGTTCCTGTCTAGGGTTGCCACCCAACTGCTACTTTACCCACATGCCAATAAAGAATTGGCTTGAGTCCAACATTAAACCTATGGAGGCTATAGCATGGCTGGTATTTATTGAATGAAAGGTGGCAACTCTAGTCCTGTCTTCAAGATTAAATCCATTCCTGAGTGCTCGTCCTTGACATCCTCTCCTGAGTTGTGACACCTCCAAATCATTATTCAGAAATGAGTTCCACCCTCAACAGTTGTGCTCATTAGGTCAACAAATGGAAAGTATCCATGATATTTGGGCTTAACATCCTAAAATAGTTGAGTTGTAAAAACGTAATAGCCTATCTTTCTAAATCAGCCACTAGTACTTGATTGTTGCTTTTTCCTTGTCAGTTCAGATTTGTAATTTAACAAAACTATAACTGAGGTTAGATTCTGTTCAAATAACAGTGGAGAGGGTTTCGTATTTTTTTTTTCATTGTTACAAATGGTACTCATCAGTACATAAAGTGTTGTTCTCATTTGTTTAGGGCTATAGTAAGGATTCAGTATAAACTAGAGAACTAATGTTAATGTGACTTCTCTAAAAATGCATCAACTTTATTTTACTGTAAAATCTTGATGTTTCCTGCAGCATGCCCTGGATTGAGAGAAATGAACTCACAAATTGCCGAGCTTTGGATCACTGCTTAAACAACATGTGCCGTTATAATTGCATATGACTCAGGTTTCTGGTGCTAGCAGCTATTCCCAGCAGAAGCAATTATATATACAATCACTTGCAAGCACTATTCTAGAAGACAAGAAAATAGAGCAAACCCCCCCCCCCCCCCCCGAAACCTGAAATCATTTCATGTTTTATTCAGATGTTTGGTAAAGCACTTTCTAGCCTCATCATGGAATAGGTTACTAGGTAAAACCTTTTCAGCAAACCTTCTGCTTCTGTTCTTTTACAGAACCTCACATGATTTTCTAGCCCAGAGAACACAACATTCTGTTTTCCTGAAAATGAGATCAGATGCGTTCAGTCATTCAATGCTCATTGCGGTCCTCTGTCATCACTTACTGCTCATCTCGTAATTGCCTGCCTTATAAAGGAAAATAAATAGTTGGTCAGTCTCCCTTCTTCAAAACAAGTGTGATGTCAATATGCATGTTGTTGTTAAAAATTTATATAATATATTGCTCTAAAAAAATAAAAATGTGGAAAAAAAAAACTGCATTGATCACTATTAGTTAGCTCATAAAGCACCAACATGTTATATAGCACTATGCAAGGGAATAGATACATAAAATATCAGCCTCCATAGGTGCCTGCAGAGCCCAAGATGGGGGCGTGCCAGGGCCTGACCACAAGAGACCACCTGAACAAAGGTTATTGGGAGGGTAACATAAATTAGGGGAGGAGGACAGATATTAAAATATTGCCCATACCTGCTCTGTCGATTCACAACTTATAACTGAACTGTGTATTTATTAAAATTCCAGTCATAATATATCAAGTACAATTAAACTAAATAAAATAACTACTAATACAGCTTGATGCTCTATTTGCTACGTTTCTTGTATTTTTTCTACAGTGAAAGATTATGCTTTTAGAAACTGTAAATGAATTATTTATTTTGAGTTGATGTTTTAGATGTTATATGCCAGCTATGTGAGAGCTCCTAGGTTTTTGTTGAATATGTACATAATTCCATCCAAGCAACTTGATACACATTAGCATTGAGTAGCTGCTAAGCACAAGCATTGTAAAAGCATAATAGACACATTTATAGCAAGTCTTTCACACACACACATGCTCAAACATGCAGTCATACATGTGTAACCTGGATTCCTGGCACATGGCTTTCGGTCAGCATTATTTCTGGCAGAAATCCCTTTTAGTCAAGGTTAAGTTAGTACTGTGATTTGTTTTAGCATTAACTATTCTAAATGTGTATATTATATTAGTGCAGTTTTAATATTTTACTGATTAGTTTCTTTTATAGTTCTTACTGCTTAATTGTGGAATAGTATTATCTCAGCATCTGAGGTTTCCATTTCATGAACCAATGTCAATATATATATATTATATATATATATATATATATATATATATATATATATATATATATATATAAAAACATCCATGCCTCTTCTTACAGCATCCAAATTAGTGTCTCAATGCTCGTGGACACATTGCGCATTTATGTCACACCTGGCACAACACAAACAGTACTAAAAACACATGATGCAGATGCTGTGTGCACAATATAGATTTTGAGGGATACAACAGAACAATAACAAGAGAGAGGAGAATGAGGCCTCGCTTCAGGGAGCACTTGATGTGGGGGCACAGAGAGATTTTATACTATAGTAGTCTGGTACTGCAGATCACCAATACTGTATAACACACGCACCAGTGCACTGCAGAATAGGGTGGTGCACAGACCGATGGAACAGTGTACATTTTGAATATGCATGGTTCCCAAACCTTATTAATCATTTATGTAATGTGTTTTATGTGACTGTGTACATTTGTGAATCAGTGTGTATATGGTATTTTATATTATACACATTGGTTTGTTGTTTTTTGCTGGACAGAGTAATATTATCTACTGCGGACTATCTCCTGTCAGTTCGGTTTTTATACCCCACTTGGGTACACATAACGAGTGCATTTTTTCTCTAGTTGAAGTGAGGATATATTATGTGTGCATACTCCATTAAAAAATTATCCCAAACAGGTGCTAATGATCATCAGTTAAATAGATAGGTTGAAACACAAGCATGAGCTAACATAGAAACAGCTGTGTAGGAGGAATACAACTGGGTGAGGAACAGTCAAACTACGTTATCAAGGTGTGGTTGTTTAATGTCAAAATTCATACACCATGGCAAGACTGAGAATAGCAACAAATCATTATGTCTGTTTATATATTTGTATGTATATATTTGTAAAGTGCTTCTAAGTCTTACAGGGAGAAAAGTGTTATAAAAAATTGCAAATTATTATTATAAGGTTGTTATACGCATCAGACAATTCTCTCCCAAGAAGAAAGTTCAAGGCAGACAGGTGTTTCCAGATGTGCTACCCAATCTCTCTTAAAGAAGCACAAAGAAATAGGCGAGCGATATTGTGGATGTAGACACAGTGGTCAGCCAAGGAAACTTAAAGCAGCAGGTGAAATACACCCAGGGCCAGCCCTTTAATTGGTCAGAATGGGGCAACTGTTTCAGGCGGCTCCCTGGCAGGGGCGGCACTTTGCTGCTCCATGCAGTGTTTTTTTTTTCATTCCTGTGTCCGGGGGAACTTGATGGAAGGAGGTCTTAGCCAATCAGGTGAGACCTCTCAACTCTCCTGATTGGCTGAGAGTTCAGAAGCCTCCCGTGATTGGCTCAGTCTCTCCTTCACACGAGGAGCTCAAAGCAAGAGATGGTTGCACCTGGTAAGGTAAAAACTGTTAGTGAGTGTGTGTATGTCAGTGTGAGTGAGCGTGTGTGTCAGTGAGTGTGTGTATGCGTAAGAGTGAGTGAGGGGTTAAATCCTATGACACTGCTATATCTGTCTAGCCACCCAAGGGGTTAACTCATCTGACACTGCCTATATATATGTCAAGCAATCCAAGGGTTAACTCTGCTGACACTGCCTACGTCTATCTGGCAATTGTTTTAGTTCACTGGTCACATATTCTGTTTAAGGGAATTGTACATCCTATTATGATAATAATGTTTTACTATTACTTTCTTTTCACCTAATGGGTGAGCTCTTTGAAAACAAATATTTTATTATGTATATAAGAAGTGCTTAGTGGTAAAATAAAACATTAACATAAAAATAGGCTGTGTAATTTCCCAAAAAATAATATGTGACCACTGACCTAGAACATGACTCAGATATTGTACATTAAGTTTAAATGCTCAAAAATTTCGGTTACACATTTTAATCATGGCCTGTCAATAGTTTTAAGTGAACGTGAACCGCACTGTTCGGGTTCGTACAGAACATTACGTTTTTTGGACCCTGGACCCGAACACGGACATTTCACTGTATGTTCTGGTTGGAGTTCGGGGTTCGGCGATTTAACGGCACGTTTGGAAAGGCTGCATTGTATGTAATGCTATGGGCTTTCTATAAACCGAAAGTCTATAAACCGAATCTCTTTCGGTTTATAGACTTTCGTTTTATAGAATGCATGTAATGCTTTGGGCTTTCTATAAACCGAAAGTCTATAAACCGAATCTCTTTCGGTTTATAGACTTTCGGTTTATGGAATACATGTAATGCTATTGGTATTCTATAAACCGAAAGTCTATAAACCGAAAGAGATCAGTTTATAGAAAGCCAATAGCATTACAGGTATTCCATAAACCGAAAGTCTATAAACCGAATGTCTTTCGGTTTATAGATTTTCAGTTTATGGAATACATGTAATGCTATTGGCTTTCTATAAACCGAAATAGAGTCCCCATTCATACGAATAGGTCAATTACATGTATTACATAAACCGAAATTGACCTATTTGTATAACCAACGATATATGACATATTTGTATAACCAATTGAAATCCAACCAATCAGAGTGCTCTGAGCTTAGTTGCAGGGTGGGGGAAGGCTTTATAAGCCTTCCCCCGCCCTGAGGAGCTCAGTCTGCAGGGGGCCCTCCATGGGCGAAGTTTTTTTTTCCACCCGTGGATTTTTTTTGCGCTCAGGTATTTATTTTTTTTAACAGTTGCGGCACGTATTATGGATTTTTATTTGGCCTTTTTTTGTGGCTGAAGAAAGAAAAAAGAAGAATAAAGAAAGAAGACCTCAAGTGAGGGGAGGTAGGTAGGAATTTTTTATTTTATTGGGGGAGGGTAAGTGACTAGGGGCTGGGCACCCCTAGTCACTTTATTTGTGGTCCCCACTCGCCGCTCATGGGTGGGGACCGGGGGGGGGGACACTAGGTCCCCCCCTCATTCTGATTAGGGTCCCCACCCGCCGGCCATGGAAGGGGACCGGGGGGGGACACTAGGTCCCCCCTCATTCTTATTAGGGTCCTCTCTATAAACTCTATTTCGGTTTATAGAAAGCCAATAGCATGACATGGCTCTAGGCTTTCTATAAACCGAAATAGAGTCCCCATTCATACGAATAGGTCAATTGACCTATTCGTATGAATTGGGACACTCTTCCCCACATTTTACTTCATTTTGCAGCCCTCTAGCCCTTTCCAGGACTTTTTAGAGGCATTTTAGTGGCCAAAAGTTCGTGTCCCCATTGACTTCAATGGGGTTCGGGGACAAGTTAGGGGTAATGTGGGTAAGAGTTTCCCCATTCATACGAATAGGACTTCAATGGGGTTCGGGTTCAGGGTCAAGATCGGGGTCAAGTTCAATCACGGACCTGGACATTTTTTCGAAGTTCGGCCGAACCTGCCGAACCCGAACATCCAGGTGTCCGCTCAACTCTAATTAGGGCATACCCAGCGTATATTCTGCAGCAGAGCAACGACCCCAAACATACAGCCAAAGTCATTAAAAACTATATTCACCTTAAAGAACAGAAAGGAGTCCTGGAAGTGATGATAGAGAGCCCTAATCTCAGCATCAAGTCTGTCTGGGATTTCTTGAAGAGAGAGAAACATCTGAGGCTGCCTAAATCCACAGAGCAATTGTGGTTAGTTCTGCAAGATGTTTGGAACAACCAAAAGATGAGTTCCTTAATATACACTGTGCAATTGTTGTATGCACACATTGCTTTTTTGAAAAAACTTTAAACTGTTGGGGGGGTTTTCCCTCCCAGGCTCCAGCCAAATGCTGAAATGATCATGGGGTGGCTCAGTAGAGGTTGCATTTGCCTTTATTTAGGTTTTCACTGCCCTGAATGTGAAGAAAGCACATTATAAAATACCGGAGCACACACCAGTCAATGTAGCTCCCAGGCAGCCTAGGGGAGGTGGTGACAGGGTGCTAAGGAAGGCCATGGGACCCCATTGGATAGTTAGGGATGGTGCAGTGAGAGGTTACCTGGGGAAAAGACAGGGTAACCATGCAGCGATTTTATTAAAAGTGCTTTCCCTACCTCTTGTAGCACCCACCTTTCTTTTTTTCAGATGGACATCACCATATCTCGTCAGAGCCATGGTGGAAGCTTTGCCGGGTATCCAGGGGTGTTTAATGAGTTCGGGTGGTGGGGGCATTTGGATATGCCCACTAAAATGGGCTTTATAATTGGCAGCCACCTGCATATACATGCTAGCGTGGATGGTTTTTGTTGAATAAAGTAAAAGGGTTTATGTTAGTCATTGTGTCATGTTGGTTTATACATTTGGTTTAGAGAATGCTAAAACATTGTTTACCATGACTAGCTGACTGTGCTAAATAAAATTTCGGCTGTGGCTTTTTTTTACCCCATACCTGGGCGTGGTCTTATTATGATAGTTAAACATAGCCCAGTATTTGAAGCTACACCTGTTATGTCTAACAAATGGTAATCTCTCCATATTCACTTATTTTATGAATACGCTAGTGATTTTGAAAGCTTGTTTTTAAATACTGTGAAGAAATATCATCTCTGTAGAACCATATGGACAAATTTACATTAAACGCATTTGTATCCTGCATGATGCGTTTCTCTCCAGATATCGTTGGTTAAATGGTAAAGCTAGTCACTAGAGTTGAGCGGACACCTGGATGATCGGGTTCGGCAGGTTCGGCCGAACTTCGAAAAAATGTCCGGGTCCATGCTCGAACTTGACCCCGAACTTGGACCCGAACCTGGACCCGAACCCGAACCCGAACCCCATTGAAGCCAATGGGGACACGAACTTTTGGCCACTAAAATTCCTCTAAAAAAGTCCTGGAAAGGGCTAGAGGGCTGCAAAATGAAGTAAAATGTTGGTAAGAGTGTCCCCATTCATCCGAATAGGTTCCCCCCCCCCCTTCATTCTTATTAGGGTCCTCTCTATAAACTCTGTTTCGGTTTATAGAAAGCCAATAGCATGACATGGCTCTTGGCTTTCTATAAACTGAAATAGAGTCCCCATTCATACGAATAGGTCAATTGACCTATTCGTATGAATTAGGACACTCTTCCCCACATTTTACTTCATTTTGCAGCCCTCTAGCCCTTTCCAGGACTTTTTTAGAGGCATTTTAGTGGCCAAAAATTCGTGTCCCCATTGACTTCAATGGGGTTCGGGGACAAGTTCGGGGTAATGTGGTTAAGAGTTTCCCCATTCATACGAATAGGTCAATTGACCTATTCGTATGAATGGGGACTCTATTTCGGTTTATAGAAAGCCAATAGCCATGTAATGCTATGTCAATTTACCTATTCGTATGAATTGGGACACTCTTCCCCACATTTTACTTCATTTTGCAGTCCTCTAGCCCTTTCCAGGACTTTTTTAGAGGCATTTTAGTGGCCATGTAATGCTATTGGCTTTCTATAAACCGAAATAGAGTCCCCATTCATACGAATAGGTCAATTTACCTATTCTTATGAATGGGGACTCTATTTTGGTTTATAGAATAGCAATAGCATTACATGTATTACATAAACCGAAAGTCTATAAACCGAATCTCTTTCTGTTGGAGTTCGGGGTTCGGCGGTTCAGCGATTTAATGGCGCATTTTGAAAGGCTGCAGGGCAGCCAATCAATAAGCGTTTGACTTGTTTGCCCTTAGAAGCCATCACAGCCATGCCTACTAATGGCATGGCTGTGATTGGCCAGTGCAGCATGTGACCCAGCCTCTATATATAAGCTGGAGTCACGTACACGCACATCACATGAGCTCTTCTTAGTGTAGGGAGTGTGTATTCAAATTACAGCGATTATTTTAGTGGGTGCTATACTACATTTTTGTACTCTGCCCTGAGCCCAGTGCCACAGAGAGTGCAGTGCACTTGTAACTAGGCATTTTTAAATACAATTGTTGGTGTTAAATATTACATTTGCGTCCTGCACTTCATATCTGAGAGTCAAATAGAACCGTCAAATACTGTGCTTACAGCGCACTTTGAAAAATTCTAATTGTTTTGGGTGGTAAATAGTACATTTGCGTCCTGCGGTGCACTTCATATCTGAGAGTCAAATAGAACAGTCCAATACTGTGCTTACAGCGCACTTTGAAAAATTCTAATTGTTTTGGGTAGTAAATAGTACATTTGCGTCTTGCGGTGCACTTCATATCTGAGAGTCAAATAGAACAGTCCAATACTGTGCTTACAGTGCACTTTGAAAAATTCTAATTGTTTTGGGTGCTAAATAGTACATTTGCATCTTGCGGTGCACTTCATATCTAAGAGTCAAACAGAACAGTGAAATACTGTGGTTACAGTGCACTTTGAAAAACTCTAATTGTTTTGGGTAGTAAATTATACATTTACGTCTTGCGGTGCACTTCATATCTGAGAGTCAAATAGAACAGTCCAATACTGTGCTTACAGCGCACTTTGAAAAATTCTAATTGTTTTGGGTAGTAAATAGTACATTTGCGTCTTGCGGTGCACTTCATATCTGAGAGTCAAATAGAACAGTCCAATACTGTGCTTACAGCGCACTTTGAAAAATTCTAATTGTTTTGGGTGCTAAATAGTACATTTACGTCTTGTAGTGCATTTCTTGCAGTCCAATTAACAAAAAACAAAAAAAAATACAAATAAAAATTGTTGACTATTGGCGGTTACATTGTCGCCTGACATAAACCATCTGTTACTTTGGTGGGTGACCGTAAAGAATGAGGAGAGCGTCAAATAAGGGACGTGGCCCTGGTCGTGGTGCTGCTGGAGTTGGTGGAGCTCCTGTTGCAAGTAGGGGATGTGGTCGATCTGTGCCAGCTACACACACAAGTGAAACACCTTCCTCAGGTGCTAGTGCGCGACAGAACCTTCAGCATTATTTGGTAGGCCTGAATGCCACTCTTAGAATGGTGAGGCCATAACAAGTACAGGCGATAGTAGATTGGGTGGCTGAAAGTGCCTCCAGCTCCTTCACATTGTATCCCACCCGGTCCCCTGCTGAAAGCTCAGAGTTGACACCTGCAGCCCATGGCCATCTGTCTTTCACCTCACCCCCTTGCAAATCAGCCAAGCAGTCTGAGCCACAAGTCATGCAGCAGTCTCTTTTGCTTTTTGATGACTCTGCTGGCGGGGTCATCAAACCTAGCTTTGCCCCAGAAGTGGAAGAGATTGAGTGAACTTATGCACAACCACTTATGTGTCAGGATGTGGACATGCGAGGACCACCGCAGCACGTCTCTGATGATGACGAAACACAGGTGCCAACTGCTGTGGCTTTCAGCAGTGTGCAGACCGGCAAGGAGGGCAGGGTTGATGAGTCGGTGGAAGATGATGTGGAGGATGATGAGGTCCTAGACCCCATATGGAATCAAGGTCATGCGAGTGATGTGTCCAGTTTGGAGAAGGAGGCGGTGGTCACAAAGAGTCACCAGCGCAGCATAAGAGGGAGCAGGGTGTAAAACCATAGCGGCCGTCCCCTAGACAGTATGCCTGCTACTGCCCACCGCACCCAGGAGCCGAGCACACCAAAGCCAGCTACAAGGAGTTCCCTTGTGTGGCAGTTCTTTAGACAATGTGCTGACGACAAGACACGAGTGGTTTGCAAGCTGTGCAATCAGAACCTGAAGCGAGGCATAAACGTGCTAAACCTGAGCACAACCTGCATGACCAGGCATCTACATGCAAATCACGAGCTGAAGTGGAGTAAGCATCTCAAACCCCAAGAAAGGTCTCAGGTTCCTCCTGCTTCCTCTTCTGCTGCTGTCTTGGCCTCTTCCTCCAGCTCAGGAGTCACAGTGGCACCTGCCACCGAGCAAATAGAGGAAGTGGCAGCAACACCACAACGTCCGCCACTGTCCCCAAGCATCTCCACACTGTCCGATGGAAGCATTCAGCTGTCCATCTCCCAAACACTGGAGAGAAAGAGGAAGTATGGCTCTACCCCCCCGTGAACACTGGCCCTGAATGCCAGCATTTCCAAATTCCTGGCCTTTGAAATGCTGTCATTCCGTCTGTTGGAGACGGACAGTTTTAAAAACCTGATGGCGGTGGGTGTCCCACAGTACGTGGTTCCCAGCCGCCACTACTTTTGCCGGCGAGCCATCCCTTCCCTGCACAATCAATTGGAGAACAAAATCAGGTGTGCACTGGGCAACGCCATCTGTGGCAAGGTCCACATAACCACAGATACGTGGACCAGTGAGCACGGGCAGGGACGCTATATCTCCCTAACTGAACACTGGGCAAATGTAATGTCGGCTGGGCCTGAGGCACATAGCAGTTTGGCGCATGTCCTTCCACCACCGAGGATTGCAGGGCATTTCTCTTTGCCTCCTGTTGCCTCCTCCTCCTACTCAGCTGGTTCCTTCTCCTCTACCACCTCCTCATCCGGTCAGCGTAACACCTTCACCCCCAACTTCAGCACAGCCAGGGGGAAATTACAGCAGGCTCTTGTAAAACTCATATGTTTGGGGGGAAACCCCAACAGCGCGCAGGAGCTGTGGACGGGCATGGAACAACAGATCAATGAGTGGTTGTTGCCACTGAGCGATGTGTGCGATAATGGGCAAAATCTCGTAGCAGCTCTGGGCCTAGCCGGTTTGACGCACATCCCTTGCCTGGCGCATGTGCTGAATTTGGTGGTTGCCAGGAGTAGATCCCCCGAATACCCTGTTCTGCTTACCTGTCCTCTCGCTCCCGAAGCGCGCACACTGCTACCAATGAAAACGGAGGCGCGTCCCCGATGACGTCACGCCCGTCGAGTTCCCAGCAAACGCGGGAACATTTAAAAAGGAGAATCACCTTGCACTCCTTGCTTGGTGATTCTCGTGTTCCTTGCCTCACGTATATTCATTGTTTCTCCTGAATTAAGTGATTTTGACCTTGGACTGTTCCCTGACTATTCTGCCTGCCTGTGCCCTCTGATCCTGGATTTCCCTGACCATTCTACCTGCCTGTGCCCCACTGATCCTGGTTTGTACTTACACATTTAACCATCTACTTGCTGGACTATAGTTGTTGCTTGTACTTGTACGTTCTACCATCTACCTGCTGGATTACAGTTGCTGTTTGTATATACACGTTTACCATCTACCTGTTGGATTACAGTTGCTGTTTGTACTTGCACGTTTAACCATCTACCTGGTGATTACAGTTGCTGTTTGTATATACACGTTTACCATCTACCTGCTGGATTACAGTTGCTGTTTGTACTTGCACGTTTAACCATCTACCTGCTGGATTGCAGTTGCTGTTTGTATATACACGTTTACCATCTACCTGCTGGATTACAGTTGCTGTTTGTACTTGCACGTTTAACCATCTCCCTGCTGGATTACAAACTTTTAGTGTACGTTTTCTGTATGACATCGGATACCTGCTGGATTATCATTGCTGTACATACCAGGTTCGTACCTACAGTGTGTTATCCCTTATTATTTGAGTGTGTCTGCATCTAGGTCTCTATTGTGTTTCCAACACCCATCAAATAATCACCAAGCCTCTTACCCATGGAGACCGCGGACCTCACGAATGCAATTACTGCTCTCACACAACAGTTAACCAACCTTAATCAATCCGTGCAGGACCTACAGGCAGGCCAAGCACGTATGCAACAGCAGAAACAACAACTACAAACCAACCCAGGGAATGTTCCAGACCCTGCCGCTGCAGTTCCTGTTCCTCCTCCAGCATCTATCATAGTAGAGGGAGCTACCGCACTGGAACCGCAAGTATCCTTACCGGAGAAATTCTCCGGTGGTAGGAAGAAATATCGTACCTTTATCACCACTTGTCAGATCTTGTTCACTCTACGTCCTCGTACATATGCCTCTGATTTTGTCAAGATTCCCACGGTCATTTCTCTCCTTATGGAAGAACCCCAATTATGGGCTCACCACTTTCTACACACCAATAGTCCTTTATTGGAATCATGGGGTTCCTTTCGCCAAGCACTGGATTCTTTATATGAAGATCCATTTAGAACAGCTTCTGCCACCAACATCATTCGTGCCCTAAGACAAGGCCGCAGACCGGTTGAAGAATATATCACCGAATTCAGAAGAGTAGCCCTCGAGACTACTTGGAATGAATCAGCTTTGCTGTATCAATTCCGTCTAGGATTGTCTGATGGATTGAAGGATGAATTGGCCGTGTGGGCATTCCATCCTCCCTTGACGATCTCTCTCGCCTAGTAACACAGATTGACCGAAGATCCTCACCTAACACTATGGTACCTGCTTTTCCTACCTCTTATTTGGAGCCCAGATCTCCTACCCCCTCACAGATGGAGGAGCCTATGCAGATCGGTTTGGTACGAGGTCCCTTGACTCCGGAGGAGAAAGCACGAGGTAGGAATCTCAATCTATGCCTGTATTGTGGGAGACCTGGTCATACATATCGAGACTGCCGGGCTTGGCGACGACTTCCTGACGGTAAGAATGCTTCTTTTTCGGATGGAGGAGACAGTGCTTTACCCTCCTACAAAACACCCCATTTATCTATACCTCTTTCCCTACAGTGGACTGAAGATCCCATATCCATAACGGCTATGATCGACTCAGGAGCCAGCGGGTGTTTCCTGGACATCGATCTAGCTAGAACCATGTCAATCCCCACTCTCAAAAAAACGTCTCCAATACATATTCAGCTGGTGGACGGTAGCCCGCTAAGGACAGGCCCTATCAAACACGAGACTGTTCCACTCATTGCAACCATCGGTGAGGGGCACCAAGAGATACTTCAATTCGATATCGTTCCAGCTCCTCTTTTTTCCGTCATTTTGGGTCTCCCATGGTTACGCAGACATAACCCTATCATAAATTGGGAGACCGGTGTTTTATCTTTCAGTTCCACACTATGTGCTCATCAATGCCTTGCTACTCCTACCTTGTGTTCTACATTAAAACAGGATCTAGCTAATAACCTACCAGCAGTGTATTCCCAATTTCAAGATGTCTTTGAAAAGAGAAAAGCAGATGTACTTCCCCCTCATAGGGACTATGATTGTCCTATCGACTTACTCCCAGGGGCCTCCATTCCATTTGGAAGAATATACCCTCTTGCTGAACCGGAACTTGCCACTCTCAAAGAATATATAGAAGAGAATTTAACTAAAGGATTTATACGACCTTCTACTTCACCAGCAGGAGCAGGTATTTTCGTCGTAAAGAAGAAAGACGGGGGACTACGACCATGTATTGATTACAGGGAGATGAATAAAATAACCATCAAGAACCGTTACCCGTTACCCCTCATTCCTGAGCTACTGGATCGTCTACGCACGGCCCAGGTGTTCACAAAGATTGATCTTAGAGGCGCTTACAATCTGGTCCAAGTCAGGAGAGGGGACGAATGGAAGACGGCATTTAGATCACGTTATGGACACTTCGAATATCTGGTCATGCCTTTCGGCCTATGTAACGCTCCCGCGACTTTCCAACATTTCGTAAATGACATATTCCGTGACATATTGGACCAGTTCGTCATTATTTATCTGGAGGACATCCTCATCTATTCACCCTCACTTACGTCCCATAGAGAACACGTATGCAAAGTTCTCACCCGTTTACGACAACATCGGTTTTATGCGAAACTGGAGAAATGTGAATTTGAGGCGAAAACAGTGGAGTTGTTAGGGTTTATCCTATCACCCAACATGATACAGATGGATTCCAAGAAGATTGCAGCAATTCTCCAATGGCTTACCCCCACCAACAGGAAAAGCATACAGCGTTTTGTGGGTTTCGCAAATTTCTACAGGAAGTTCATTAGAAATTTCTCCAAACTTATCCAACCCATCACCGCTTTAACGTCCAAGAACAAGGTATTAAAATGGACAGATGCGGCCCAAGACGCTTTTGAATCCTTGAAGTTGCGGTTCACTACGGCACCTATTTTGATTTTTCCTGATCCTTCAAGACCATACACTCTGGAAGTGGATACCTCTAATACAGCTGTGGGTGCCGTCTTATCCCAGAGACATCAGGGGGACGAACAATTACATCCAGTAGCCTTCTACTCCAGAACACTAACGTCAGCTTAGAGAAATTATGACGTAGGAGAACGGGAACTTTTGGCTATAAAACAGTCACTTGAGGAATAGCGACACATATTGGAGGGCGCTTTACATCCTATTACGGTTTTTACCGATCACAAAAATCTTGAATATCTACGCACCGCCAAAAGACTCCAACCCAGACAGGCCAGATGGGCACTATTCTTTACACGTTTTCAGCTGCATATCACCTACCGACCCGGCTCCCGGAATCTCAAGGCTGATGCCCTTTCAAGAATCTCAGAGATAGAAGAGATCCACGAGGAGGGTCCGAGCACCATACTCCGTTCTCATCATTTTTTAGCCGCCACCCGACGTATATGGGATGCTATTCGGTCCCACACAACCGCTTCTACACTGCCAAAACAATACCATTTTGTTTACAAAGACGGTCTGTACTATCACTCTGACAAAGTTTATGTCCCACCTGAAGTATGTTTACAAATACTCCAATACTATCATGACTCCCCAGCGGCTGGCCATGGTGGAATACGACAAACTCAAGATCTCATTCAACGTACTTTTTGGTGGCCTAAACTACGTGGAGAGATTACAAGATTTGTCTCCTCCTGCAACATATGTGCCCGTGCTAAAGAGAGTCGTCACAAACCCCCAGGGTTACTTCAACAATTGCCCATTCCTACGAGACCATGGGGAGACATTTCTATGCATTTTATTACCGACCTACCACCATCTCGTCAATACACCATATTGATGGTCATAGTGGACCGTCTCACTAAGATGGCACATTTTGTTCCCAGTCCAGGCCTTCCTTCGGCTACTGAAACTGCCGATCTTTTTATACGAGAGGTCTTTAAGCTTCAATGTTTACCCGAAAACATTGTTTCCGATCGAGGTACCCAGTTTACATCCCACTTCTGGAAGGCATTCTGTACGGAACTTCATATACAGCGCTCCCTCACTACGGCATTCCACCCCCAGAGTAACGGTCAAACCGAACGTACCAATCAAACTTTGGAGCAGTATTTACGTTGTTTCACCACACATCTTCAAAATGACTGGATCAAGTTTTTAACCTTAGCAGAATTTGCCTACAATAATCACATACACAGTTCGACTGGGATGTCTCCATTTTTTTGCCAATTATGGCTTCCACCCATCCATGCTTCCTGGAGCACCTATCTCCAGCAGTGTTCCATCAGCTACTACCCATGTGCGCAATCTCACTGATACATATGCTTCGCAGAACCTTGACACGAGCTCAACAACGTTATAAGATGTTTGCCGACCTTCACAGATCCTTGCCTCCAACCTACAAAGCGGGTGATAGGGTTTGGCTCTCTACGAGACATCTGAAACTTGCATGTCTGACCAAGAAGCTTGGTCCCAAGTTCGTTGGTCCTTTTCCCATTGCAGAGGTGATTTCCCCCTTAGTCATACGGCTTCTCCTCCCGTCTTCTATGAAGATCCACCCGGTTTTCCATGTATCTTTGCTTAAACCTTGGGTGGAGAATCCCTTTCCTGGAAGACTCGATCCTCCTCCAGGGCCCATTCTAATCGATGGGATTGAGGAGTACGAGGTTGAAGAGGTTCTGGACTCCAGATTGCATCGGGGTCAGCTCCAATATCTCATCCATTGGAGAGGTTATGGTCCGAGTGACAGATCCTGGGAGCCTGCTAAGATGATACATGCAGATGACTTGGTTCGTACCTTTCACGAATTGCACCCTGATCGCCCCGGTCGTTGGCGAGCCCGGAGGTCTCGCATTAGGTGGGGGAACTGTCAGGATCTACCGCGGAGTAGATCCCCCGAATACCCTGTTCTGCTTACCTGTCCTCTCGCTCCCGAAGTGCGCACACTGCTACCAATGAAAACTGAGGCGCGTCCCCGATGACGTCACGCCCGTCGAGTTCACTGCAAACGCGGGAACATTTAAAAAGGAGAATCACCTTGCACTCCTTGCTTGGTGATTCTCGTGTTCCTTGCCTCGCGTATATTCATTGTTGGATTACAGTTGCTGTTTGTATATACACGTTTACCATCTACCTGCTGGATTACAGTTGCTGTTTGTACTTGCACGTTTAACCATCTACCTGCTGGATTACAGTTGCTGTTTGTATATACACGTTTACCATCTACCTGCTGGATTACAGTTGCTGTTTGTATATACACATTTAACCATCTCCCTGCTGGATTACAAACTTTTAGTGTACGTTTTCTGTATGACATTGGATACCTGCTGGATTATCATTGCTGTACATACCAGGTTCGTACCTACAGTGTGTTATCCCTTATTATTTGAGTGTGTCTGCATCTAGGTCTCTATTCTGTTTCCAACACCCATCACAGTGGTGCAGAAATTCCTGAAAAACTACCCAGATATATCAGAGCTGCTGCAGAAAGTGCGGGCCGTCTGTGCGCACTTTAGGCGCTCTCACCCTGCTGCTGCTCGCCTGTCTGCGCTTCAGCGTAACTTAGGCCTTCCCGCTCACTGCCTCATATGCGACGGGCCCACAAGGTGGAACTTCACCTTGCACATGCTGGAGAGATTGTGCGAGAAGCAGCAGGCGATAGTGGAGTATCAGCTGCAGCACGCATGGGTCAGTCGCTCTGCGGAACACCACTTCACCACCAATGAGTGGGCCTCCATGCGAGACCTATGTGCCATTTTGCACTGTTTCGAGTACTCCACCAACATGGCCAGTGCAAATGACGCCGTTCTCAGCCTTACTATCCCGCTTGTATGTCTCCTTGAAAAAACTCTTAGGGTGATGATGGAAGAGGATGTGACACAGGAGGAAGAGGAGGAGGAAGAACAGGGGTCATTTCCACGGTTATCAGGCCAGTCATTCACAAGTGGCTTGGAGGGTGGGTTCCTGCACCAGCAGAGGCCAGGTACACAACTGTCAAGCCAGGGCACAGTTTTGGAGGAGGATGAGGATGAGGAGGAGGAGGAGGAGGAACCATGTTCACAGCAGGGTGGCACCCAACGCAGCTCGTGGGCATCACTGGAGCATGGCTGGGGGATACGGAGGACACAGATGATATACCTCCCACAGAGAACAGCTTGTCTTTGCCTCTGGGCAGCTTGGCACACATGAGCGACTACATGCTGCAGTGCCTGCGCAATGACTGCCGAGTTGCCCACATTCTAACTTGTGCTGATTTCTGGGTGGCCACCCTGCTGGATCCCCGTTACAAGGACAACATGCCATCCTTAATTCCATCACTGGATCGTGATCGTAAGATGCGCGACTACAAGCATCAAGCCCCAAAATGACAACGGGGGCTCAGTGGAAGCACAAGGTGAAGGCACAGGAAGAGGTCGCCAACGCAGCTGGTGCACCACCAGCACCTCAAAAGGCAGGGTTAGCATGGCCGAAATGTGGAAAAGCTTTGTCAGCACGCCACAACAAGCAGCACCACCATCTGATATGCAACGTCTTAGCAGGAGGCAGCATTTCAGCAACATAGTGGAACAGTACGTATGCACAGGCCTACACGTACTGACTGATGGGTCTGCCCCATTCAACTTCTGGGTCTCAAGTTGGGCACATGGCTTGAGCTTGCCCTTTATGCCTTGGAGGTGCTGGCCTGCCCTGCAGCCAGTGTATTGTCTAAACGTGTGTTTAGCACGGCAGGGGGCGTTATCACAGACAAGTGCAGCCACCTGTCCACAGCCAACGTGGACAAGCTCACATTTATTAAGATGAACCAGGCATGGATCCAACCAGACTTCTCTATACCTTGTGCAGAATAGACATTTATACCGGCTTCACCCAGTCATTGTTATACTCAAGTGCACTTATTCTTTGTTTTCTGTTGTTATATGTCCCAATATTTTGCGGGCTACCTCAATTTAATAAAACAAAAACAATTAAAAAACAGTGTTGGCTACCTCCTCCTCCTCCTCCAGCGCCGCTTCCACCTACACCGCCACGGTCACCGCCTCCTCAACCTATGGGTCACTTAGTATAAACTGAAAGAGAATACCCTGCACTCCAACCCTCTCTCAAATAGATAATTCTGTTGATCCTCCTGGCAGCCATGCTTTAGATTTAGATTTATGTTCTTCCAAAGCTAAAATCAAAGATTCCATCTAGTGCTATTTTATGGCTCAGCTGTATTTGTAATTTGTATGTATTTTATGTTATTTTAAGTTATTTCCCTATCCACATTTGCGTGCAGGGCACTTGTCTTAATCTTACCCACATTTTACTTCCTTTTGCAGCCCTCTAGCCCTTTCCATGACTTTTTTAGAGGCATTATAGTGGCCAAAAGTTTGTGTGCCCATTGACTTCAATGGGGTTCGTGTTCGGGGTTAAGTTCGAGCACGGACCCGCCGAACCCGAACATCCAGGTGTCCGCTCAACTCTACTAGTCACATTATTAAATACAACCATTAAAACCTATTCATCCAAATGTTGTGAGAGAAAGAAGACAGGTTAGAACCTAAAGGTTGCTTATACTGTGATTGTCTGTAATAAAAAATTGCAAAAGTGTGTTGTCAGCAATGCAAGCAAATACATAAACTAAGAGAAAAACTTATTTTAAATCTGTCTGTTGAGTCTCCTGTTTATGACATCACCTGTAACTTAATATGCAAAATAACATATTTCCAATGGGAATTTGCGCATTTACCTGCAATTCTGCTAGCTCAATATATAGACCAGTTTTGATCATTTTGTTATTATTCTCTACAATCGCAGTATAAAGAATGTTTAAGTGACACGGTCCCTTTAAATACACGGGTGGATTATTGGTCAGCTGGAAGATTTTTCATGGTAAAAAAATAGTTTCACTTTAACATAGCTACATTTGTGTTGCATTTCTCACCCATGTCTTTGTGTAACTTCATGAGGACAATTTGAACATCTCACAATGCTTGGTATATGTCTTTGTAACCCAGATGATAAAAGGGCTCACATACAGCTGCCACTAGTTATTGTCCTCACGGCAAGTGACATATAGGCTAGTGGTAGTACCATGTGACCATTAGAGCACAATCAGAGAGGCTATGTGCTGTTCCCAGTTACATGTCTTAATCGTTCCTTTTGTATAATGCATGTTAAAAGAAAACTATTCTGAATTTCTCCAGCAAAATGTACCATGGCAAGGCAGTTTAGTATTTAATACCATGACTGATAAATCTTACTTGCATATGCTGCACTCTTTCTAGTCTTTGTGATGCAGACAATGGTGGTAAAATAATGACCTGCTGATGAATTACAATTGTTCATTATGTTCCTGTGCTTTAAGCACAGCTTCAACCTCATTGTCCAGGACATCTTCAAAGAAGAGTACTTTGTGCTGGACATGCTGTGTGTGGCAGGCAGCATATCTGATGTATTGCAACTGTGGTTTTATATAAGGGAATATAAATTCCAATTTTATCCTGCATAAAGATAAGAAGGTTAGTTCAACACAGCAAAAATGAACACTTTCCATAAGTGTTAATTTTAACGGAAAATTTGGATTTAGTTTTAGTCAAAGTTTTCTGACTAAAATGCGTTGTATTTTAGTAATCTGAATTGCTTTAGTATTAGTCGACTAAATCTCCAGTAGATTTTAGTTGACTAAATCTCCAGCAATGAGGGAGGGAACAGGTCTGAATAGGTTGTTACATAGTGTTAAGTTAACTTGCTAGGGAGATGGGAGGGGAAATACTCACATGACAGTGAGTTAGATGGTGGAGACGAATCAGATAGAGGAGTATCCGCTTCCCCTGCAGCTTGCAGGGAATTAAAATTGCAAAGGATTTTAGTCCTGTTAACTTAGTTATTACCTTAGTTGTTATTTCGTTTTTGTCAATGAAAATATGCAGTTGACTAAAACTATGGCTAATATGTTTAGTCAACGAAATTAACACTGCTTTCCATGAATGTATAATGCAATGTTTTGATGAGTTCTAGTAAAGAAACTGTAATCATGGTAGGTCAGTGGAAGCCACCTGTGCTGGCTAATACCAAGTGCTAGCACTGCCATGTGTTTTAACTTTCTGGGAGTAAATATGGCATGCAATGGATGCTCTGACTGTGGTGTACCATAAAATCAAAGTAGGCGAGTTGGAAAAATTCTCCAATACAGCTATACTGAAGTATTGTTGGCCTTAATTTTGCAATTCCCTTGATTTTGAATGAATTATTTTATTTTCACAAATAAAACCCTTTATCTATATCATTATATCTGTAAAGAAACAGAAAGAGAAGTGGATGCAAAAAGGTATAGTCTCATAGTGTAAAATTAAAATATAATAGAAATGCATAGATCAAACATTCATAAGTAATAATACTATGTTCTTTAAAATGGCCTTTATACACTATATGGAAAAAAGGATTGGCACACCTGACCATTATATCAACAGGGACTTTTATGACATCGCATTCTAAATAAATAGACTTTAACCCCTTAACGACAGGTGACGTGACAGGCACGTCACGGCAAATCGAGGACTTGCCGACAGCTGACGTGCCTGGCACGTCATGCACTAAATGGAGTAAAGAAAGCGACCAGCGGTCGCTTTCTTTACTCTAACGGTGTTGCTACAATGCCTCTAGGTAGAGGCATTGTGCAACACCCCCCAAATGTGCAGGGGCGCGCTACGATCACTCCACGGAGTGATCGTAGCAGCCATTTAAAAATGGCTGCGCCCGCTGCACACATGTGCTTAGAAAGCGAACGATCGTTCGCTTTCTAAGCATCTCCGGTGTTGTTAAAGTGCCTCGCCAGCGAGGCACTTTACAACACCGTTCTGCTCCCCAGAGCCGATGGTGGTCGCTCTCCTGAGCGACCCCATCGGCTCAGTAGAAGGGAACGCTGCCTGTACAGGCAGCGTTTCCCTTCTAATGGCAAGAGCATCGGAAGTGAAAGTATTTCACTTCCGATGCTCTAGGGGGAGCCAATCGATGCCGGCACAGCAGATCTATGTGATCTGTGTGCAGGCATGTATGGTAAGTGCTCTGATGAGCACTTATCATACTGTCAAAGGCAATATTAGTAAATATTGCCTTTGACAAGTATTGATCTGCCTCCCTCACCTTACTACTTTTAGTAAGGGAGAGAGACAGATCAGATCAAGTAAAAAAATAAAATAAAATAATAAAAAAAATATTTAATAAAATTTTAAACACCAGGGGCTTTTATAAAAGCCATTTAACCCCTTCCCTGCCATTGATCGCTGTGTACGCAGTGATCATACACAGCAGCACATTTTTTGCTGTCTGTGCATTTTTTAGGGGTTATTTTTTTTTACTGTAATTCATTACAGTATAAAAAAAGGCTCTTTTAAGAGAGATTAACCCCTTTCTTGCCGTAGATCACTGCCTAATCAGCGATCTGACGCAAATGCAGCAATCTTGCTGCAGAAGCATTTTTAATTTTTTTAAAACTTTTTTATTACACCCGTCACGTGTTAATTATACCCGCTAGGGGACTACGTTTAACGTAAAAAAATTTTTTTAGCTGTCTGAGCGCATGTATAGCGATCAGTAACAGCTGATAAGTGACAATGGCGGGTTGGCGTTTGCTCAGATGAGCATCACCATTCGTCTGGTTAGATCAATATGTGTAAATATTTGATCTGACCCGTGTAGATCTGCCTCCCTCTCACTTGAGTTTTAGTGAGGGAGACAGAGCTGTATAATGTAAGTTTTTAATTATAATATATTTAATAGAATTGAGACCCAAAGGCTTTTATAAAAGCCGTTTCCAGTATTTAACCCCTTCCCTGCAATTGATCGCTGTGTACGCAGTGATCTTACACAGCAACACATTTTTTGCTGTCTGTGCATTTTTTTAGGGGTTATTTTTTTTTACTTTGATTTATTACAGTATATCAAAGGCTCTTTTAAGAGCTATTAACCCCTTCCTTGCCGTATATCACTTCCTAAGCAGCACATATGGTCACTGCCTAAGCAGTGCATATGGTCACTGCCTAAGCAGCGCATATGGAGCAATCTAGTCGCCGAAGGATTTTTTTTTGCTATCAGCATTTTTTTTGTCAGACTCACTAGGGGTTAATTATACCCACTAGGGGATTACGTGTATTCCTTTTGAAGCTGTCTGAACGCGTGTATAGCGATCAGTAACAGCCGATCAGTGGCAAAGGTGGTTTGGTGATTTCTCAGATGAGCATCACCATTCGTCTGGTTCGTAAATATTGTTCTGACCCATATGGATCTGCCTCCCTCTCCTCACTTGAGTTTTAGTGAGGGAAAGAGACAGATCTGTATAACATAATTTTTAAATTGTAATAAATTAAATAAAATGTTAATAAATTGTGAGTCCCAAGGGCTTTTATAAAAGCCATACCTTTTGTATAGTGTAGTGTATTAACTCCTTCCCTGCCACTGATCACTGCACAGCAGAAATTTTTTTCTTGTCTGTGCATTTTTAGGGGTTAATTTTTAATAGCCTAGGGTGTCTACTTTTACAAAATATATACTTTTTGGGGTAAAATACACTGTCCTACTTAAAAAAAAGTCCCAAATGAAAGATGGGCTCAGGCTGACTACACGTCAATATTCCAAGTTGAAAATGCGCACCTTCACAATGTGGCCCTTTAGCCCCCAAACAACCCAACAAACCTATGCATGGGTGGTATCCCAGTACTCAGGATATGTTGTTGAACACATATTGGGTTATTGTTTGGCAGTGACACATACCAAAATCTGTGAATTTATGTCTAAAATACAATATTTGTGAAAAAAAACCACACAAAAATTACTACCACAAACTTTGACAAAGGCTGGTGGTAGAATTAGTGCAAGGAAAGTGTTAAAATACCACCATTTGAAATAGCGTAGGGTGTCTACGTTTAAAAAATATATGGGTTGATGGGGTAAAATACACTTGCTGGTTTCAAATATGTCCCAAATGGGACATGGGTGCAGGCGGTCTGCATGTCAAAATTTTAATTTGGAAAACCAAAAACTGCACCTACCAAATTTGGCCTTTTACTCCCCAAACAACCCAACAAACCTATGCATGGGTGGTATCCCTGTACTCAAGAGATGTTGCTGAACACTTATTGGGGTGTTATTTGGCAGTGACACATACCAAAATCTGTGAATTCATGTCTGAAGTACAAGGTTTGTGAAAAAAAACCACACAAAAATTACTACCACAAAGTTTGACAAAGGCTAGTGGTAGAATTAGTGCATGGAAAGTGTAAAAATACCACCATTTGAGATAGCCTAAGGTGTCTTCTTTTAAAAAATATATGGGTTGATGGGGTAAAATACACTGGCTGGTTTCAAATATGTCCCAAATGGGACATGAGTGCAGGCGGTCTGCATGTCAAAATTTTAATTTGGAAAACCAAAAACTGCACCTACCAAATTTGGCCTTTTACCCCCCAAACAACCCAACAAACCTATGCATGGGTGGTATCCCTGTACTCAAGAGATGTTGCTGAACACTTATTAGGGTGTTATTTGGCAGTGACACATACCAAAATCTGTGAATTCATGTCTGAAGTACAAGGTTTGTGGAAAAAAACCACAAAAAAATTACTACCACAAAGTTTGACAAAGGCTGGTGGTAGAATTAGTGCATGGAAAGTGTAAAAATACCACCATTTGAGATAGTCTAAGGTGTCTTCTTTTAAAAAATATATGGGTTGATGGGGTAAAATACACTAGCTGGCTTCAAATATGTCCCAAATGGGACATGGGTGCAGGCTGTCTGCATGTAAAAATTTCAAGTTGGAAAACAAAAAACTGCACCTCACAAATTTGGCATTTTAGCCCCCAAACAACCCAACAAACCTATGCATGGGTGGTATCCCTGTACTCAGGAGAAATAGTAGAATCTATTTAGCATGTTTTTTCGTTCGCTATTGTCGATGAGGAGAAGTTGTTTCAAATAAAAACAAAGAAATTTGTGTATTTTTTTTTTTTTTACCATATTTTTTTTTTTTTTTTTAATAATATGATAAGATATGATCAAAAAGATGGCATCCATAGAAAGCCCTTCTTGTCCCGATAAAAACAATATATAATATGTGTGGGTACAGCAAATGACAAAGAAGAAAATTACTGCTAAACACAAACAGCACAGAAATGTTAAAATAGGCATTGTCCAGAAAGGACAAAAATGTTTCAAAGGCTCTGTCCTTAAGGGGTTAATATGTAGTTGACCCTTTTACAGCTATAACAGCTTTGACACTTCTGAAAATACTTTTTACAAGATTTCTGAGCGTTTCTGTGGGAATTTTTGCCAATTCATTCAGTAGAGCATTTGTGAGGTCAGGCACTGATGTTATACGAGAAGGACTGGCTCACAATTTCTGTTCCAGTTCATCCCAAAGGCGTTCAATGGGGCTGAGGTCAGGGCGTGGTGCGGACTAGTCAAAATCTTCCACACCAAACTCATCCAACCATGTCTTTATTTGACCTTGCTATATGCACTGGGGCACAGTCATCCTGGAATAGAAAATTTCCTTCCCTAAAATATGACCACAGAGCTGGCTTGCAGTTGGGTGGAAGAGAGTGAAAGGTTGGGAGAGAGTGAAAGGTTGGGAGACAGATGGCTTGGAGGATTGAATGATGGAGAGATGGCTTGGTTGAGTACGAGAGGGAAGAGTGCAGGTCCTCCCCCTCACACTCAACACTCTTCAGAGTTGCATAACTGTGTATGTGGTATGTGTGTGGAAGGGAGGGGGAGAAGGGAACAGAATTTAAATTCTGGACAGTGTGTGTATCTGCTCAGAGAAATATGTATATGCTTCAATTGTCATTATATAGAAATATTATATATATATATATATATATATATATATATATATTTCTCAGTGGTATGATATATAAATATTATGTATATATTTATCATTGGTATGATATAGAAAGATTATCTATTTGTAATGTTTCTGAAAAATGTTTATACTTTTACCTAGCTAAAGCCTAATATGGCAGATGTTTTTCTCTGCTGCTCTGCATACAGATAGGTCATCTAGAAACGCTAAACATGTTTTCCCCTATAACACCAAGTTCTATTTAGTTGCTTCTTCCCCAGACAGTATGGAGCAGAAATTGTGAAAATCTGGGAGAACTCGGTTGTACCATTACCTAAACATAGGTCCCTTCCTACCCAAACCAGCACAAATTATCCTTTAAAATGAGAATTTGATGCGCTGGGATATTTTAGCTTGATTTTCTAAAGGAGCGGGAAAAGAAACAGAGATGTATGGACTTTAAAAGACAACTGTAGTCAAACACTTGTACTTGTGCTGTAAAAACAATAGATTACATCAAAGAATACAAATAAAGTTGAGTTCTATTTTTTCTATCAGGGGGATGACATGTTTATGGTTATGTATCCTTCAGACATGTTTCATTTGTTCTTGTAGCACAGACATTGTACTACTCTAATGGTTAGGAGCAGATACTTCTTTTGTATTTTGTTGTATTGTGATTTAAGATTATATCACCGGTGTGTTGCTGCCACCTTGTGGGGTTTGATGTGCATGATTTTATTTTCAAATGTAGGCAAAATTGATTCACACTGGGGCACAGAGGCGTTGCTAGGTTTCCAAAAGATCTGGGGCTATAGCCCATGAGACTTTTTTAGTTTTTTAAATGGAACCATACGGGCACTTACCAATATATGCTCACTGCTCTGAGCTTCATGCCAGTTTTGTAATTTAGGAGCCTTCACAGGGCCGGTCCTTCAATGGGGCAGCTGCCGCAGGCAGCACCCTGGCAGGGGCGGCACTTTGCTGCTCTATGCAGCAGTCTTTTTTTTTTTCTTGTGTCCAGGGGAGCTTGATTGAAGGAGGTCTCAGCCAATCAGGTAAGACTTCTCAACTCTCCTGATCGGCTGAGAGTTCCGAAGCCTCCCATGATTGGCTAAGACCTCCTTCACACTGAGCTCAAAGCAAAGAGATGCCTGCAGCAGGTAACTTAAAAACCTGACAGTGTGTGAATGAGTGTGTGTATGTCAGTGTGAGTATGTGCATGTCAGTGTGAGTGTGTGCATGTCAGTGTGAGTGTGTGGATGTCAGTGAAAGTGAGAGTGTGTGCATGTCAGTGTGAGTATGTGCATGTTAGTGTCAGTGTGTGCATGTCAGTGAGAGTGTGTGCATGTCAGTGTGAGTGAGAGTGTGTGCATGTCAGTGTGAGTGTGAGTGTGTGCATGTCAGTGTGAGTGTGTGCATGTCAGTGTGAGAGTGTGTGCATGTCAGTGTGAGCGAGAGTGTGTGCATGTCAGTGTGAGCGAGAGTGTGTGCATGTCAGTGTGAGCGAGAGTGTGTGTCAGTGTGAGCGAGAGTGTGTGTCAGTGTGAGCGAGAGTGTGTGCATGTCAGTGTGAGCGAGAGTGTGTGTCAGTTTGAGCGAGAGTGTGTGTCAGTGTGAGCGAGAGTGTGTGTCAGTGTGAGCGAGAGTGTGTGTGTGTCAGTGTGAGCAAGAGTGTGTGTATGTCAGTGTGAGCAAGAGTGTGTGTATGTCAGTGTGAAAAAGAGTGTGTGTATGACAGTGTGAGCAAGAGTGTGTGTATGTCAGTGTGAGCGAGAGTGTGTGTATGTCAGTGTGAATGTGTGCATGTCAGTGTGAGTGTGTGGATGTCAGTGAAAGTGAGAGTGTGTGCATGTCAGTGTGAGTATGTGCATGTCAGTGAAAGTGTGTGCATGTCAGTGAGAGTGTGGCAGTCCTGTAATAAAACATGTCACACATACACATAACACACATGTGTGTGTCAGTGTGAGCAAGAGTGTGTGTATGTCAGTGTGAGCAAGAGTGTGTGTATGACAGTGTGAGCAAGAGTGTGTGTATGTCAGTGTGAGCAAGAGTGTGTGTATGTCAGTGTGAGCGAGAGTGTGTGTATGTCAGTGTGAACGCGAGTGTGTGTATGTCAGTGTGAGCGAGAGTGTGTGTGTGTCAGTGTGAACGAGAGTGTGTGCATGTCAGAGTGAGAGAGAGTGTGTGCATGTCAGAGTGAGCGAGAGTGTGTGTATATTAGTGTGAGCGACAGTGTGTGTATGTCAGTGTGAGCGAGAGTGTGTGTATGTCAGTGTGAGCGAGAGTGTGTGCATGTCAGTGTGAGCGAGAGTGTGTGTATGTCAGTGTGAGCGAGAGTGTGTGCATGTCAGTGTGAGCGAGAGTGTGTGTCAGTGTGAGCGAGAGTGTGTGTCAGTGTGAGCGAGAGTGTGTGTGTGTCAGTGTGAGCAAGAGTGTGTGTATGTCAGTGTGAGCAAGAGTGTGTGTATGTCAGTGTGAAAAAGAGTGTGTGTATGACAGTGTGAGCAAGAGTGTGTGTATGTCAGTGTGAGCGAGAGTGTGTGTATGTCAGTGTGAATGTGTGCATGTCAGTGTGAGTGTGTGGATGTCAGTGAAAGTGAGAGTGTGTGCATGTCAGTGTGAGTATGTGCATGTCAGTGAAAGTGTGTGCATGTCAGTGAGAGTGTGGCAGTCCTGTAATAAAACATGTCACACATACACATAACACACATGTGTGACGTTATTTATTACAGCACTGCTAAACAGGATAGGAATGATTTATGATTTTATATATATATATATATATATATATATATATATATATAGTATAAATCATTATGCATAAATCACTTATTTACATCCACCTTTGGTATTTAAGCTATATATTGTTGGTTTGAGGTTCCTTATTACAGGACTGCCAAACATCATAGGAAGGATTTATGTTATATATATATATATATATACACACATATGTAACATGAATCATTCCTATGCTGTTTAGCAGTCCTGTAATAAGGAACCTCATACCCAGAGCTTACCTGAGTGGGAATAGACCTGTTCTGCATCTCCCACAAGGTGACAGCCTGCATGGATATCTTCAGAGCTGCTTCACTGTCCCATGTGGAGCTTCCTTCACATCCCTGTCATGATGCTGTGTAAAAGCCCTGCACTGATAGGATGCTCAGTGATGTGTCAGCCAATCAGTGCAGGGCTTTCACACACAGTAATGATGCTGTGTAAAAGCCCTGCACTGATTGGCTGACACATCACTCAGACTCCTATCAGTGTAGGGCTTTCACACACTGTCTGGGTGATGTCAGGGGGCGGAGCTACACGAAGCTGCAGAGACTCGGGGCTTTGCTCATTACATTCGGGGCTTCAGCCCCCTTAGCCCACCCCTAGCGACGCCTCTGCTGGGGCATATAGCTATATTTAGAGCAATCTATAGAAACCCCCCTATTGATGTCTAACTTTGTGTTTAGCATCTAGATTAAATAGCCTAATGAGCTCCTCAATGATCCTATTTTAAAAAGTTACCCATGTTACTTTATGAAAAGCCATTGATATTGCTACAGCTATAAGACAAGCAGAAAACTATTAGAAGTTTTATAGCATTACTTTACGTTAAGAGCTAGTGTGAGGTTATATGCAACCCTAGAACACTTTGCCACCCTCTCTGTAAAGTATTGCAACCTGAGCCATGGTGCTATAGTGTAGTTCCCATTAGCCAATAGTTATGCAGATAAAAAGGGTGGTACAGTAAAGATGCAATTAGTATATAGTTAGTCAGAATGGGAGGTTGTACAGTATACACATATAATTAGGTAATGATGATGGAACAGTTTAGCATCAGTATGTACAGGACTGGCCTTAAGTGTTCAGGCTCCATGTGTGGACCACCACAATGGCGCTCTCCCCTTCCCGCCTCATGCCTGTCTCTTTCCTCTCCCTTCCCTTGTTTGACTTTTTCCTCTCCCTTGCCATGTATGTCTCTCTCCCTTCCCATGTCTCTCTCTTTCCTTTCCCCCATGTTTGTCTGTCTCTCCTCCTCCCCCCATATCTGTTATCTCTCTCCCCATATCTGTTCTCTCTCTCCCCCATATCTGTTCTCTCTCCCTCCCATGTCTGTTCTCTCTCTCCCCCATATCTGTTCTCTCTCTCCCCCCATATCTGTTCTCTCTCTTCCTCACTCATATCTTTTCTCTCTCTCCCCCCATATCTGTTCTCTCTCTCCCCCATATCTGTTCTCTCTCTCCCCCCATATCTGTTCTCTCTCTTCCTCACTCATATCTGTTCTCTCTGTCCTCCCCGATCTGTTCTCTCGCCCCCTAATCTGTTCTGTCTCTCTCCCCCATATCTGTTCTGTCTCTCTCCCCCATATATGTTCTCACTCTCCCCCCACATATGTGTTCTCTCTCTTCCTCACTCATATCTGTTCTCTCTATCCCCCATATCTGTTCTATCTCTCCCCCCATATCTGTGCTCTCTCTCCCCCATATCTTTTCTCTCTCGTTCCCATATCTATTCTCTCTCTCCACCCCATATATATTCCTTCTCTCCCCCATATCTGTTCCCTCTCCCCCCAATCTCAAATTTCTCAATCTGTTCTCTCCCCCCCATATCTGTTCTCTCTCTCCCCCTATATCTGTTCTCTCTCTCACCCCCATATCTGTTCTCTCTCTTCCTCACTCATATCTGTTCTCTCTATCCCCCCATATCTGTTCCCTCTCCTCCCAATCTGTTCTCTCTCTCACCCCCATATCTGTTCTCTCTCTCACCCCCATATCTGTTCTCTCTCTCCCCCTATATCTGTTCTCTCTCTCAACCACATATCTGTTCTCTCTCTTCCTCACTCATATCTGTTCTCTCTATCCCCCATATCTGTTCTATCTCTCCCTCCATATCTGTGCTCTCTCTCCCCCATATCTTTTCTCTCTCGTTCCCATATCTATTCTCTCTCTCCACCCCATATATATTCCTTCTCTCCCCCATATCTGTTCCCTCTCCCCCAATCTGTTCTCTCTCTCACCCCCATATCTGTTCCCTCTCCCCCAATCTGTTCTCTCCCCCCCATATCTGTTCTCTCTCTCCCCCTATATCTGTTCTCTCTCTCACCCCCATATCTGTTCTCTCTCTTCCTCACTCATATCTGTTCTCTCTATCCCCCCATATCTGTTCTCTCTCTCCCCCATATCTGTTCTCTCTCTCCCTCCCATGTCTGTTCTCTCTCTCCCCCATATCTGTTCTCTCTCTCCCCCCCCATGTCTGTTCTCTCTCTTCCTCACTCATATCTGTTCTCTCTCTCCCTCCCATGTCTGTTCTCTCTCTCCCCCATATCTGTTCTCTCTCTCCCCCCCCATGTCTGTTCTCTCTCTTCCTCACTCATATCTGTTCTCTCTCTCCCCCAATATCTGTTCTCTCTCTCCCCCCATATCTGTTCTCTCTCTCCCCCATATATTTTCTCTCTCCCACAAACTGTTCTCTCTCTCCTCCCCGATCTGTTCTCTCTCCCCCTAATCTGCTCTGTCTCTCTCCCCCATATCGGTTCTGTCTCTCTCCCCCATATATGTTCTCTCTCTTCCCCCATATATCTGTTCTCTCTCTTCCTCACTCATATCTGTTCTCTCTATCCCCCCATATCTGTTCTCTCTCCCCCATATCTGTTCTCTCTATCCCCCCATATCTGTTCTCTCTCCCCCATATCTGTGCTCTCTCTCCCCCATATCTTTTCTCTCTCTCCACCCCATATATATTCCTTCTCTCCCCCATATCTGTTCCCTCTCCCCCCAATATGTTCTCTCCCCCCCATATCTGTTCTCTCTCTCCCCCTATATCTGTTCTCTCTTTCACCCCCATATCTGTTCTCTCTCTTCCTCACTCATATCTGTTCTCACTATCCCCCCATATCTGTTCTCTCTCTCCCCCCATATCTGTGCTCTCTCTCCCCCATATCTTTTCTCTCTCTTCCCCATATCTATTCTCTCTCTCCACCACATATATATTCCTTCTCTCTTCCATATCTGTTCCCTCTCCCCCCATATCTGTTCTCTCTCTCCCCCATATCTGTTCTCTCTCTCCCTCCCATGTCTGTTCTCTCTCTCCCCCATATCTGTTCTCTCTCTCCCCCATATCTGTTCTCTCTCTCCCCCCCATATTTGTTCTCTCTCTTCCTCACTCATATCTGTTCTCTCTCTCCCCCATATCTGTTCTCTCTCTCCCCTCATATCTGTTCTCTCTCTCCCCCATATCTGTGCTCTCCTTCCCCCATATATTTTCTCTCTCCCCCCAAACTGTTTTCTCCCCCCCTAATCTGTGCTCTCTCTCCCCCCATATCTGTTCTCTCTTTTCCTCACTCATATCTGTTCTCTCTCTCCCCCCATATCTGTTATCTCTCTCCCCCATATATTTTCTCTCTCCCCACAAACTGTTCTCTCTCTCCTCCCCAATCTGTTCTCTCTCCCCCTAATCTGTTCTGTCTCTCTCCCCCATATATATTCTCTCTCTCCCCCCACATAACTGTTCTCTCTCTTCCTCACTCATATCTGTTCTCTCTCCCCCATATCTGTTCTCTCTCCCCCATATCTGTTCTATCTCTCCCCCCATATCTGTGCTCTCTCTCCCCCATATCTTTTCTCTATCTTCCCCATATCTATTCTCTCTCTCCACCCCATATATATTCCTTCTCTCCCCCATATCTGTTCCCTCTCCCCCCAATCTGTTCTCTCCCCCCCATATCTGTTCTCTCTCTCCCCCTATATCTGTTCTCTCTCTCACCCCCATATCTGTTCTCTCTCTTCCTCACTCATATCTGTACTCTCTATCCCCCCATATCTGTTCTCTCTCTCCCCCCATATCTGTTCTCTCTCTCCCCCCATATCTGTGCTCTCTCTCCCCCATATCTGTTCTCTCTCTCCCTCCTATGTCTGTTCTCTCTCTCCCCCATATCTGTTCTCTCGCTCCCCCCATATCTGTTCTCTCTCTTCCTCACTCATATCTGTTCTCTCTCTCCCCCATATCTGTTCTCTCTCTCCCTCCCATGTCTGTTCTCTCTCTCCCCCATATCTGTTCTCTCTCTCTCCCCCCACATCTGTTCTCTCTATTCCTCACTCATATCTGTTCTCTCTATCCCCCCATATCTGTTCTCTCTCTCCCCCCATATCTGTGCTCTCTCTCCCCCATATCTTTTCTCTCTCTTCCCTATATCTATTCTCTCTCTCCACCCCATATATATTCCTTCTCTCCCCCATATCTGTTCCCTCTCCTCCCAATCTGTTCTCTCTCTCACCCCCATATCTGTTCTCTCTCTCACCCCCATATCTGTTCTCTCTCTCCCCCTATATCTGTTCTCTCTCTCAACCACATATCTGTTCTCTCTCTTCCTCACTCATATCTGTTCTCTCTATCCCCCCATATCTGTTCTCTCTCTCCCCCCATATCTGTGCTCTCTCTCCCCCATATCTTTTCTCTCTCTTTCCCATATCTATTCTCTCTCTCCACCCCATATATATTCCTTCTCTCCCCCATATCTGTTCTCTCTCTCCCCCCAATCTGTTCTCTCTCTCACCCCCATATCTGTTCTCTCTCTCCCCCTATATCTGTTCTCTCTCTCACCCCCATATCTGTTCTCTCTCTCCCCCTATATCTGTTCTCTCTCTCCCCCCCCCAAACTGTTCTGTCTCTCTCCCACCAATCTGCCCCCCCCCCCCCATCTGTTCTCTCTCCCCCTCCCTTCTTACTTGAAATTACTGCTTCACTGGGGAGCAGCGTGCAGCATGAGCTCTGTGTGTTAAACGCGCACCCCGCAAGTAATGATGATGCAGGGCATCATATTTCCGATGCCCTGAATCATCACTACACGTGGGGAGCTTGAGCAGCATTTTCTGAACTCTGCAGAGCTCATGCTGCCCGCTGCAGCAGTTGCTTCAGATGGTGGTGGCAGACCTTCACCTCGCACCTGGTGAGGTCTGCCCCCTTCCCAGATCTTCCAGTGCAGCCGTGCAGAGGGCAGACCAGTGCCTCTGCTGGTTAAGCTTTTTTTTCCATTGATGTAGCGCCCCCTGGGGTGTTGCACGCTGTGGGTCGCACAGGTTGCACACCCCAAAGGATGGCCCTGGGTATGTAGATGGATATCCACACACATAAAAAGGCTCAGCATAGCTTCCATAAGTATATAGTTAGCTGGGCACAGTCCTGGTACAACTTAGCTTGCCTATTTGCCAGTTACAGGCATGATATAGTATAGCTTCCATTAGTATGCTGTTAACAAGACACAGAGCTGAGAAAGTAGATCTGTGCTGGATGAGGAAACGACCTGCAGCTCCCAACCTTCTCCCATACCACCCATGAGAGTCATTCATAAGGCTGCTCACATGTAACTCATGGCTGGTGATCTCACAATACTGAAAACAAGGAAAGCGTATAAGTTTAATCCAGCTTTATGGAAGTAGTTGAAAATAAAAAAAAGTGAGACCACCATAAAATAATGTAACTATCATCATACAGAAATGTCTCTCTATGCATCAAACAATATTAGCATGCAGAAATTCAACTACACATTAAATGCAATAGGACACAATATAATAGAAGCAGAGAATGTGTTGGCTGATAAAAACCATTTGACCCATCTAGTCTGCCCAATTTTATAAATACTTCTAAATACTTATATTAATCCCTGACCTTATCTTATATCTAGGATTGCATGCCTAAATTCCTTCACTGTGTTTAGTTAGAATAGCTTAAAATTTCAAACATAAAAGCCATCCTAAATTGTTTTCATGCTCAGTTGTTTTAATTTTTTGTGTCACAATATGTCTCCTTAGTGCAATCCATGGAAAGTTTGATGACCCTCTAAATTAAAAGCAACCACATATGGGTCCATTCACTAAAATTCGAGAATGACTCGAGGATGTTGACTTTGGAGGTTGACTTTCATTTTGAGGTTAAGTCAAACTCGTCACCCGAGTTTTATTTAGTCTCAATCATAGGTTTGATCATTTTGTCTCCCAGTACTTTCCATGGGGAAGATTAGAACCTGGGTTTTTTCGGGTGCTAAATTTGACATAGTCTCAAAATGAAAGTTGACCTCCTAAGTCAACATCCTCAAGCTTTCTCATATTTAGTGAATACTGCACTTGCGTAGAAATGCTCCTTATCATGTAAAAGAAATTACAAAGTATCTCCTTATAATTAATCCATGGGAGAGCTATTACATGGGGTCTTTTTTAGTTATAACCAAGTTGGCAATTTTTTCTCACATAACTCAGATATTTGTAACTAATTTTTACAGTTCATTCCATTTTTTTCGCTAATCCATGAATAGATGGATTGGCTCTAATGGCATTGATGAGTTGCTCCAAGACCAGGATAAACAACAGAGGGGGAGGTAGACAAAGAGCATTTATCCAGTTAAACATTGCACCCACTAGAAAAGGCCAGTTCACTCTGTCAAGTACTTTTTCTGCATTAGTAGAGAGTAGCATCATGGGGACATTATGATAATTTACATGGTGAATTAAGTTAAAAATGTTAATGTCCAAGCAAAAAAAAAAACACCTCGCCACAATGTATCATGTCCGGGAAGACCGATCCAAGTAGTAAACAACTTAACATCTACGTTCAGTAATGATATATGGGGCAGTAATTCCCACACTGCTCTATGTCCTTTAGAGTTTTTCCACTCTAAATAAAAATAAACAGAAGAGGTGCAAATAAGGGAAAACAGAATTGACCAAAGAAATAGTCAAACACAGAATGTTGTTCAATAGGGGAGAATACATTTTATACATAACTCAAAAACCAGTGTCCTAGTTACAGTTCTGCCACTTAAGCTTCCTCAGCTGGGTGCCAGTGAAGGACTTCTCTATTTTTGGCTCCCATCATGGATTTAATCCGGGATTGGAGGCCTTTGGAGCATACCACAGTCAGGGACCTGGAAGTCTGAGAGCTTACATTTAATCAGGAAGCCTGGTAAATCTATTGGGATTTTTAGACTAATCTGCCTATCACCATCTTCACAACCAAGTAAAATGGAAACCCCAAACAGTAAACCAGGTTTGCTTCTCTGCAGGCTGCAGCAAGAGGTCGGAGAGCTTTGTGTATTTGCTAATGAGTTAGTACTGACACATGAATGAAGCTCGAAATGGCGGTGCCCTGTACTTGTATTGGAGTTGTGTTTCTGTCATTTTTGAGGATTTCCTTCTTTTCTGTAAAATGATAAAGACTGAAAATTGCGTCAAAATGTGGAGCACCAAGTGGATTCCTAGACTGCAAAGTCCTGTGCACCCTTGTCAAGCTTCATGGGTGTTTCTCTGGCCTTTGCCAAATTGTGTTAAATAAAGAAATTAAAGTCAAGGGGATGTCAGCAGGTGCAATATCCTCCTCTGATTTGGAGGTTATTCTTCTTCATCTATCTTCGAGGTGTTCAAGTTGGTTTCAAAGTGCCATGATGGTATTTGCTTACACTGGAAGTCGAAGGTTAATCGTATCAGTGGCCAAAGTAGTTTTATGCTTCATTGTCTTCCCATTTGGCTACACATTAATCAATTTTTACATCATGCTTGATTTATTGCAATTCTGAATGCAGTACTTGGTTAGCTTTGTCATTGATGAAAACAAGATCGCTTTTAGTAGTTAGTTCCCTACACAGAGCGGTGCAGCTGAAGTGCGCATAACTCCCCCTCTACCCTGCGCATCAGGTCATGCACAAGGGTCAGAGTGAGAGAGGAAGTGCACCAGCAGAATGAAGATAACGGAGAGTCCACTGCCAGAGGATCAAAAAGCCCATAGCCCTGTTTAAAAAAAAATAATAATAATTGTGACTGTGTGTGTAAGTGTGACTGTGTGTGTTTGTGACATTAACACCTTGGAATGCACTAATTAATCTAAAAATTAATAACCTAACAAAATAAAAAAATATATTAATTGGACCATGATGTATGAGTGTAAGAATATATACAGCATATTCTAGCCCTCATGGTAGATACTAATACCATCTCATTATTAATTAGGCTAAGTAATTAGAAACCTCTACTTTATTTATTTGAGTTTTTTTTATTTTCATTCTGTTATTAATATTAAGTTGTATATGTGATTTAATATACTTTATAGAATTTATCAGAATTATTTGCAATCTGTTAAACAATTTGATAAATGACACATTGACACAATGTAATATTTAGAAGATCAGTTTATAACCTAATAAATCCAAATAAAGATACATAGTATAAAAAAATAGTGTGTGTAAGTGTGACCATTGCACATTAATGTGAATTTATATATATGTTTATATGTATAAGAGTGTATGTGATATTATATATATATATATATATATATATAAACAAATCCAGACGGAATTCACTCACCTAAACTAGCATATATTGCTCTTAAAGCTATAGGTTTCATTAAAGCTACTTAAAAACACCTGTCTTACTAAGATAACAAAATTGGAGATTTAGTCACATATATGGCCATATTATTCTAAGCCCACCACTACGTCAAAGTACTTCAATATTGGTGGGTCCTAACACTAAATACTGTTGCTTTAGTATATATATATATAAAATTATGGTTTCATTGCATAATGTCAGTAGAGCTATCAAATGGGAAATAAAAACTGATTTTTTTAAAACAACAAAATGCCACTGGGTGTCAGTATAGAACTATTTTTTAATATATGCTATTGTAGAGCAATAACACCACCATTTTAGGATGCATTTTCCGTGAAGAGCTAAATAGGTGCTGTGCTCAAGTGTAGACACCGACATTGTTTGTGCTGGATAATATTTACTGGAATTTGGTACTTCAAATTGAATTATATCCTATGGACCTTCACAGACCTTGTTTCATTCTTTAAAATTATACGTAATGCATATTCAACAATTAAAAGTAAAATCAAATATAGCAAACAAGGTTTTACTACATTAGACACATGTTTTTGCCTTACTTACATGAGGGATTCAGAGTATTTGAAATATAAAATGATGTCAATAGTATATAAATCCCAAACATTGCAAATGTGAGTGGCAGGACTGTCTTGTCCATAGGGACAGTGCTAAAATCAAGGAGCCATGCCAATTACAAAGAAATTGAATACAGTTGTTTGGAAATGGTGGTAGTGAAATTAAGTTAGACAAGGACACGTTGTGGAAGCACAAGTGAAAGGTTAGTTGTTCCTAGTCTGAGGATAAACTGGCATGTACTTCTGATAGTACACACCAGCAGGCAGTCATCTGGTCAGCGTCTGGCTCTCTCTGCTTGTTTTTGCATGGGATCATCAGGGGGGAACCTTAACTAGGTCTCCCTGCTGATCCCATCCAAAAACAAAGGTCTCTCTCTGCACTAGCACCGGGAGACCCCTACGTTCTCCAGACAGAGTGGGGCAAGTGTGAATGTAGATAGGAATAACTGACCCATACATAGTGTAATCTGAAATGACAGTAATGCATGCATCAGAGATATATCTCTATCGCAATGCCACACATGCATTAGACCCAGACGTATACTTCACATCAAGTGTCTGGGATGCAGGCCCTATTCTGGGCAGGTGCACGGGGGGGCACTGCACCCAGGCGCAGTAATCCAGTGGAGCTGCTTGAGGGAGTTCTCTCCCTAACAGCGTCTCACCTTGAGGTGTGGCCCGCAGGTGATGGCAAGAGCTTAGCTGCCACGAGAGCGGGCTCTACAGCCCCTCAGACTTCATGCAGCGATTGCTGCTCAGTGATGACTCAGAGCATTGGAACATGACACTTTGAGTTATCACTATGCGCAAGGAGATCGGTGCAGTGCTGATTTCGTTCTAAGATGAGGTCAGGAGGGGACATGGGAAGAGACAAAAACATGGGGGTAGGAGATAGGAGGAGAGAAAGACATAGGGAGCATGGAGCAAAGAGACACATGGGGGTGCGGGGGGAGGAGAGAGAGATACATATGGGGGAGACAGATAAATGGGGGTTATCAGGAGTGAGAGACAGACAGGGTTTTGGAGGAGAGACAGAGACATGCAGAAAAAGACCACCGTTGGGAACAGAAAGACAGATACAGAGAAAGACATGGGGCGAGAGAGATAGACATGGGGTATGAGGAGAGAGAGAGATATAGATACATGGGGAAGAGAGAGAATATATATGGGAAGAAAGAGACAAGAGTGTATGGGAGAGACAGCCGCGAGGGTATGGGGAAGACGGACATCAGAGTATGGGGAGAGAGACCGACATGAGGATATGGGTAGAGGGAGACACAGAGATGAGGGTAGAGAGATAGACATGAGGGTATGGGGGAGAGAAAGAGACAGATGTCAGGGTACAGAGGAGAGAGAGAGACTGTTTACTTATGTTCCAATGATGCTGTCAGGAACTGACCGTACCTGGACTTGAACTCTGACTTCCATGTTCCTGGCTCTCTTCTTTGCCAGTTCACCAGCCTATCTTTTACATTTTAGCCTATGTTCTAGTAACAATGAATATACAAAGCCAGGGCCGGCATTAAGTGCTCCGGCGCCCTGTGGGGGCTCCCCTGTGGCGCCCCCGTCTCTTTTAACCCCCCATGTTTGTCCCTTTCCTCTTCATTGCCATGTCTGTCTCACTCTAACTCCCCCATACCTGTTCTCTCTCTCCCTTCTCTCTCTCCCTCTGTTCTCTCTCTCCTCTCCTTCCTCTGTTCTGTCTCTCTCCACCTGTTCTGTCTCTCTCCCCCCCTTCTGTCTCTCCCCTCCTGTTCTGTCTTTCTCTCCCCCTTCCCACTGTTCAGTCTCTCTCCCCCTTCCCCCTGTTCTGTCTCTCTCCCCCTTCCCCCTGTTCTGTCTCTCTCTCCCCTCCCCCTGTTCTGTCTCTCTCTCCTCCCCCCTGTTCTGCCTCTCCCCCCCCCCTTGTTCTGTCTCTCACCCCTCTTCCTTTGCTGCAGAAGTGGAGAAAGTGCTGCTCGGCTACCCATGCTTAATGCAGGCATGGGGGGCGTGAGCAGCACTTTCTCTTGCTGCCCGTGGCTCCCGGTGACGCAGGCGCTTCTCTGCTTCACAGGGTGGAGGCAGGGCCGGCGCCACCAGTAAGGCGACTTAGGCAGCTGCCTAGGGCGCATCTTAGCTGGGGGCGCCGGAACCCTGTGTCAAAAAAAAAAAATCCTCCCCCTTACTTACCTCGTCGCTGCTGCTCTGTCTCCGGTGGCTGTGAGTGAAACATTCTGCGCTCCCCTCCAGCCAATGCGCATTCAATAAAGTTTGTTTAAAAAAAAAGTTTAAACAAACTTTATTGAATGCGCATTGGCTGGAGGGGAGCGCACAACGCTTCCCTCACAGCCACAGACAGGCAGATGAGAGCACCGGGAGAGCAGCCGCAAGGAGGTAAGTAAGGGGGAAGGCGGATCCTGGCATATTGTGGGGGAAAATCCTGGCATATTGGGTGGCTAAATCCTGGCTGGCATATTGTGGGGGAAAATAATAACATATCGGGTGGCTAAGTCCTTTCTGGCATATTGTGGGGGAAAATCCGGCCATATTGGGTGGCTAAGTCCTGGCTGGCATATTGTGGGGGAAAATCCTGGCATATTGGGTGGCTAAATCCTGGCTGGCATATTGTGGGGGGAAATCCTGGCATATTGGGTGGCTAAATCCTGGCTGGCATATTGTGGGGGAAAATCCTGGCATATTGGGTGGCTAAGTCCTGGCTGGCATATTGTGGGGGAAAATCCTGGCATTTGGGTGGCTAAATCCTGGCTGGCATATTGTTGAGGGAAAATCCTGCCATATTGTGTGGGGAAAATCCTGGCATATTGTGTGGGGAAATCCTGGGACATTGAGGGCATAATCCTGGGATATTGAGGGGCATAATCCTGGCATATTGAGAGGCATAATCCTGGCATATTGTGGGGCATAATCCTGGCATATTGTGGGGCATAATCCTGGCATATTGTGGGGCATAATCCTGGCATATTGAGGGGCATAATCCTGGCATATTGAGAGGCATAATCCTGGGATATTGAGGCATAATACTGGGATATTTTTCAAAAATCCTTGCACCGGCCCTGGAGCTACACCTCTCAGCCGGTTAGCTCCTCCCCGGACCTAGACGAGCTTGCCGAGCAGAGGGCTGGTGAGGGGGGATCTTTTGATCTCCCCAATCCAGTGCCTCTACCGGCTTTTTTTTTTCGGGCGGCAGGGCACCCCCTGGTGTGTTGCGCCCTGTGCGCTCGCACTGGTCGCACACCCCTAAGGCCGGCCCTGTACAAAGCCTTGTTATTATCATCAACTTTCCTCAGCTGTGTCTAGTCATGTACTCAGTCTCGGCCTATAAAAGCCTCTTCCTGTGACTGTACCTTTGCCAGATTATTGTGGTTCCTGCCTGCAGTATATCAAGCTTTCTATTGATCTTTACTTACCTGTTACCAATTTGGACCGTCTCACTATTCTGCTTTCTCCTACCCACTGACCTTGGCTTGCCTGACTACGCTTATACTCTTTGTTCCAGCCTCACAGCTCTGCTAAAGACCAGATTGTCACTCAAAGCTCAGGGGCTCAACCACTTGGGTAACGGGTGGCTGCTTCTGGCAGAAGACCTTGCTGATCTGGCTGCTGGACTCCAAACCTGCTAACATCAGTATCATTACAGATGCTCAGTAAGGATAATGTGAGACTTTGGCTGGTTGGGCATCATGGAAATGGTAGTTAAAACTCACTCTGCTAGCCAGCCAAAGTCTCCCATGTTGCTGGCTGAGCATCATAGAAATGGTTGTATACTGCAGAAATAATTAAAAGCAAAACACAGTATTATGGCCAAATATGTTTCTTTATTTAAAAGAAAAGTTTGGGTGGAGCTAGAGTGGCAGAGAGAGATTGTTTTGGGGAGGTAGACTAGGGTGGCAAAGAGAGGTTGTTTTGGGGGAGCTATGGTGGCAAGGATCAGCACCTCAACAAAAATACAGCTGTTGCTTCCCTCTGTAGTACTTTGAAATAGACTTAAAAAAAGAGGTAAGCCTGTAGATTGTATACACATTCAGAGAAAAAAGAGAATATGAGAAGTAAAAAAATGTAAAACATGACTGTTAATAAAAATGTATATTGATTTATCAATATAACATTTTATTACAAAATGCTGTGAGAAACAAAATGTGAAATACTTTAAAGGTGTAGAGAGCAATAAAATCAAGGTCATAAAAATAAAACTTAAAAGCAAAAAATGCAATGTGTGTATATATATATATATATATATATATATATATATATATATATATATGTATACACACACATAAATATATATATATATATATATATATATATATATATCCATGCTATTTCTTGCTATATATAGATATATTTATACATATAAACTTTTTTTTAACTCTTACATGAGACCAGAGGCATCGCTAGGGGGGGGGGGGGCTACTTGGGCTGAAGCCCCGGATCTCCACTCCATAGCCCCGAATGGAGATGCTGACCACGCCCCCTCCCGCTCGGCTCTGCCCCCTCTCGTTCGAACCCGCCTCCTGCATGCTGCAATCTGTATGCTGAACAACACCAGAATCCGCCCCCTCACGATCTACTCCGCCCCTTTTGCTTAACTCCGCCCCCGAGCTTTGCACGTAAGTGTTTGGCAGAGTGCGAGTGGCAGAGTTATGAGTGTGCATGTGTATGTATGTAAGTAGCAGAGTGTGAGTGGCAGAGTTATTAGTGTGCATGTGTATGTATGTGAGTGGCAGAGTGTAAGTAAGTGTGTGTGTGTGAGTGTGGCAGAGTGTGTTTGGAAGAGAGTGTGTGTGAGTGAGTGTAAGCATGAGTGGAAAGTTATGAGTGTGTATGTGTGTGAGTGGCAGAATGTAAGTGTGTGTAAGTGGCAGAGTGTGAGTGTATGAGTGAGTGTGGCAGAATGTGAGTGTTTGGAAGAGTGTAAGTGTGAGTTATGAGTGTGCATGTATGTGTGTGGCAGAGTGTAAGTGTGTGTGAGTGGCAGAGTATTGGAGAGTGTAAGCGTGAGTGGCAGAGTTATGAGTGTACGTGTGGCAGAGTGTGTGAGTGTAAGCGTCAGCAGCAGAGTTATGAGTGTGTGTGAGTGGCAGAGTGTAAGTGTGCGAGAGTGAAAGCGTGAGTGGCAGAGTTATGAGTGTGTGTGAGTGGCAGTGAGATTACTAGGAGAAAATGTGATTAATTACTATTATTCATATTGAATGTGATAATCAAGTGTGAAACAGTGCTCATACTATTTTTATTTTCACACCTGATTATCACATTCAATATGGATAATGGTGATTCATCTTTATATATATAGTCTTTATATTGATGGCAATAAAAGTCCAAACACATAGCATTAAACATCCCATGTACCTGGTTATAGTATTAAACCCATACATTATGAATGAATGTGCTGCTCATTATATCATGGGCTTTACTCATGAAAGAGAGAAATGCTGGGAAGTGAGATGAGAATTTCAAAATTAAGGCTAAAATAGCAGAGTTGGAGAAATTCTCCCATTCAGTTGAATTCCCCTCTCAATTCCCTGCACTTCTCTCTTTTGTGAGCTTGGTAGAAGGAGCATACCTTCATACCTCAGCCTATTCTCCCCAGGTTTTGACCCCTTTTTATTAAAAAACAAAAATATTTGTGATGTGCGTGTGAGAGTTGCAGGTTTACACACATGTCTACATGGCAGAATGTCTGTGTGGGAAAGGCCATCTGTGTGTATAAGGGTGTCTGTGTGTAAGGTTGTCTGGATGTGTGTGTGTGAGTCTAAGGTTGTCTATGTAAGGGTATCTATATGGGGATGGGTGGGGGTGCGGGGTGTCAGGGTGGTTGTCTGTGTGTGTGATATCCCCTATATTATGGCATATTATGAGACTGGTAAATGTTGTATGCAACGTACACAAATTTTTGTATGCTCAGTTATTTTGAAATCATGGGAATTTGTCACATACAAGTGTGTGTGTGTGATGTAAGTTGGTATATGTAAGTGGGATTGTGTGTCTCTGTGTGTAAGGGGGTGTGTGTATGTATGTGTGACTGTGCAAGTGTGAATGTGTGTGTATGTGTGGCTGCATGTGTGTGTATTTGTGGCTGTGTATTTTTGTGTATAAGTGTAACTTTGAGTAATGTGAGTTTTTTGTGTGCTGCAAGTCTTATTGTGTATTGTGGTACAGTAATGTGCAGCATGAGTGTGTGATACACTCACACACTGCACATTCCTATGACTTTTATTGCTGTGGAGTCTGTGTTATAGTCACACGTTGCACATTACTGTGACATTTATTGCTGTGGAGGTAGACACATACACATATACACACACATACAGACAGATATACACATACAGTCGGTCACAGGCAGACATACAGTCAGTCAGTCACACACACAGTCAGTCACAGACAGACACACACACATATAGTCAGTAACAGACAGACACACACACACATACAGTCAGTCAGTCACAGACAGACATACACATACAGTCAGTCACAGACACACACACATACATTCAGTCACAATCAGACATACAGTCAGTCACACACACATACAGTGGGTCACAAACACACAGTCACACACACACATGCAATCAGTCATACACACACACACACACACACTCTGTCAGTCACATACTCTTACACACAAGTCAGCAATTTTTTGTTGTTGTTTACGATAAAAAAAGTGCATCTATCAATATGTCCCCCTACTGGCTGCTATACCTCATTCTAGCCTGGTCTGTGCCCTGCTGTTGTTTCTAGCCCTGCTGAGCACACTCAGCGCTCGGACACTATAGTACGGTGCATGTGGGGATGGAGCAAGAAGACTGTGCAGCCGGTGCACACACTGCTCCCCCGCGCTCCGCTGGATAAATAAAATGATCCCAGCGGTGAGGGCACCATGCAGGGACAACAATAACTGGGCGCAGGTATAATTTCCTGGTGCCCGGGATTTGTTGAGCCCCGATATATACCCATATATACCTATTGTTCATTGGCGTCAATTATATCAGTCTGTATGCTGCCTAAGCATGTGATCTTATTTACTCCACTTCTATCACATCTATCATGGGCTCCAGCCCCGGATCTTTTGGAGACCTTGCAACGCCCCTGCATGAGACATCATATTCTCTTTTTTTTTTAATGATTACAGCAGATGAAGTGAGAAAAAAACAGCAGCAGAGGCAGTATTAAGTGGGACATTTGTGGTTGCAGTTTTTATAATTTAAATATCTGAAATATCTGTAATACATTTTTTTCCTTTTTGAAATTCAGTTTTTATTAAAGTTTTTAAATTTGGAACATAGTCATAGCAAAAGCAATCATAAAGAAAAAAACCAGACCATATGAATTACATTGAACTATGCATAATTCAGGCATAATAAAACAACTGCTCTAGCTGTCAATATGTAGGCAATGTAACAAATGAAAAAAGGAAAATAAGATATGGTATCAGAAATGTCCCTGAAACAAATATTCCTTCATAGTTGTTACACAGAAGTAGAATTGCATTTTAATACGATACATCAGTTGTAAAAATAGAAAAGACGTTTCATAAGTGAAAAAGGAGCGCTTTGGCTTCCCCAGGAGGATCCCTGAACAGAACCATTGTATAAACTACAGATTCATGCAGTTCCACAAAAAGCCTGGTCTTCACCACATTCAATTTTACATAAGGTTTCCCTAGCTATCAGATGTCGCCCTCTAGAGGCCATTAACGTAACTTGAAAATTGTATCCTTTTCTAAAATTCAGCTGCTTTTAGGCTAAGACATTAAGGCACACGTGAATAAAAAAAATCACGCGTGCAGATTAGATTATATGGGGATAATTCACCTTGGGAATAACAATAAACATCAATATGTATTTAAAACAGACTAAATATCCTCTTGTAGAAACAGCTCGTATTCAGCATGTTAGAAAAGAGAGAAAAAAAGATCAGAAAGAGAAGAATTAGAAGAATTATGAGATAGAAAGTAAGAATAGATAAAAAGCGGCAGCCGAACAGAGGACTCATCAAAAAATGGGCTCGTGGACCAACTTGTGTAGCACAGGCAGTCCACCGGTTCTAAATCAGGAAGGGTGATGGGGCCCTGGGGGGGTATCAGGGCATAGTATAAAAAATATGGTCCCAGAGGAGAGTGCTTTCTTTTTAGGCTGCTATTAACACATTTTGAAAACTTAAAACTTAAGGGGTCTATTAAAAATTCCAAGTAAAAATCAGTCTTGAACTTAAATTAAAGGCAAGTTGGCATTTTTCCATCTCCTCGATGTTGGTCAATTCTCTTATCATCTCACAACAGTTCCCCACAAAGTACATGTGAAGAGGCACACATTGCATAAGGGAAATCGCAACTTCAACACACGTTTAATGTATTCATTTTAGAAAGATTTCTATATTTTGAAATCTTTTTAGATGCTTCAGATTATTCTGTTAATAACTGCATCACTGGGTAGAAACAACTTTATGTTGACATTATCTGTTACCGTGTATTTTGTGTATTTCTAGCTGTCATCACATTTGAATTTAAGTTATATCTTAATCCCAGAGCAGTATTTTATTTGTTTACACACCCATTAATAATAATTGAAGTACTTTAAGCTTAGTATTGAAAACACGTTGTGACAGTAATACCACTAACAGTATCTATTGAATGCAAATGCCACTTAAAGTGTGTTCTATTTCCATTTAGTGGGGTCTCTTTGGTTATCTCTAGGTTATCACTAGTTTTATGTCAAAATCTTCTATTTCAGTCCATCAATGAGAAAATATATAATGTATCAGATTATTGAACACATGCTAATGTGTTTAAACAAATAAAAAATATTTTTAACTCTTTCTATCAAAGAGCTAGGACAATCTGCATTAAATTTATACATTTATTCAATAATGTGACTTGCACATTGCAGACATAATATAATTTTACTAGAATGTTTAATATAATTGCAGCCACTTCAGATTTGAAACATCTAAACAGATAAACATCTGCTTTTCGTCTCTGACTTTTCCAGTACATAAAACAAATAGGTTGTTTCTGACTGGATGATATGTCTACAGAATCCTTTGTCACCAGCAAGTGCACATTTTGAACATGCATACAACTCTTCCCTGCAAACAATTTTTATAATATTAATCAAATTATTAATATCACTGAGTTCCATTCAGGTGTTAATAGTTGATTTAGAAATATAGGCAAATTGGAGGATTTTTTCTAACTCTGTTATTTCGGCCTGTTTTTTTAAATTCCCTTGTTAGTTCACCATTTAACTAATTGATGCCCAACTGGCAGTCCACATGCCGATTGTCAACCTAAGCATTTTTTGTGTGGCCCCCTATCCTGACTGAAAAATAGATTTTATTGTATTACCTCATGAAATAATACTGTCCAGCTACCCAACATAAGCTTCTCTATGAGAAGTGGCATTCTACATTAAAAAGTTGGACAACACTAGTCTAGTGAATGAAATGGATTACATTTATTTAGGCTGAGCAAAGAAAGCTGTCTAGGGCAGGGGTGTGCAAACTTTTTTCAAAGAGAGCCAGATTTGATGTAGTGAACATGCGTGAGGGCCGACCATTTTGCCTGACATTCTTTGAACCATTAAAATTAAATGCAAATTAATTAACACACACACACACTTACACTATGCCCTCCTTATACACACACACACTTACACTATGCCACCCTCATACACACACACACTTGCACTATGCCATCCTCACACACACACTTGCACTATGCCACCCTCACACACACACACACACAGACACACACAATAAAAAAGTGGAGAACACACCGCGCCAAAATGTGACTGGTGTGGCAACAACAAAATCTACCAGTGTTTCACTACTGGTCCAAAAAACAAACAAACATACAAACGAGTGAAAATGTGTGCTACAACCAAACACTAAATACAGAGATTACCCTCAAATCTGCGGTAATCCTCTCCATGCAATAGCAGGGATTATCCTAAATCTAGGGTAATCCTCACGTATAGATATAAAGGGAAAAACAAACAAAAATAATATAGGGTAGTATATCCAAAAAATCAAGTATATGAATAGTGAATATGGAAAAACTCACATCTTCCTGAGCAGAATTCTGCTCAGTTAAAGGTACACCGCAGGAGCCCCACGTAGGGTCAAAGGTTCACCACAGTCACAGGGAGACTTCCAGCAGTATGAGAGAACACAGGGAGAGACTCTTAAGATGGGTACATTTATTACATAAAAAATAACATACAATCTTACATTAAAATAGGCAAGGTCCAGTTTGAAGGTGCAGATAGTGCAAAATC